>OZ018388.1:70192369-70792369 GCA_963969525.1 Ontholestes murinus
ATTGTAAAAAAGTATAACGACTGGTCTTTAATCCCTTCTTTGTGTAGTTTTGGTTGAGTAAATAACTTCGGGGGTAGGGGATTCATGGGGATCAATTTGTTTGTGTTAGTGAATTTCTTGATGGTTGGTAACGTATTTTTTAACAATGTTTTTAGTTTTATTTATAAAATTTTTAAGAGGGTTATTTGTGAGTATTTTAAAATGATTATTTAATACAAATATTCAAAAATCAGATAAAATTTACACCAAAATACACTATTAAAAATAGAAATGAATTCATTAATGATCTAAAACAAATACAAATCCAGCCAGAATCTACACTTATTTCGTTTGATGTAGTCAATCTGTTTACTAACATCCCTCTGAAAAATACCCTTGCAATCACTAAGACAATAATCAATAAACATTTCGATAATGACATAGATAAAAACAATATTTATAGACTAATAGAAATCATAACAGAACAAAATTTCTGTCTATTTAATGGCAAATTTTATAAAATGACAGATGGTTTACCTATGGGCTCTGCACTCAGCTGTTTATTAGCTGACATATTCTTGGATGATATGGAAAATAAAATACTTTGTCACCCATTAGCATCCAATGTTAAAATTTGGAAGCGATATGTTGACGACGTTTTTTTGTATTTGGGAAGGTGGGAATAATAATAGTATAGATGAATTTCACAATTACATAAATAATATACATCCAAACATTGATTTTACAATAGAAAAAGAAATAAACAAACAATTAAACTTTTTAGACCTCACAATATCTAATAATAGTAACCAACTCACTTTCTCAATATACAGAAAAAGTACTCAAACCGACACTATTATACCGTATAAATCAACACACCATTATAAACATAAACTTGCTGCCTTTTATGCATATGTTCATCGACTGGAAAATACACCTATGACAACCATAGATTACAAAAAAGAAGTTAACATTATCAAACAGATTGCGATAAACAACGGATATGACTGGCATAACATAGATAGGATCATTAACAAACATAAATATAAGAATTGCATTCGTAATACACAACTAACAACAACAAATAATTTGGATAAACCTAAATATAGAATTATTACAGAATACTTTCACCTCTCTAATAAAATACAAAGAATTTTTACAAAATATAATTTAGTACCAGTTTTTAAATGTAACGGTAATATTAAATCCATTTTAAATAAACCAATAGATCCTACTAACAATTTGGATAAAAGTGGCGTATACTCATTAACCTGCGATCAGTGTTCTGCTACATATATTGGAGAAACAGGCAGAGCATTAAAATTCCGATTAAAGGAACATCTAAACAATAAACTTACATCCAATTTTGGACGCCACTTGTTTATACATAATCATACTTGCATAAACCAAGAAAATGTCAAACTAATTCATCCTCTGAATAAAAGTATACAACTAAACTTACTTGAATTGTTCGAAATTGATAAATTTATATATACTCACAATCAATTACAATGTTTGAATGAACAAACACACAGTAACGTCAAACCAATTTACAAATATTTAAAAAAACCCTACTAGCATAATTTTTAAATATATATTCTTTAATTACAAAATAATTTTCATTAATCCAACTACAATTACTAAATTAAAATCAATTCATTTCATAATTTTATATAACAATACATCAAAAAGAAAATTTTTTACACAATAATCTTAACATATTTTATGATCCGTTTAAATTGCTAATAATAGTTAAAATAATAGACATATTACTCCCTCTACATCAAGTTTATCGTTTAGTTCCTTATTCTTACAAATACATTCGCGCCACTCATAACCTACTCACATTAACTTCTCGCGCCATTTAAAAACCGCATGGTGATAACAGTTGAATATTTAAAAAACATTACGATTCGACGCATAAATAATTATACCCGCATATTAATGATTTTCTCGATGACCTTTTATATTCCATTCATATATGAAGAGCTTATATAGTACCAGACGTGTGAGTATATTACTTTATAATAACTTTTCCTTTATCCATTTTCAACTAACCTCAATCTTAAAACAATTCCTTAAATGAATACTAATTATTTTAATATATACGTCTTTGTCAATTATGAATTATATGTATATAATCAATGTACTTCATATTCTTTATTAGAATTATGTATAATTTAATTAGTTTAGTTTCTTATGTTATTTTTAATATATAATAATTTATTTAGTCCTTATTTCATAGAGTAAACATGCATTACATTTTAATTAACATACATAATATTGTCTTAGTTTAATATTTATATTCTCATTTTACATTATTTATATTCTAATACTTTTATACTGAATTATATTATGTTTGTAGTTTCTGCTGATGATGACCTAGTATATAAGGTCGAAACTAGTACAGGAATAAAATTGATAAAAATTGGAAGTACCTTTTCTTAATCATAATATAAACATACCAATTAAATGGATTTTTACACTAATTTATATTTTATTGATGTAGGTCAAGACTACGCTAAGGTAATCATCAATTTATTGGGACAGGTCAATAAAATGTTAAGATGATTAATTTTTAATTATAATGGGGCAAAAAGAAGCTAAGGCAAAAACTAAAAGTAAAATAAAACCAATCATATGTAAATTTATAAAAATTAAAAAATATATAAATGTAGCATATTCAAGTTATAAAGTGATCTCATCGAATTAGAGTTAAATAAAATTATTAATTTGAAAGTTAAAATTAAAGTTAAACTACAACTAACAATTTATGTCAACATTTTCTGAAAGAATTAGTTTTTATTACGAAATGCACCCTCGACAGGTAAATCTTTAGCCATTCTTTTGAAACTAGTAAGGGTCAGATTTTTAGATGCCTGATTTAAGACATTAAAAATATCTTAAGGTGTAAAATCTTAATACCATTTGAGCCTTTTGTAAGCGATTAATGTAAGTTTAAACTGTCTCTTCATCTTATTTTTTTTTTTCATGAGTAAGTGTTGGGAATATAAATACTAGAAATAATAGTGGCCAGAAATGAGCCCTGCGGCACATCATGCTTGATAATAGAATCGTAAAATTACTGGTTTTAGAATATCAGATGACATTTCATACACATAAAAGCTTAACTATTTTGAAAACTATTAAAAGCGTCCTACACCTTTGTTGCCAAAAGGGTTTGAAAACTAAATGAGCGCACAGGATTTACTTCGCTACTAAAAGGATTTAAATTTAAACGCAGAATGCTGTCTTTATCAATGTATTACAAAATAAATCACAAAAAAACCTTTCTTTACACAGTTTATTTGACACACCAAATATATATTTCGGACACAAAGTGCCAATATTAATGGTTTAATACACTTTTTGTCCGAAATATATATTTGGTGTTTCAAATACACTGTGTGAAGAAAGGATTTTAGTGCTTTATTTTATAATCAATTTTATTTTCACATTTACTATTCATCAATGTATATTTCGACTGTTTCTAGGTCCATAATTTTGACTTACATTGGTAGTCGTTGTGGCTTGATGATGTTTTTCAAACACTTCCTGAGTAGGTTCAGGTCTTCTTCGGATAATTGTTCATCTGATTTGTTATATATGTATTTTTGTGAGATTTATGTAATTATTAGAATAGCGATGTGACGGTTTTACAAATGCTGGATATATACCTACCAATCCATACTGCGATAAGCCAAATAGGGCTAAAGCATGCCATACTTGTGAATAAACGGGACACCAACAAAAAGTATGTAGCGGCGAGGATTTTTGTTTTATCTGTGACAAAAAGGAACACATTGCTGGAACTGGAAAACGCGCGAAGTTTGGAAGCAAATTGTCAAAAATGAGACGCAACAACTCAAAAAGAAACAATAGCTCGCAAGAATAAGCAATTACTAATACTCCAGAGCAACATGGTTCGATATAAAGGGGCGATGGTCCTCTTAGACCAAAACGCTAGAGAAAAGCACATAGGTCTAGCCATTATAGACGAACCAAACCAAAAAATAACTAAGAAAGGGACTTGGACAACAAATAAGAATAATAAAATTGGTCTACGCGTTTATATATAATAGTTTGGCACGCAGAATGAATATACATATTCTCGGTTTTAAAACGTTCTGCGACGTTGTCCGATACCCGCCCTCCATCCTCTCCTATCTTCCCATTGTCCAGTCTCCAGGTTTTTCTCGCTCATAGCTCTTGAAATTCCTTGCTCCCATTTTCTCTTCGGCCTGCCTCTTCTGTTTTTCCCTAGAGGTCTCCATTCTAGGGCTAGGTTTGGTATTCTTGTTGGCTGCATGCGCTGGACATGTCCATACCATATTAATTGCCGAGTTATTCTCGATTATGTCTTCTTTGAGATCTATGTTTTCCCTTAGTGCATCGTTCCTGATTTTATCCAATCTGGATACCCGTAGTGATCTCCTTATAACATCCATCTCCACTGCTCTAAGTTTATTTTCCCATACCTTAGTTGTTCTCCACGTTTCGCATCCGTATAGTAGGTTGCTCTTAATCAACGTGTTGTATATATTTAACTTTCTCTTTGTGTTGATATCTTTATTCCACAGCAGAATATGCACCAACAAAAACAACCTTGTAAGTTATAAGTTACTGATAATGGGTGCATAGTACCGGGAATGTACATCTAGCGAAATAAAAACCTTGTAACTGGACGAATTTCTAATCGCAACCTGCTACATTCCACCAAGCAATACTCAAACTCAATTTGAATCGACCCTCAACGAATTTGACTACTGCATGAATGCCACAAAGAAAGAAGTAATTACAGCGGGAGACCTCATTGCCAATTTCCGACGGTATTAACACAATAAGGAATACCAAAAAGGCAAAATACTGAGAGTATGAATTGGCCCAACATAATCTGATAATACAAAATGGTGATGTGGCCATCATAGTACTTTCCCTATATTTTTCTCGAAAACTATAAGGTTTACGCAAAAATGTTATTCTTAATAATTTGTGTACTTTTGAATTCTCTACAATTATTTGTTATATAAATTTTATGTAACTCCAACAGTTTATTAGCAATTTAAAAAATGTCAAAATTTTTAATTTTTAATTTTTTTCTCGAAAGTTAAGAATTTTATGAAAAATATGTTTGAATAAAACTTGTTCAGTTCTTCATTGCCTTTAACTTTTGTTTCATCCGTTTTTTAAAATTTTTCATATTTAGAAAAATATCACGAAAAAACAAAAAAACACCTCGAGTAAACAACCACTTCCAGTTTATGAATGTTTACCAAAAGCTCTTCAGTTCCAGTTTATAACGATAAAACCTTAAGTTTAAAGTTTCATCTCAATCGGATCATTCGTTTTTGAGATACAACGCCCACCGACAGACACCCAGCCAGACACACAGACACACACACAGACACAGAATTTTTTTTTCCAGAAATCAGTGCAATGGACTCGGGGATATTTCCGCAAAAAAGAAATTTCAAAAAAAAATCACGAAAACAATACTCCCCCTATATACTACGTGTATAGGGAAAGTAACAATTATAGTATAAAGCCAACTTTTGTTGGACCACAGACAAATCATATATTGATCTCACGTTGAGTAAGGCGAAGATCGGAACCCAACTACATAACTGGACAGTCACCGATGATGAAAATCAAAGCATGGACAAAAATATATATATTTCACCATTTTCACAAAGAGAGTAAACTCTGAAAATATAGACAGATACTTAAAGCAACTACAAGTGAAGCTGAACAAGAAAAACAGGCCCACAGCAGTCATGCAGGTAATAACCACCGCATATAATAAAACATTTAAACCCAAAGGAAATATAATCCAAAATACGGTATATTGGTGGATACCGAAGGCTAAAGAAATATGCTGGGACAACATAATAAAATATATAAAAACTAACCCATAAGGTCAGTGATATAAGATAGCCTGTCATAAGTTCTTACTTCGAAAGACTGTTGAACTAAAGGAGGAGGAAAAACTGAAAATCTATTTCCAACCATAGGCATAACCCACCTTATTTCACTGTGTAGGAACAGGGGTCGACAAAGCTCAAAGATAAAAGAGCAACTGGGCCTAAAAAGATTCCATCGGATATAATAAAAATTGGATTATAAGCCTGCCCATAACAACACCTTCAAATGATGAATTCTATTTTATTCAAGGGAATGAAAAAATGAACAACTAATATTTATGTATTTATCTTTGGTCTTCTTTTTTAGAAAAATACATTTAAAAATAAATTAACTACAAACATATACATAAAATTTTGGCCGAAAGAAACACAATACCAAATTATTTTCTTCCACTTAATCCCTTCTTGAACCATAATGTTGGGAAGGCAACAATCCTCGTCCATATACGGAAGCTTTTATATTTCCTTTAATATCATCTTTTTTATCCACTTTTTAGGAGGAACTTTTAATTGAGAAGCTAAACAAAGGCACTGATGGAAAAACATACCTAGATGCATTATGCATCACATAGTCAGTAGGCTGAAAGGAGAACTGGCAGTGAAAGGGGGAGATTGGAAGGAAGACAAGCAATCTGCCACCCTGCTACATCTTCAACAGACCCTATAATGAATCGACAAAACGAGGAACCAAAAGTGTAGAGGGTGCCCAATGTCTCCAACACCAAAATGCCTCACTGACATCCTCAAACAGAACACTCTCAAGATGCTAAAATAACGTTGGGACATACCTCAGGCTGCAGATAGACCAAAGAAGAAATGCGCTCACCGTATCTGAAAACAGCTAAATACTATCTGCGACTGTCCCGGGGGAATATGCGTCTTATCACAGGTATCCTTACGGGTCACTGTCAGCTAAGGAAACACTTGTTTACTATGGGTCTGGTGGAAACCCCCATATGTAGAGCATGTGAAGAAGAGGACGAGACAGTGGAACATGTGCCCAGCTCTCGCCTACCTTAGAGAGTCGATGCTATGGGAGCTCTGGCCGAACATATCCAACATTAGGGAAACCCCTCCAAGCGTTGTGCTGTCCTTTGCTCGTCACCTTGGGCTAAATGAGAACAACGGAGGACTGTCTCAGCCAGGGGGACACAACGGACCTAGTGAGGCCTAGGTGCTCTGGTTAATGATTTGATCTCAATAGGCAAGCTCTATCCAGATCCAGATCCAGAAGATAGCAAGGAAAAACATGCTTATTATGATAGAGAATAAAAATAATAGGTCACACGGGATAAAATCATGGATGCCATAGAAAAGAAAAATATCGGGTAATATCTACAAAGAATTATACACAACTACCTATCAGACACGGAACTGAACGTCGGCATGAAGCGAAACATACTAATAATATGTAAGGTACCCTAGAGATCAATCCTGGGTCCTATTCTAGGGAACATACTCTATGATAAAGTCCTGAACATAAGACTACCAATCAAAGTCAAACAAGTTAGATAGCGGATGATACGTCAATCATCGTCACATCTAAAGACAAAACCACATTAATGGAAAAGGCACAAAATCTAAAAAATAAGGTAACTCTTAAGATCTAGAAGCTTGGCCTATCAATCTCACCCCAAAAAACAGAAGCAGTGATCCTATATGGCGGATATAAGTTTAAAGAAGCCTGGACCCTGATCCAAATAGCCAACACAAAGGACTCCATTAGATACCTAGGAGTATACATAGAAAGACACAATAGTATATGAGCACACATTAACAACATATCTGACAAAGCGAAAAATTAGCTAGAATTATGCCGTATTTGAAGGGCCCTATGTTCCATTCTAGAAAGATACTCAGCTCCGTGATACATTTGATCTTGCTCTATGATGTTCCTATATGAAAGGCAAATACATACAAGAAAAATAGGAGAAGGCACAAAGGCGAGTGCTATTAAGGGTAGGACAAGCGTATTACACAATCTTAAATGAGGCACTACAAGCTATTAGTGAGACTTAGCCAATATAACTGCAGGTTCTACAAAGACGATTGGCATATAAAAAGAAAGATTACCTCAAAAAGAAAGAGGAGCGCAAAATCGTCATCCAGAAATGGGCAAATAAATGTAAAACCAAACAGTCAAGGTCTAACTGAACAAAACAACTGGTGAACAATCTTGAAAAGTGTATCGATAGAAAACATGGAGAAATTGACTACCATCTCTGTCAATTTTTCAGTGGGCACGGGACTTTTGGTGTATACCTGAAGCGATTCCATTTAGCAGAGCCAGACAACTGTATATACTGCAAAGGAGAGAACACCACAGAATATTCGTTCTTCAAAGGCAAAGAAAGGGCAAAGATGGAGAAGACTACAGTAACAAAGATAGAAACTACCAATATAATAAACTTAAATTTGATAAATACTGGAAACTGATTCAGCTCTGGATAAAGAATATTATAACTGAAAGAGAGAGATTAGAAAATGTAAAACAATAAAGAGGAAATGGAGTGAGGTAATGCCATATGGCGGTTCCGTCCGAAAAAATAGAGGATGGCAGTTATAGCACCGCCTCCATTCCAACTCGGGGGTGAAACGCTTAAATTTATAACCTCTCAAGAAAAAAACATGTAGTTATTAGTGGTTTTGGTTGGATCTTTCATATTTGGGCCAAATTTTCTCAGCTTCTTCTGTGTGGTTGATTACTTTTTGTAAAATGCTTTATGCGCAATTTTTACTATTTTAAGGTAACTATGAAATAATTTCTTTTTTATGTAAGAAACGGATTTTGGCGTCCGTTCAAAACAAATTATTATTAACTCTAAAACACCTTTAGCATTATTAAAATTAATGCTATTGGATATAATTTAAATGATTAATTTTTGATCGCGACCAAAAAGTCCAATGATCTCTTATAAATTATATGATTTGTTTAATCAGATTTGCATATTATTTATTATACGATTAAAAAATCTAATTTATATACCCTATTATACGTTTAAGTTATAACGCTTTAAAAAGTGTTATGATATTTTGGCAAGCATATAATTATTATTCATGAATATTTAAACAGAAATAAATTGCCATTTATGTTTACGATTTTTAGCTTTTATTTAAATATCAGTTATTAGCGGCAAAAGTTCCGGAAAAGCTTAAGGCGAACTTAAATTGAGATATAACTCAGAGGTATTATTAAATTTTAAAATAAATTTAATATATTTATTAAAGACAACATAACAAAATTATAATATTAATTATATTATAATTGGTGATATATTATTGAATACATTAATATTTGGTTCTTAAGTACTATTAGTACCCAGTAATAAAACAAACATGTAAAAAAGCAATAATTTATTCGAAAATATAAATTACATTTATTTTTTTTAACTCCTAACCGTAATAAAAGTCGCGGGTAATTTGTAATAATCGTATAAATATGCTAATACTTAATATATTAATGAATTCCTAGCGAGATCAATGTTTGGTCTCTCGCGTCGGACATAGTTTTATATATTAAAATTTCAAAACCGCCCAACGGTCTCCATTAAATCATTATCCCGCATCGGCATTCCCGGACATCAAATCCGACGATAAATCAGAGCAAATTCTTAGGTTTTCGAACGTCTTCATCTGAATTGGAATCTTTTAATCTTTCCGTTTCCCGACGACGAATGCAGTCGTTTAATACGAGTACGTTCGTGTGTATATTTATAGTACCGTGCTCATCTTGGGCAATCCGAAACTCTTGATGTATGGTGTACTTACCGGCGCCCGAAGCTTTCAATCTGTCTAATTTACTTATCTACAAAAGATTTTTTAATAATAGAAAATGCACGAAAACGAAAAAAGATTTTTTGCAATTTGATACTATTTTTTTTTTGTCTGTAAAGTTTCGAAATTTTTTGAAAAGGTATTTGCATGTATTCTCTTTGTTAGATTGAATGCCACTAGCTTCTTCAATATTCCTAAGCTATATCAAGGATAAACAACAAAATTAATATTTATATATTATCAGATTTGGTTCCAAAATTTTTATTGGACCTACTGATATTTTGACGAATGAGAGTACTACCTCCTCATTTTTGCAAAATATCATTACCAAAACAATAATTCATGGGATTTTAAATAATACTACGAGAAATAAATATAAACCTTATATTATATTATATTTCTTGTTTCTGATATATTTTCATCATTATCAAATGTAATATCAAAATTTGTTGTAATGGAAAAACAATATACGTAAAACGAAAAGAACAATATTTTACATTATATATCTAAATTATATTATACCAGCTTTAGCTACAAAGATAAAAGGTTCTAAGCGGTTTTTTGTTTTATTTCCAAGATGAAGTTAATATAGGATTATCCTATATAAATTAAATATTCATCATTTAATTTTGCCTAATTTGAAGGTAATTTCATAGTTCTCCGATTAAGGAAGTCCTTATTTGTTGTTGAACTTGACCAGTTCATTTTACAAGCCTCTCTTGAGTATCTCTAAAACATTTTGCTTAGGCTTTAAAAGGTAATAATCACTTAATGTCAGATCTACACTATACGCCGGATGCGATAAAATCTCCTATCCAAATTCTTAGAACTTCCGGTGCGTCGTTAATAATGTGTGCGGACTTTCTATTTTCGAATTATGACCACTTCTAGTTTACTGCCTACTTTAATCTGGTCAGCTGTTCATAGTAAAGGTCCGAATTTATTCGATCCGATGAATGCAGCCCATAGTGGATAATGTTTTTCCAATCGCAATAAACGCACTTCAAAATCTTCTTGGCCATTAATCTCTGCAATTTTTGAGCCGCCTCACTACAATTGAACCATAAACCTTTTTGGCGGTTGTTTTACAAATTTTTCCAAATTAAGTGTTCGGTCCGATGGGTTCAGCTCATAGTTAATAGTTTTTTCTTATCGCAACAAAGACACACCAAACTTTCCTGGCCATTAATTCGAGTTTTGCAATCTTTGGGCTGCCTCTCTATGATTGGACCATAAACTTTTTCGGCTGTTGTTTGCAGATTAGACCCATTTTTTTATCACGAGTCACCATTGGCTTCAAAAGCGGATTCATTTCGTTACGTTTCAGCAAAAATTGCAGCCATCAATTTGGCCCAAAAGGTTTTATTGCGTCAATGTCAGTTGAGACGAGTAGTTCCAAAAAGTTTTCTGGCTAAACTTTCAATTCGTGCATCATCCATACATCAAACATCTCAAGTTGAGACGAACAGTTCCAAAAACTTTTCTGACTAGTCGTTAGTTCTTGGATAATGGAATAAATACTACCTGCTGGTCCAACGCCAGACTCTACGATTGCAGTGACTTTATCGATTTTTTAACAATTGGCCCACTAGAACTTGCTTTATTTTCGACGTCCATATTGTTAGAACAAATTGGTTCATCAAAGCTTTGTTACTGCATCCGCTTCGATTTTTCACCTTAACGGTAGTAGAGAAAATTTACCGAATTTTTTCTTTTATTACCTCTATTTTGGAACGCTATGACACACAACGGGCTTGGTGAAATATTAAACTGTCCAAGATTTTTTTTGACGCGTAATTTCAGCTTTACATCTTGGTATAGTACGACTTGATGTGATCTATACATCGGGAGATATGATGCACTAAAGACATTTAGTAAAAGTCTTTAAAAGTCGTACTATACCAAGATTTAAAGGTGAAATTTCGCGTCAAAAAAATTCTGGGGCAATTTAATATTTTAGAAATAAAGAAAATAAATTTATAGAAAATTGTGTTAAAAGAAACAAGAAATACTGTATAATTACAGAAAGTGTAAAAAAATACTATAAGGTTCTAGAACACTCTAAATAAATTCTGACAATCTGGAAGAAAACTAGCAAGAAAAGTGTAGAACCCTTGAAATATATTCTTGCAACCTGGAAAGAAAATTTCAATGATATAGTGAAAGATTTTTTATAGAAATATAATATTATAGAAAAATTTAGAAAATGAATAAAATTAGATTTCATCTTCAGGAAAATTTTGATAAAATAAAATTTCTTAAAATAAAAAAGACATTCGGTAATTTTTAGAATTTTTCAAGATAACTTTATAAAAATTATTCTGAAAACATCTAAAAATCTAGAAGACACATTTTTGGAAAATTGTATTGAAACAATCAAGACATGCACTGTAAAATTTTAGAAACTTTTGTAAGATTTTAGTTACCTCTATGAAAATTTAAAAAAAAATATTTAATTTTAGAAACGAGACCCCACGGACGCCGGGTGGGTGGGTCCGAATCACAGCCGGGCCGTGAATATTTTAAAGGCAGAATCCATGGATATTAGTGTGAGTTTCTTCCATAGCAAATATATGAAAAATTTATAAAATTGTCGTGACTGAATGGCACATGCTTAAGTCAAAGCATGCATATTAACATGAAAGAAATTCTAACAAAATTAAACAAGAATAGCGAACAGTTTATATATATTCAAAGCAAGCATACACCATAAGCCTGAGTACAATAATTTAATTGATTAACGAGTGGAAGGATTTCATGTTCCTAGAACTTCTGTGGACGTAACGAGACTAAGTCTTGAATTCGTTGTCCGAGTTGTTGCGCTGCCCTATTAGAAAATTTTTTGGTGCCAAACACACGGAAATAGCAGGGTGACATATCTGGGTTGAACTTCGAATATAACTCTATAGACATGTAGACAAGCGTTATCATAAAATACTCTCCGTATTCTTGATGGACTTGCGTAATCTTGTCTCTCAGTGTATATCAGAGTTAATGGTTTTTCTATACTGGAGAAATTTAAGACGTCAAAAATAACGCCAAGTATTTAAACTGTTTTAGGAGAGGTGATGCTTTCACTACATTCTGTCCCTCTTGTCTCTGGCTCATAATGATAGCACCGGCTTTCATCACCTGTAACGATTGGTTCCAGGAAAACGGTGTCTTCGTAATACCAAAGCAGATGCTGAAGTGCGAGCCCCATGCACAATTCCTTTTCTGATCGGTGAGCTGCGGGTTTCGAACCAACTGCAGAACCTTCCGATAACTGTCGTGAACAATTATCCACACTATTTCAACGCTGACATCCACCTTCACCACCAACATTCCCATTCCCTTGAAGAACCAACTGAAAGGGCATCGCTTCAGTTCTGGCGACAAACACAAAGATGCTGTGAAGGACTGGTCCTCGTCACGGCCTCGGGAGTTCTGGGAACACGAAATCCTTCGGTTTGTTGATCGTTTCATAGCTTTTAATTTGAACATCCCTAGTAGCAGAAACAATACGTACTGTAAAATTTCAGAAAACTGGAAGTATTGCTATATTATTCTAGAGTCTTTTAAGAAAAAATGCTATATGGAAGAAAATTGCTGGAATCTTCTACAAAATTATTTTTCTGAGATTTTTTTAAAGTTCCTATTAAGTTCTGAGATAGCGATAATATTTTAAATGCTGGTGGTTAAAGCCGAACTAGCGATAGAGAATTCGGGGATAAATTATCGATACCTTTTGCTATTGAGATATTAGAGGCCCTTTAGAGTTACGGAAACGATCATTTGAAGTAGCAAGCTCATTTACACACACATAAATACACAAATAACAGTGGAAGGACTACTTAGTCGATAGCCTAAAACTACTAAAATAAGGAAATTCTAAAGAAAACTTGTTAAATATTATAATAGATAAAGAGCAAACCAAGTGAAAATAATTTTTTGGACAACGGTGTCAAAAGAAACAACAAATTTCAGAAATTTGTCAAAACTTTGTTGTGAGATTCAAGAATACTCTAATGAAATGTTTGCAAAGTGGAAAAAAATTAAGATATTACCATAACGGTGCCAGACTCATTTGTTATAGTTTTACGAAATGTTTTAGTGTTTTTCTAATTATTAGTTAATTTTCTACAACGTATGTTATTCAGGTTAATTATTCTCAAAGCTTTACGCTTGTAGAGAATAAAACACTTTAATAATTTCATTGACATAATATATGATCTCATTGTAATATAATTAAAGTTCAAAATTAAAGATAAAATAAAAATAAAAACAACAAACAAATGGTTTAAAAACTTCGATAATATGCAGTAAAAAATAGAAAAATGCAAAAAAACTGTTAGAGAAGTTGTTGTAAAATTTTAGAAAGCTCTAGAAAATTCCGGAAAAATAAAAAGTAAAATTGAATATCAATATCATCAAACAAATTTTGATAAAATAATGAAATTAATTACTAAAATTTTCTTAGAAGACTGTGAAAAATCTTGAAGAAAAATTTGAAGAATACACTTAAAAGCGGTTGATAATTTTGAAAATCTAAAAAATATATTTTTTTAATTATAATAAATAAAACAATATTCTGGTGCAAAATTTAAAATATTTTAAAGAAAAATTTCTGCAAGATTCAAGTAACCCATACGAAGAGAATGAATGCGACATGGTAATCCATACTTACACTGATTTGAAAAATGCATTATATTTTATTATTTGTGGTTAAAACATAGTGAGTATTTTCAGTGTAAACTCTAATATTTTAAACTAAAAAATGCTAGATAATTCTAAAACCCGCGGAGTTGGTAGGAAAATGGTAGGAAATTCTGGTAATATAAAGAATTTTTTTAATTATTAGAGATATTGCTGGAAAATACAAACAATCTCTCCTAAAAAATAAATAAAATTGAATATTTACATAATGAAAATTCTGATAAAAGAAAATACAAGAAATTGTGAAAAATTTCAGAAAATAGCAGAAACAAAATAATTATTAAAAATCTGGAAGCAAAATTTTCATAAGATTCTAGAATTATTTGAGAAAATTCTCGCAACTGAAAGAAAATACTTTTTTTGTACAACAAGTGTGGAAATGCTATGCTTTTCTGCACGAAAATAAGATATTGGTGTAAAGGTGCATCAAGCTCAAACGCGAAAGTGGGATCACTTTGTTGTACAAATAGTTATAAAAATTCTAATATTCTTAAAGTAAACCCTCGCAAAGAGAAATTGAAAGATAATTACAGTAATATGAAGGAAAATTGCTTAAAAACTGAAGAATATTGTACTGAAGAAAATTCCGAGGAAGTAAATAAAATTGAATACCAATATCAAACAAATGCGACAAAGAAAAAAACTAGAAATGGGAGAAAATAAAAATAAACATTATTGGCAATATAAATAAGGATTACCATTATATGGCTCTCTTTAAACATTACTGACAATTTTTAGAATTTTCTAAAACAACTTTTAGAACTTTTTGGAAAAATTAAACCAGAAGAAGAAGAAAGTTTAAGAATATACAAATGAAATTCTGGAAAGATTTTGAAAGTTTTGATAAATTTCTGGAAAACAATTAAGATATGCTGAAAATTTTCTGACTTAATATTTTTATTTATTTCTAATTTGGCACCAATTTTAAAATCCTCCACATTTCCAACAAAGGACGAAAACTAAATTTATTGGAAAATTTAGGAAAATTTCGAAATAACTAAAAATATTCAGTCAGGAAGTTTGCTGTACGGCCAACTGGAACTCTCCAACTCACCCCCCCTACATCTTAAATCTGAATATAATGTAAATAAGTTTGTAAAAAATTTTGTATTATATATCTTCACATGAAGAAGCTACAGAATATTCCTATGGCAATGACAATAGGTACGGTTTGGCGAATGTTTACACAAAATTTAAAATTGTAAATAACAATCAATGTATCATAAAAAAAAACTATCAATTCATAAAATCTTTACAAGCTTATAATATAACTTTACATCTCCGCCGTCGTTGACAATGGAGATAAAGTGATACTTTATCTACTATATTTAGTTATATAATCATGAGTTTAAAATATGAAACGAAATAAACAAAATTATAGAATTGTCATATATATTATTATCTTATTTAAGGCTATAATCAAATATCTTAATGAACTAGATCGTGGCGTATTCCTGACCTACCTCAATTAACAATAATTAGCGTACACTTCACGTACGTTCATATTGTTGATTAATTTATATGTATACTGTGTAAATATTGGTAACATTTCTGTTGAACAATTTGAATTAAAATTATTTATTTGATTAAGATTAAGAGAAAGCTTCTTGTCTAATAATCTTTTTATATAAATGATTGTAAATACCTTTTTTAATATCACACACTTTTTTAAACTTTATTTGCGACTATAGTTTCGTCAGCTTTCGCCTATGATTTTCAAACTATACTTCAAAAATTTTAATAAACAATTTTACAAACAATTTTCAGATGGCGTTGAACAAAGGAGTATATATTAGATCAGTTTGCTCGTTTATGACTGGAATTTCAGGATTACGATTTTGAAGATTTCAAGAGACTCGAGGTAATCCATTTTTAAGCCTTTTTCGGCGAAATGAATGTCATGTCATGTACATCTGTTTTGTCAAAATTATAATTATTATTTTGCAAATAATTAGCAAAAGTTGATTTTTTATTTTTATTATTGTATGAACTTATATGTTCTTTGAGTGAAATTTTAAAATAATGACCTGACTGACCAATATATACTCCTTTACAAATGTTACAAGTTAATTTATAAATGCCTGACTTATTAATTTTATTTATCGGAGTTATTATTATATATATAACATAAAAAATAATTTGTCTGGGGATTTTAGAAAAACACTAATGATGGGTTTTCTGAGGATGTTTTTAATTGCATTGCTAATTTTACCAAAAAAGGTCAATGATTTTAATATTATGGAGACTTTCTTATTATCGGCATATAAATATTTTTAAAGTAAGAACTGCTCGAAAATTCTAGACCTCTCAGAATTTGTAAAAGGACTTGTTAGGAAATTCTGATAATATAAATAATTTTTTAAACTATTCGAGATATTGCTAGAAAATACACGCAATCTATTCTAAAATATAAATAAAATTGAATATCAACATTACGAAAATTCTTTAAAAAGAAAAAACAAGAAATTGTAGAAAATTTCTGAAAATATAGTAGAAATAAGTAATGCTCTAAATTATTGGAAGAAACATTTTGGTAAGCTTATAAAATTATTTAAGAGAATTCTAGCAAATTTAATGAAAAAATTCTCAAAAATTCTAAAAATTTTAATAATTCTAAAATTCTTAAAGTAAATCATCGCAAAGAGAAATTAAAAGAAAATTCCAGTAATATAAAGCAACACATAGAAGAAAATCGCTTAAAAACTGAAGAAAATTCTGTGAAAGTAAATTAAATCGAATATCAATATCAAAAAAATTGTGATGAAGAAAAAGTTAAACCTAGAAATGGTAGAAAATTAAATTTCACATTACTGGCAATATAAATAAGGATTACTACGTCGTAATGGTCGCAACACACAACATTTTCTTTAAATAATACATCAATTGTTAAAATTTCCTAAAACAACTTAATAGAACTTTCAACAAGAAAAATAATCTTCCCGAAAAAAGTGAAACAAGAAGAAACAAAAATCAAATATTCCACATGTCGAGGAGGATCTTTGCTGCCTTCACATCATAGTGATGGATTGGGTTTGAGTGAAAGAACATATTTAATTGTGAACTCTTTCGGCCATAATTTTATGTATAGTTTTTTTAAATAATTTGTTTTAAAGTGTATTTCTAAGAAAGAAGAACAAGTATAAGTAAATAAATAAAAATAAAATTTTAAGCATATACTAAAAATATTCAGGAGAAATTTTAAAAATTTTGATAAATTTCCGGAAAACACATATTGAAACACTTACTATGTTTTTACCACAATTAATTTATTGTAATATAGTTTACATATATACAAACAAAAATCACGACTTAAGTTTCGACCTGTTACGGTCATTATCAATTGAGTACAAAATTATTGAGGAAGTACATTTATACTGGAGAGAAGTTAGTGAAAATTTCCAAATGGGATTGAAGGATTATAGTTATGAATTTTTAATTAGATTGCCGGGAGCTGCCTGAAGAGCGGGGTGGAGATTAGGTCTGTTTGTTCGTTGAGGAGATTAATTTCGAGATTTCTGGTGCGTTTATAAATTTCGGCCGCTTCTAATAGGTTTAGCCTCGAACTTTTGGTACAGCTGTACAAAATTTTCACCTTGCTTATCTCCGGGAATTGATGTTTGCTTTCCAGAATATGGTTTGCGAATGAGGTGTGGTTCTGCTACAGTCTGAAGGCGCGGAAATGTTCCGAATATCGTTTTAGACTCATGGAGGTAGTCGTTTAGAGTTACAAGATCATTTACACACTTTGTATAATTTTGGCGGATATTAAAATATTTGTACAGTAAAAATTGGAATTCTACAAGTATCGTGATTAAACAAAATTATAGAGTTAATTTTCATCCTATTTAAGACCTTTACTTTGTGGTTGATTCAATCAAATATCTTAATAAACTAGACCGTAGCGTATTCCTAACCTACATCAATTAACTATAATTGATTAGCGTATACTTCACCTGTATCATAAATAAATATTCGATCGTTCATATTATGTACCGTTGATTAATTTATATGGTATACTATCTAAATATTAATAACTTTTTTTGTTAAAGAATTTCAATTAAAATTAATTATTCGGTTAATAAAAAGCTTCTTGAATAAGTAATTGTAGAGGCTTTTACTTCGTGATACATTTTATGATTAAAAATAAAATAAAACGAATAACTTTGTTTTTATCACTTTTTAATAACACTTGTTACTATAGTTTCGACAACTTCAGCTTGTCATTATCAAACAATTAATATTTAAAATTACAGTTGACACCAAATTTATAAGGCATTGAAAAGCGGGGAGAACATAAGGTTCGTTTGGTCATTAATGATGGGGATGTCCGGATTACCATTTAGCTTGAAGATCTCAATGGACTCCAATAAATCCATCTTAAGTCCCTTTTCGGCGAAGTGGATTACCTCGAGTGCGTTTTCTTCAAATGAGTGACCGTTTTCCTTAATGTGATTAGCGAATGTTGATTTATTTGTGCCGTTTTTATATGCGCTAATATGTTCTTTTAATCTTGTGTTAAAATTGCGTCCCGATTGACCAATATATTCTCCCAAACAATTTTTGCATTTTAACTTGTATATACCGGATTTTAACATTTTATTAACAGGCGTTTTATTATTAAAAAGAATATTACACATTTTATTTGGGGATTTTAAGGAAACATTAATATTATGTTTTTCTAAAATAGATTTAATTTTGTGTGTGATATTGCCGAAAAATGTCAGTATTTTAAAATTTGAATTTTGTTTTGTATTATTAACTGCGTACAAGAATTTTTTAATTGAGTTGATCTCTTGTTTTTGAATTAATTTATCTATTAAATTATGTGGATAACCATTGTTGATAGCAAGGGACTGGATGGTTTTTATTTCATTATTGTAAGATTGGTCTGTTAATGGAATTGTTTTTGCTCTGTAAATCATGGTTTCGAATGCGGCTAATTTGTGTTTTATTGTAAGTCTGGACGTATTATGAATTAAAGTATCCGTGAAAGTAGGTTTTCTATAAATATCAAAATTGAAAGTATTATTTATGGTTCGAGTTATAGAGAGATCTAAGAATTTTATATTTTGGTTAACTTCTTTTTCTAGTGTGAAATTTATATTTGGATGTATGTTACTTATTTCGTTGAGAAATTGATCTAGTTGCCTGTCTGTTCCTCTGAAGCAAGCAAGTATGTCATCGACATATCTATACCAGAACAGAATGTGTGATTTGGCTGAATTTAATTTTAATATTGTTTTGGTTATATTATGCATAAAAATTTCTGCTAGTAAAGGGCTCAATGGAGAGCCCATTGCTAAGCCTCCCTTTTGCTTATAAATTTTATTCTCAAATGAAAAATAATTATTGTCTAAAATGATTTTAATTAATTCTAAAAATTCATGGATTATAACCGGATTGACATTACATTCTTCTAAAGTTTGTTGTACTAGTTTTATGCAGTCTTGTGGTGGAATGTTTGAGAACATATTGCTCACATCGAACGAGACTAATTTGGAGTTTGATTGAAGCTGATGTTTCCGTAGTTGTTTTGTTAGCTCGATGGAATTTTTTACAGAATTTGGGTCTTTAAAGTGAGTTAATTCTTTAAAAATAGAATTAAGTTTTATGCATAACTGTCGAGTTGGGGAGTTAATGTATGAATTAACGGTCACTCATTTGAAGAAAACGCACTCGAGGTAATTCACTTCGCCGAAAAGGGACTTAAGATGGATTTATTGGAGTCCATTGAGATCTTCAAGCTAAATGGTAATCCGGACATCCCCATCATTAATGACCAAACGAACCTTATGTTCTCCCCGCTTTTCAATGCCTTATAAATTTGGTGTCAACTGTAATTTTAAATATTAATTGTTTGATAATGACAAGCTGAAGTTGTCGAAACTATAGTAACAAGTGTTATTAAAAAGTGATAAAAACAAAGTTATTCGTTTTATTTTATTTTGAAAAGCTTCTTGTCTAATAAATATTTTTCTTTTTCTGAAATTAAGTAGTGAGGTGTATATAGTTAAGGAAAAAAATAATCTAAAGTAATGACGCCAAGACTATCAGAAGATGTTTATATTATCTTTTATTTTTGCAATTAAAAATTATTGTGAAGTTTCTAACATTCTGCGTAATTATTTAATTAATTCACTGAAGTATTTTAGTTAATTGTATCATTGATTGTATTAGTATTTTGTGAAAACGTCAAGTTTGCAGAATGACGTGGAATCTAAAGCGATGTAAGTTTGAATATTTTGTAAGTGTTTTAGAGACAGTATTGTACCTTGGTTAAAAACACTTTAGCTTACAAATACAGTATCAAACCATTAATAATGGTTACTTTGTATTCTGTATATCTGGTTACAAATAAAGTAGAGCAAAAAGGTTTCTAAGTGCTTTTAATCAAGTTATCATATAAAATGAAGGGTTTGAGTCGAAGAACACTTTATGATTGTGAACTCCGCCCGTGTTTCTTTCGCCTAAAATTCTTTTTTTTAAATTCTTTGTTTTATATAATTTTATAAGAAAGGAGTCCACAGATGTATAAATAAATAAATTAATTAAAATATATATGTAGGGTGAGTGGTTGAATATTATCCCTTCTTGCATTTATAATATTATTAATAAGGGTGTGCTGTTGTTTATTAATAGAAGATTTTATAATTTAATTTTTCATTTAATTCAATTTCTTTTACAAAAATCATATGATTGTGGCATACTTAGGGCTTATTTCAATAAAATATTTGTTTATATAGTATGCTGTTAACTTATTTCTAACATAAGTACACTTAGCAAGCACTTAAGCGTATTTATAATTTTGTACAATTTTTAAACGATAATCTTTTTCTAATGGATTATAAGCTGAGTTAGATACAGTATTCCAAATTTGCAGAAAGAGAAATTTGGAACAGAAGCATACATATTTTATGATTATTTTAAAGAACGTATTCTAGTTAAATGTATGTGTAGGTTGGATGTGTACTCACTATCCTACCCTCTAATCACATTATTATCAATAATAGTTTACTGTGGGTAGATAATCGCATTTTAATAATGTAATCTTAATCCAATTTCCTAAATAAAAATCAGATGATTGTGGCGTATTTATGACCTCCTTCAAAAACTAAGTGTTTATTTATTTCTATAATATATGCATTAACCTATCAAACACTTAAGTGAATTGCTTAATTCTTTTAATTCTAATTAAAATCTATTATGGTATATGCAAAAAATGTTTTATTAATTTATAATTTTTAACGAAAATCCTGTGCTAATGTAAACGTATTTGAAGGTATGTTAGTGGCCACCCAACAACCTTAAATTGCAAAAATTAAAATTTAGACAATAAAGTCCTTTACGTTGAAGAAAATTAACTAATAATTCGAAAAAACACGAAAATATTTCGTAAAATCTACAACAAATGAGTCTTATTAAGACTACAAGAACAAACCACTTTTGAAACAACTACTTCTCTAGCTAATACTTCGACAGACATTGAATAATACAAAAGTAATTTGCGTGTTACAAAATAGCAATACATTTATTTTAATTAATTAAAATAATACGATTAATTAATATTATGTCTTTATAACTAAAGTTTTATATGAAATGTTGAAAATTTCTTTTTTAAACAAAAGTAATGCAGGTTGTCCGCGCAGTTGAAGAGAGACCGCGTGCATGTGTGGCATTGTCTTCTTCCTCTGTGGGCCTCCGTGATAGCTGGGCCACCTCTAGAGAAACAACCTGTTGGTGACGTCAAGCGTACGCGGAGTTTGCCAGCAGAAGAGGTTTACCACGATCAGACGTGCTCGAGGTAGCATCGCGTACGGCCGCCCTACCACACAGTCGCCCGAACCGCGAGACACACAAACGTGATCGTACCACGACGGACCTAAACCTAATCGATGACAGTGGGTGTTCTTGTTTGTGTTATCCAGTGCAGTGATCCGCATGGAATGGATTAAGCTTACATAAGGATCTAAGCAGCCGTCCGAATCAACATGGATGAGGTAAACCTAGCACGCATCACTTGCAAACGAAAAAAAAAGCAAAACAAAAACAAAACACCGACAGGCCATTATATCTCGGGTCAAGCACTGCAGAAATGAACTCGGGCCCATAATGCATACAATTACCGTACGATAATTGATTGCAAAACAAACTGTCTCAATGTGAACTGCTCGGTTGCAGCGATGCGAAGCGAATACTCTTGATGTTACGCAACGGCGTAATAATCCTATTCAAGACGTCGTGAAATGAAAACTCAATAGCAGCTTTCATCCTTGTGATTATCTGAAAGCATATCGCGGCAATCAATCTCGCTCAAAGGCCACAACAAAGCTGGTAAATTGTTTAACCTTTTGTCCGCAGAGTGAAAACTCACTCCCGCCTCATTGTTTCCGTAAATGCTCGTACACCTTTTTGGTGATGATTGTGCAACGACTCTTCTTGACCAAAAAAGAATCGTATGATATTCATGAGATGTTTGTTTAATGCAAAAGTAATGTTTTACTTGGGATTTGAAAACCTATCATTATCTATATTGTTCCTATTAGAAATATAATCTATGTTTATTTATCACTTGCCGGACAAAAAATTATTTAAAAAAAATAAAAGTAATCATTAGAATTAATTATTATTAATCGAATTATTACTTTTATTTTTATTAATTCTACACCTGTAAATCAATATTTAACAAATTATTAGTTTAGATATTATAGGTAATTGCCAAATTTGATTAAACTGTATATTATAATGTATTATACAATTTAAGATTTTGATTACTTAATATTCCGATTCAAAATAGATAGAAGTTCGAATAATAGAGAGAAAATATCTTTATTATTAGAAGTAATTATTACATTATAAAGAATGTATGTGTGTATTTACAATACAGTATCAGACTTACGATTTCTTCAACCCGCGCTCTATCAACCTATCCCCCAATAATATTTTTAATAATTTGCAACTTTAATTTAATAAGAATAAATTGTATATACATCCTAACTACGCAAACATTTCAATAATTTAAATAATACTGGATTGATGATAAGGCAAAACTTCATTGCATTTACTTATCTGTAGAATGTAGCCACAGTGTTTCCACATAATTAAAGCTAAACTCTTAAAATATCCGCCTTTTATAAATTTCGATTATTATCTATGAATTGAAAAAAAAACCTTAAGGCATTATAAATTACTAAAAAAATCTTGATAAATCGATCCATGCATTAAATTAAAACAGACAACAGTTATATTATCCTTATGCACACAACAATTAAATCTCCGTATGACATTGCTTAATAAAATCCGTAATTTAATGCGGTATAACATTTCCATTTATGTCTCACTCCTGAGTTATCTCACCGTGCAATCGATACGTAGCGTAATCGTTGAATGGGAAAACGTTAATAACTTGATTAATAATCATGAGAGTTAGAAATGCGATGTCAACGCTAGATAAGGCGACGAACCCGGGGACTCGAAACGTAATTAACCGTGTAATCCGACCGCGGCCATCCCGGACGATAAACAAACGTCGCTTTTTACCACCAAAGCAAATAATCGTGGGGCATTAATTGTTCTTTGTCCGCATCGGAACGATCCAAAAGGTCGATTTCGATGCTCGATCAAGCGGCGAACCCGAAACTCGAAACAGAAGCCACGCAGGAAATGGAATACGTTTCAATGCGGAAACCATATCGGGTTCTTTTACGAAAATCGATTAATTCATTACTGACTACTCAAGCTCTTTACGTATTTAGTAGTTGAAGTTTATTTTATGTTGAATGACTAATGTCACTCAACTGGTAACAACAGATAAAATTATTTGTGGTAGATGAAACACTATAATCATCATGATGAAGCCACTATATACGAAGACAATTGTGTTTAGACATTAAAAATCTATTCTTGAATCTTCTCGGCGTTAACTCCGTAGTACATTTTCAATTTTTTTTTAATAAAGAAAACTTATAACTTTTTTATACCAAAAAAGTGGTATAAAAAAGTTATAAGTTTTCTTTATTTAAAAAAATTAAAAATCTATGTAAATTCCCAACCGTACTGTTTCATTTGCATTTTATACTAAAAAACGTCTTAATCCAATAGATAGAATTATTAATCCTGATATGATTTACTAGAAAATTAAAATTAATTAGAGTTTGTGAATGGATATATCAATAAAAATAATACCAATTTCTACTAAATATTGATATTAATAGATGCAATTGGAAATTTTATCACGATTCACGATAACGTGTGAAATTTATGATTATCATGGGGAATATATTATTTTATCGCTATTAGAAGACAAAATGATTTTAGGAATGAACGTTATGAAGACAAAAGACTGTTAGATCTCAAGAATACAAAATTATATGGAAAAAGTTGTACTCATACAGAGACACAGCTTTAGTAGACAAGGTGACGAAAAATCGGATTAAAAGAACACTATGAATTTTGAACTCATGGAAGACGATATGAGTACTATTATCTATTATTAGATTTTTATCTTTATTTAAACTTTATCAATCATAGTTAAAATCTGTACAAACATATTAATGAGATATTCACAATATTGAAGGAAAAACACATACAAATAACTTTAATAACATGGTGAGGGACATCAACTCTTTCTCACTTCCTTTTCTACCCCAATTTCATCTCCATCTTCCTTAATCCATTCAGTTACTTTTATGTTTCTTCCTACCTACTCATTCCTCACACTCTTCTTCACATCCCTCTGCCAAGTGTCTTCAAGTATCTTTTACACTTACACATAGCACACATTTTCTATAACTTACTCCTAGCCTCCTATCCTCCCTCGGTAAATAGAAATTATAAATAATTAACAGTTTTAAGCTTTAAAGCAGAAAGAAAGATATGAAAATAGCTCCCTTTCGATTTATGAACGGAGCTGTCTTCAATATGATTCAGTGACATTTCTGTATTATAGGCCTCAAAACAAAACATGTGATGAATATTCCACAATTTACATATTACTAGCGTATTTACGTCGTCAAATCTTTAAAGGTCTTAAAATTAAACTCAAGTTATTGTTTCTCCGGCGTCAGCAGCTACAGACCGGTTTCGATCTATTTTGGTTTCATCGGCGCAGGGCATTTGAAACAGGGGAGTGGAGTATCAATACGGTTACTAAAGAAAAGAAAAAAATAATAAATATAACGTGTTTCTTTATTATCTTATTACAGATTTATAAATATAAATAATAACCTGTTGCATCCCTTCTTCATCACACTTTATTTTCTAATGCTTAGGTATATATTTTCGAGTGCAATAAGCATTAGAAAATAGAGTGTGAAAAAAACATCGATCAACAGATTTATAAAACTCAAGTTTTTTTGTTTACAATACAGAGAACATTCAAGCAACATTAATTTTCTAGGCTTTGTACTGATTTTTCTAATTGAATCGATTAACTATTGGCTTATTTAAGCTTTTAATTAGATTTTGTTACTGTAACGTCCTCTGGAAGTGGATATTTATTTGCTGCATGCCTTTTTTAAATTCATTTGCAGTATTATTTTTTTGAGATTGAAATGTTTACTTCTTTTACTAACTTTGACAACCTTACCATATGAGGTATATCGGTATAACGATTATAAATCTTCAAATAAGGTAGAGTACATCTAGACGATGGGAAATCGTATAGCAGTGCATGGTCGGAAACGCTTTCCTTTTACAATAGTGTTGACAGAAAAACACAATAAGAAAAGAACATTAACAAGAGAAGAAAACATGCTTATTATTCTTAATTCAGCAAAAAAAACTAGAATAAACAACATAAGAACATAACGAAAGAGTGCAATAAGTGCGTGTACGCATGCGCCATGTTGCTTCAGTTTACATAGCGGCATCTATCGCGTAATGGCATTACCATATGATTTCCTACTATCTACATGTAGCCGGATTATCCATTATAATATTTTATTAATTCATTATTTTCTTTAATTTTTATGTGTTGTTCTATATTATATACAGGGTGTTTCTGTGAGTCGGGAAATAAAATTACCCATTATACTTGAGTGAAAATTATGATGATTCGTAAAAAAAATTATTATAAAAGTCTTCAAATGACCAAGTAACAGGCCATTATAAAGTTAAGAAATTTTAACACATTTTGCATTTTTTTTTACGAACAGCATGTGGCAGAGTGTTGAAATTTAGTACAATCTAAACTAACATAAATTAAATTCTTTAGGAAATTTGTCACTTTAATCAGACCGAAGAAACCATGCTATACAAGGTGTTCCTAAAATTTGTTTGCTTAGAACTTTTTTGTTTGCTCATAAATCTACATTTATTCTTCCACATTTTAGTAGAAAATTTATTTTAGAAACTTTCATCACTCTTTGAAAATTTTGATAACAGTGGCCGTTTTTGAGCTAAAAGCAAAAGTTTTAGTCTCTGAATTCAATCTTAACAAACAAAAATCCAAAAATCTTCGGAAAAATCTAAAAATTAAAATTAACTAACGAAAAATTAAACTTTTTGTTTAAACAACATACTCAAGTTGACAGCTCAATTCGTTTTTCAATTGTCATCGCCCTCTCGGATATTTTTAAAATTATTACTCTTAAACGAAGGATCGAATATTAAAAATTCTTGCACTGATGGTTCACAACTGTCGCATACTTATTATAAATGTTGAAAACGAAAATTTGATTTTCATTTGTTTTTAGTTTTTTTGCCATTACTTTTAAACGAAAAATTTTCAATTTTCATTTGTTTTTAGATTTTTGGCCATAACTCTAGAACAAAAGATCAAATTTAAAAAATTCTTGCACTGATCGTTCACAAATGTCGTGTACTTATTGTAGACGTTGGAAACGAAAATTCTATTTTCATTTGTTTTTCTTTTTTTAAACATACCTTTTAAAGGAAAGGTCGAATTTTAAAAATACTCGCACCTAGGCTTTACAAATGTTGTAGTTTGATTGTAGAAGTTAGAAACGAATATTCGATTTTCATTTGTTTTCAGTTTTTTGGCCATAACAATAGAACGAAAATTCGAATTTTAAAAATTCATACACTGATGGTTCACTAATGTCGCATTCTTATTATAAACGTTGAAAACGAAAATTCGATTTTCATTTGTTTTTTTTAATAACTTTTAAATGAAAGGTGTGATTTTAAAAATTCTTCCACCTAGGGTTTACAAAAAAATTCTAGAAGTTAAAAACAAAAATTCCATTTTCATTTGTTTTTAATTTTTAGACATAACTCTAGAAAAAAGGATCGAATTTTAAATATTCTTGAACTGATTGTTCACTAATGTTGCATACTTATTATAAATATTATAAAATACGATTTTCATTTATTTTCTATTTTTTTTAACATAACTTTTAAACGAAATGTCGAATTTTAAAAATTCTTGCACTTAGGCTTAACAAATGTTGTTAAAAGTTTTAGAATGTAAAAACAAAAATTCGATTTTCATTTGTTTTCAGTTTTTTTGCCATAACTCTAAAACGAAAGATCCGAAATTCTTGCACTGATGGTTCACTAATGTCGCATATTAATTGTAAATGTTGAAAACGAAAATTCGATTTTCATTTGTTTTTCTTTTTTCGAACATAATTTTTAAACCAAAGGGAGGATTTCAAAAACTTGTACATAGGGTTTACAAATGTTGTATACTTATTGTAGAAGTTAAAAACGGAAATTCTATTTTTATTTGTTCTTAGTTTTTTGGCCATAACTCTAGGACGAAAGAACGAATTTTAAAATTCTTGCAATGATGTTTTACTAATGTCGCATTCTTATTGTAAACGTTGAAAACGAAAATTCTATTTTCATTTGTTTTTCTTTTTTTTTGAACACAATTTTTAAATGAAAGGGCGGATTTCAAAAATTCTTGCATCTAGACTTTACAAATGTTGTAGTTTTATTGTAGAAGTTAAAAACAAAAAAACAAAAATTCGATTTTCATTTGTTTTCAGTTTTTTTGCCATAACTCTAGAACGAAAGATCAAATTTTAAAAAATTTTGCACTGATGGTTCACTAATGTTGCATACTTATTGTAAACGTTAAAAACAAAAATTCGATTTTCATTTGTTTTTCTTTTTTTTGAGCATAACTTTTAAACGAAAGGTCGGATTTTAAAAATTCTTGCATCTAGACTTTACAAACGTTGTAGTTTTATTGTAGAAGTTAAAAACGAAAATTCGATTTTCATTTGTTTTCAGTTATTTGGCCATAATTCTAGAACGAAATAAAAAAATTTAAAAAATTCTTGCATTTAGGTTTTAAAAATGTTATATACTTATTTTAGAAGGTTAAAACGAAAATTCGATTTACATTTTTTTCTCCTTTATTGGTTATAAAAATTCTTGCACTCAGGGTTTATTTGTCGTATACTTAGAGAAAATAAAGTATCTAAAAACTAACAAAAATTTAACTAACGTAAAATTAAACTTTTTGTTTAAATGACATAAGCAAGTTGACAGCTCAATTCGTTTTTCAATTGTCATAGCCCACCCAGATTTTTCCAAGGAATTTTCGTTTTTTGTTTGTTACGATTGAAATCAGAGACTAACACTTTTGCTTTTAACTCAAAACGGCCACTGTTATCAAAATTTCTAAAGAGTGATATAAGTTTCTAAAATTAATTTTCCATCAAAACGTTGAAAAATAAATGTAGATTTACGAGCAAACTAAAAAGATCTGAGCAAACGAATTTTAGGAACACCCTGTATATGGTTTCCGCGGTCCAATCGAAGTGACAAATTGCCTAAGGAATCTACTTGATGTTAGTTTAGGCTAATTAAAAAGCACTAAAAACCTTTCTTCACAATTTTATTTATATTCACTGTATTCACAGTATTAAAACATTGATAATGGTCACTTTGTGTCTGAAATATATATCTGTGAATTTAAATAAAATTGTGAAGAAAGGTTTTTAGTGCTTTTTAATTAATCAAGTTTACCTTCACGTAACTCACAAAAATCAAACTTAGTTTAGGTTGTATCAAATTTCAGCACTCTACCACGAACAGTATTGAAAATATTTAGAAAAATGTCTTAAAATTTCTTAACTTTGATGGCCTATATCTTGGTTATTTGAATACTTTTATAATATTTTTTTTACGAATCATCATCATTTTCACTCTAGTGTATGTGGTTAATTTTATTCTCGGAGTCGCAGAAACACCCTGTATAAGGTGTATCGGTACAGTGTTTACAAATCTTGAGGTAAGGTAGAGTACATCTAGACGATAGGAGATCATATAGTAGTACATGGTTGAAAACGGTAATGACAAAAAAACAATGAGAAAACGACACTTACAAGAGGAGAAAACATGTGTACTATTCTTAAAACAGCAAAAAATAACTAAGAAAACGGAGTATATGAACATAACGAAAGAGCGCAACAGCATCAAGTGCATCTGCGCAAGCGCTGTGCTGAATTAGTTTACATAGCGACATCTATCGCGTATATAAGGTATTACCTACCATGCCTTGCTACGTGATTTCCTACCGTCTAGATGTATTACTCCTGAAAGTTTGTAACCGCTATACTTATTATTTAACAGTGTTAGTAAATAATTACTTGTAATTGTTTAAGATTCCGCAACTTTAATATAATCTAACTGATTTTGTCTTTTTAAAATTCTTAAAAATATTTGTCTACGATTTTAAAAATTTTCTTTAGTAGTTTTTGTAGTTTTGTTTGAAACGTTGAAACTAAACGAGTTTGGCAATTTTTCTTTTTTAACTGTTGACTATTTATATATTTATAATATTCATAACGAAGAGGAAACCTCCATCATCACCGCCATCAACTAATTATTTTATTTTGTATTATTTAACTGTATTTTAATAGTTTTAAAATGTTTTTGGGAACTTTTAAAATCTTGTAACCAAGTTAAAGATTACCCATTATTACATTTTACTAATTTTAGCTGTTTTTCTTTTATTCATTCATATCTTTCATTGTTTAAATTGTATGTTTGGTTACCTTTCATATGATATCCTCTTCAGAGTTTTTAAATTATAAAAAGTAGTTTCTATTATCACTTAATTACACGGGTAATGAATAATATTTTATTATTTTTAATGTTTTGAAACTGACAAATGTCTTGTCAAAACTATAGTCAGTATAGAATAAATCCAGTTATACAGACAAAGAATAAAATATTTTTATTAAATAATTTATTGGGAAAAGTCGATAGTACGCTAGGACAGTTTTATAATATAGAATAAGGGTGCACTAAAGCAGTGAATAAATTCTTGGGATAGGTTAAAAGTACGCTAGGATAATGCATACTATATTAACTTAGGTCAAGAGTACGCTAAGATAATGAAAAATTAATTCTCAAAGGCCAAGAGAACGTCAGAACAATGCATAATTTATTGGGATAGGTCAAGAGTAAGCTAAGGCAATAAATAATTTATTGACATAGGAAAAGAGTACGTTAGGCAATGAATAATGTATTAGAATAGATCAAGAGTACGCCAAGGTAATACATTATTGACCTAGGTCAAGAACACGCTAAAAAATGAATTATTTTGTATTATTTTTTGTATTTATTAGGATATCATCAGGACCACGTGAGGGTAATTTATTAGGATACATTAAGCGCATGCTTGGGCAGTAATTAATTAATTAGATATGGTCAAGAGACTGAAATCCCTCTGAAGGTTTTAAAATGAATTTATGCTTTTCTTCAGCTTTTGGTAGCATTTCGTTTACAAAAAGTGGGTATTTACTCGACAACTTTCATTCACCACCATCGACTGCTTTAGTATACGTAGCGACATCTATCGGTATAGTAGATATTTGTGACAATGCCTTGCTTGTGATCTCCTATTCTATAATTTAAGAGTTTCAGCAAACATTTGTTTGTAATTTAATTATGCCTGTAATAGCTAAAATATTGCCGAATGATGAAAATGCTCTGTCAACATGAAATTCGATCACATGAATCAGAAAAAGGGTTTGAGTGAAAGAACACGTATAGAACTCGGCCTGCAAGTCCTTTTGATTTTCTTATATCCAATATTAACATGACATTGTAAGGTAAAATAAGTACATAAATACTACTAAATAATTATTGCAGATTCCGCACTCCTAATAGATTTTAATTGATATTTTTTATTCTAAAATTTTGCTGTTATAAAAATGTGTCTATACTTTTTACAATTCAAATACACTTTCAACTGTTTGTGAACTGTTTTATTCCTTATAATATTTAACTGCATGTTAGTAATATAAATAACACTGCTGTATTATTTCTTCACACTTCATTTGATATGCTTAGATATAATAAAGTTTAAAGAAAAGATACAACAATGTTATTTATGATACACTCTTCACGAAACCCAAAAAAAACATCGATTGGCTTTACTATTTTCAAATATTTTTGGAAAATTGTAACCGAAGTTAATAATATTATGTAGTAGTACAATTTTTAAGCACGTTCCGCTAATTTTAGCGATTTAAAAAAAAAATTATTATTTGTTATTTCATAATATACAATTGAATACTTTTCTGCCTTTAAACAAAGGTCAGGACAATACTGAATCAAAATACAATTTAATAATATAGGACAAGAGTACGCTAGGACAAAGAATAATTTATTAGGATAAGTCAAAAGTAACCTAGAATAATGGATAATTTATTAACCTTGATTAAGTGAAGTGAAGAGTACCATACGGTAATTAATAATTTGTCGGCTTAGGTTAAAAATTCGCTAGGGCAGTGAATAATTTATTAGGGTAGGTATTCTAGAGTAACACATAAAATTTTGCGGTCCATAAAGGGTAGGCTGAAAAAATATTGCAACAGGTCAATAATCAGCTAAAATAATGTATCAGTTTTTAGGGTAGGCCAAGGGCATGCCGAAATAATGATAAATTTCTTAGGATACGCAAAAAATGTACTATTTTATACAAACTGAGTTTTTACTTTCCCTATATGAAATATAGGGGAAGTATTGTGAAGTATGATTGCAGCAACCATTACTACATAGTAATTTATAATATAAACTCAAACAACAATTATGTGAAAACTTGATAATAAATTTCACGACGAAACGGACTTTTGTTCTTGTAACTTACCCTTCAAAACGTACAAGTTTTATTTTAAATTTATAGAAGGTAATTCTAAATATAGAATAAGATAATATAGAGACATTAGGCTTATGGCAATGCCTGCTGTCAAAATTTTTCAATAATTCAAGAATTACCAATCTAAATATATACACTTAGAGAAACCACTTAGGTGACATCTATTGTCTAAAATATTGCACTATTTTTTTTCTAATTAGGTGGATAACCACAGACTATTATAGGAAACTGTCAACAGCAATAGTTATAACCATAATGTGAAAACATTAATATTTAAATAAAACGGAAATAATTCGATGCTCAGTTTAAGAAAATCTAGTGCAACTGTTTAGATGTTAAAATGTTTATATTTACGAATACCAGAGGATATAAAAGCCTATATCAAAAGTTCTCTTACCTGGCTTGAACAGCTCTACGCCAATGAGATCCAAAATAGCTAGAAACGCAATAAGAATAACAATATTGATTTACTAAATTAATCTTTAAATTTGTTACCTGGTTTATTAATATGTATGTGGATTCTTGAGTTATATTTATTTACTTGAAAAAGTTCATATTGACATAAAAGGGATGCGTGCGAATCGGATTACCTCGTATTATCTACGAGTACCTTGATGGCTTCCTATTACCTTCTATTCACCTGTCTGCATTAATTTGACACCTGTACCCCGCAGTGACGAGCTGTCTCGGTTTTCAGTCCCAAAAATACTCTTGTCGGGCGGTTTAAGTGTAACGTTGTGAAAACCTGCTCATATTTTATGCTACGATATTTCAGAAATTCCGTATTAAGCCGGAAGTGGATTATTCTTCACTGTCAACATAGATTTGTTCACAAATAAACATTTCAGATTAGATAATGATCAAAATAGACCGTAACTGTTATATAGTAAATATTTTTAATAGACGTTTCCAGCATTTATTTTAATTACAACAGCTTTTTGGATTTTTACACAAAAATAAATCTCCACCATTACCTCATTTTAATTTTCTAATGTAGTGTAGAATTTACACTGTAGATAATTAAAATGAGGTAATGTTGGAGATTTATAAAAAAAACATTGTATTTTATTTACTATTGATAATGGTCGATTTGTGATTGACATGTGCATTTAGGAATAAATAAACTGAGTGCAAAAAGTGCCGAGCTAGTTTTTTATGTAAAATTTAAAATAACTACAGGTATATTCAACATTCTATCTTTAAAATCAATATAATTGTTATTATTTGTTTTTTTAATTAATCATATATTAGAAGCTGTACTGATGAAACAGAAAGATTAAAACACGTATCTGCAAATATTACTAAATTTGAATTGAAATTTTGGTTTTGAATGTTATCTTTGCACTTTTTTTAAAATTTTAATTACTTTAAACAATTAAAATTTTAGCAAAAAAGAAATTTAATTTTAAGATCAAGAGTAATGTTTAATTAATAGTTAAATTTTACTAAAAAACAACTTTAAACCATTTCTTTGAACTATTTAAGAAAAATAGTTAAAAAAACAGTTAAAACGATAGAAAAAAACAAATTATTTATTTGCTTAAAAGAATTTCAACTTGCAATAAATTTATAACAAAATAAAATCAAGATGTACCACAATTAAATATTTCAAATAAAAACCTTTGAAATTGGGTTAAAAATAGTTATAATTTTAACAAGAAAAGGATAGGACACTCTTAAAAACATTAAAAAAATTGAATTTTGCTAAGAAAAAAGCAGTTTCAAATCGTTCTTTAATAAATTAAAATTTAACCAAAACAATAAATTTTTAAATGACCTGGCCATCAAATTATTTTTGCCACCGTTTCTCAGAAATTCTGCACTCTTCTCAAAAGACTATTGTTTATAAATTACTTATTTTATTATTCTTTACAATTGTTTTTTCTTATATAATTTTTATATAACTACTATATTTTTATAAAATACAAAAATAAAACTTCTCAAAGACTAATACATTTATGAAATTTTTTCAAATTAAATTTTATACTATTATCTATAATTTCGTTAGAAATATTATGTAAAATTTTTAATTTTTTAAATTTTAAGTAAGCAACTGTTTAAAAGTACAACTAAATTTTTAAACTTTTTCTTTGCTTTCAATAAAGTTTTAACGTGGTTTTATTTTCTTAGCAAACTTTATTATTTTTTGGTAAAATTCAATTACTTATTTAAAAAAAAAATCTTTATCTTAAATTGTATTTATACGAATATATTAATTGATTCTTAATTGTATTGTTGACTAAACTGTTTTATTTTTGGTAAATATTAACCTTTTTATTTATCTCTGTAGCACTAATCATTACAATATTGCTATTAGTATAAACAACTGCAATTGTTTTATTTTCATCTATTTTTGGCTACCTATTTTTATTTAAAATAAAAATTAAATTGACTATAATTTACTTATTTTTTAGAAACAACTATGTTATATATGATATTGGATTAGAGAGGAAAAAATAATCTATCGAATGAGGCTGTAGCCATTTCCATTAAAAAAGTGTAAGTTTGCGTCATATCTCTGAAAATAACAGCGGGAAAAATTTTCTATTTTTTATTAATCTACATAAAATTATCTAAAACTTTTCCTTTTACAGTTTTTTGTATCTATTATAATAACTGAGATATATTGATTTAAAACATTGACACTTTTTATTTTTTTCAAAATATCTAGTTACCCTTGACTTTTTTGAAAACCTTGAAAGTGGAATTTGATTCGTCTGGTAAATCTACACTTCTTTCCCCATTTAACTGTTTTTCTATCTCTTATAGTTTCCGAGATCTCCATAGAGAACATCGAAAAAAAAACTCACCCTGTATATTCACCTAGTGTACTCTTGAACTACGTCAATAAATTATCGGTATCCTTCCGTAATCTTAACCTACCACAATAATTTACTTCTTAAACTAGCTTTTTTCAAAAGATTTTTGGGTCATTGATATGTTAGATCAATACCCTGGTTATTGTAAAGATTAAAAGTACAAATAGGCTAATCTATGGTTCAAAGTTGAAGGTCAAAAATACGTTAGGTAAAAGCACATTATAATGGAGAACACTATGTCAATGCATAATATATTGTGGTAAGTTAGGAGTACGCTAGTCCAATTCAAAATTAGTGTCGTAGGTCAAGAGAACGCAAGGTAAAATTAATAACCTGTGAATAATAAATAAAAATAAAAAAATAAATTTCATGTGTAATTAATAATAAAAATAATAAAATAATAATAATAAAAGTTTAAATACGATAATATATTTTAAGTAGAAATTGTTTTTGTAGTCTTAATGACTCATTTGTTGTAGATTTTACGAAAATATTTTCGTGTTTTTCTAATTATTATTAAATGTCGGACCTAACAGTGTTTTGCAGTTATCCACGTCTAATGCAGCAAAATATTTAAGAGCTTGATTGTAGAAGCTGGTTATTAAGTGAACCACCTCCAGTTCTAATTTTGTCAAAATTATATAATGAACAGATTAGGTAATTAAAGAAAAATAAAATAAAATAAAATAAAAAAGGTAAAACTTAATCAAGTGTTTATTTAAATTATTGATTTAATTATAGTATTTTGTTTAAAATAAATATGTAGGGTAGGTGGGTAGTCACTATCCCACTCTCCAATAACTTGACAAGAAAAAAAAACTAAAAAAAAGCCTTACAAACATTTAAATTATAATTTAGGAAATCTGACAAGAAAAAAAAACACAATATTATATATTGAATAGATTAATAATGTTTAAAAAAAAACATGTGATAAAGAAACAATGTATAAAAGTATAAGCATAAAAAATATTAAAGACATTACATTAAAAAGAATTTTATTTATAAATTTTATATATTATTGATTTGATAATATTATAGTATACCTTGATTTATGCTTTTGAAATTGAAGGGTGAGATAGTGGCCACCCACACACCCTACATATGTATTTAAATCAAAATACAAAAAATGTTTTTTGTTAATGATAATAACCTAAAGAGGTTTCCTTAGTTTTGGTTTTTGCAAATTTACAATTCTGTTTGTAGCTCAAGTTTAATTGAATATGTAGGGTGGGTGGGTGGCCACTACCCTACCCTCCAATACCTTGACCTCAAAAACAAAATTCTAAGGAAAAAAACTTACACAAAATTTAATATCCTAATGAAAAATCTTCCAAACATTTAAATCATAATTTAATAAGTTTGTCAAGAAATAAAGAAATATATAAATCTTTTTGGATATTTAATAAACAAAATTCAGATCATTAAGGAACAATTGATAATAAAAAATACTACAGCAATTGCATTTAAATGAATTTTGATTGAGAATCTTGTTTATAAATTTTATGTGATAATATTATATTACACCTTTATGCTCAGCATTACCAACAATCTTTTCACGGACAGGCACAGATGCAAGCTTGATCACGACATTTAATCATGATGCTTTTGTAATGTACAATTCGGCAAACATATTATTATGTTTTTTTTTAAATCGAAAGGTAGGATATTGATCACCCACCCACCCTTCCTATTTATATAAATCATAACACAAACACTGTTTTTTGTTAATGACCACAACTTAAACAAATTTTCGTATTTTTGGTTTTTGCGAACTTATAACTCTGTTGGTAGCTTAAGTTAAATTATTTATATTTAGGGTGGGTGGGTGCCCACTATCACACCCTCCAATACTTTGATCAGGAAAATGAAATTTTAACGAATGCATTTACACAAAATTTAATATCCCAACGAAAAGTCTCGCAAACATTTAAATCATAATTCGGAAAATCTGACAAGGAAAAGAAAACAAAACATATAGGAATAGATTAATAATTTAAAAAAATGTGATAAATAAACAATGGATAAAAGTAAAAACATAAAAAATATTAAAGCATATGCAATAAAAGGAATTTTATTTGAAATTTTATATACACTGTTTTTTATTGTTAATGACAACAAAAATTTCGTTAGTTTTTGCAAACTTACAATTCTGTTTGTAGCTTAAACATGTAGTGTGGATGGGCGGCCACTATACTACCCTACAATACCTTGATCAGGAAAACAAAATTATAATGAAAACACAAAAAAATTTAATATCCTAATGAAAAATCTTCCAAACATTTAATATTAAATTTGACAAAAAATAACAAAATATATAAAATTTTATGGATATTTAATAAATAAAAAACAGATCATAAAGAAACAATTGATAAAAATATAATAATGAAAAAATTGCACAAGCAATTCCATTTGAATGAATTTTAATTGGAAATCTCGTATAAATTTTATTTGATAATATTATAGTACACCTTGATTTATGTTTTTAAAATTAGAAGGTAGGATAGTGAGCACCCACCCACCCTACATATTTATTTAAATCATCATACAAACATTGTTCTTTGTTAATGACCACAACTTAAACAAGTTTTCCTATTTTTGGTTTTTGCGAACTTATAACTCTGTTGGTAGCTTAAATTAAAATATATATGTAAGGTGGGTGGGTGGCCACTATCACACCCTCCAATACTTTGATCAGGAAAGTAAAATTTTAACGAATGCATTTTCACAAAATTTAATATCCTAACGAAAAGTCTTGCAAACATTTAAATCATAATTCGGAAAATCTGGCATGAAAAAGAAAACAAAATATATAAAATAGATTAATAATGTTTAAAAAACATGTGATAAAGAAACAATGGATAAAAGTATAAACATAAAAAATATTAAAGCAAGTGCAATAAAAGGATTTTTTTTGGAAATTTTGTATACACTGTTTTTTGGTAATAACAACTTAAAGAAATTTCCTTAGTTTTGGTTTTTGCAAATTTACAATTCTGTTTGTAGTTTAAGTTTAATTAAACATGTAGGATGGGTGGGCGGCCACTAAACTACCCTCCAATACTTTGACTACGAAAACAAAATTCTAACGAAAACACTTACAAAAAAATTAATATCCTAATTAAAACCTTCTAAACTTTTAAATCATAAATTGGTAAATTTGACAAAAAATAACGAAATATATAAGAGTTTGTGGATATTTAATAAACAAAAATCAGATCATAGAGAAACAATTGATAAAAGTATAATAAATTACTTAAGCAGTTTAATTTAAATGAGTTTTAATTGAAAATCTTGTATAAATTTTATTTGATAATTTTATAGAACACCTTGATTTATGTTTTTAAGATTAGAAGGTAGGATAGTGGGCACCCACCCTACCTACATATTTTTTTAATCATAATACAAACACTGTTTTTTTTTAATGACCACAACTTCAACAAATGACCGTATTTTTGATATTTGCAAATTTATAACGCTGTTCGTGGCTTAAATTAATATATATATATGTAGGGTGGGTGGGTGGCCACTGTCACACTATCTAATACTTTGATCAGGAAAACCAAATTTTAACAAAAGCCTTTACACAAAATTTAATAGTCTAATGAAGAGTTTTGCAAACATCTAAATCATAATTCGAAAAATCTGACAAGAAAGGAAAACAAAAGGTATAGAATAGATTAATAATGTTTAAAGTTTATATATTTTTGATTTAATATTATAGAAAACCCTAAATTATTTTTTTTTTAAATTGAAGGGTGGGATAACACAAACACTAATTTTTGTTAATGACCATAACTTAAAGAAGTTTTCTTAGCTTTGGTTTTTGCAAACATACAATTCTGTTTGTAGCTTAAGTTTAATTAAATATGTAGGGTGGGTGGATGGCCACTATCCTACCCTTTAATACCTTGACTTAGAAAACAAAATTTTAACGAAAAGATTTACACCAAATTTAATATTCTAATGAAAATTCTTCCAAATATTTAAATCATAATATCACAAATTTGACAAAAAATAACGAAATATATGAAAGTTTATGGATATGCAAGTTGTTAATACTAAGTCGTTACACCCGAAAATGGCAGTTAGAACTCATTAGTTCCAATTTGTGATTTGTTGCTACGGTTAGGAGTTCTTTTGTTTTTTATAAAATTTGGTATAACTCCCTTATTTGAAAGACTATTTTTAAAAACCAAAAAGTTTCAACAGTAGCTTTCGGCTCTCTAAAACATTTGTATTTACAATTATTTTTTATTGTTTCAAATAACAAACTGGTAGCCGATCAAAAATTTAAAAACAAAATATTTTGATAATCCATTTTGAAAGTAAAACATTTATGGAATCCTTATGCTATCTACTACAAAATTTGTTCTACACATTTTTTCGGCAGCATGTTTTTATGTTGGTGGAGACCTTTGCAAGAACTGCCAGCTTCTCTTTTATTACTTCTGCTGCAGCAATGATTCTAGCCACTAGTTCTTCCTCTGTACTCAACGGTATTTCGTATACAAAGGCCTTCGTCAGGCTCCAGAAAAAGAAGTCTATTGGAGTTAGGTCTGGACTCCGGGCTGGCTACACAACAGGACCTTTCCTCCCAATCCACTTATTTGGGTATTCTCGATTTAGCAATGCGGTGATTTCTCGCGTTGTGTGTGCTGAAACCAAAGTCTCCGCCCAATGTTTAATGGCAAGTTCTCAAGAAGCTCCGGTAGCACAGTACCTAAGAAAGTGAAATATTTTCACCATTCAAGCGGTTTTGGAGAATTTAAGGCTAGATTAAGTGCTCCCCTACGATTCCGGCCTATTCATTTACCGCAAAATGTTGTTGATGTGCACGAATAAATGTTGCGTAGGGATTCTCTTCAGAGAAAATTATTTTTAGAATTAAATACCTAGTGAAACAGGCTTCATCCGTAAACAGAATACATTTTTTAAAATTCCTTTGAAGATTACATCATCGAAGAAGCCAACAGAACAACAGTCTTGGTTGGAAGTCATCTGGTCCAAGAGATTGCACTTTTTGTCTAGAGAATGGGTAAAGGTCCTGCTCCTTCAGAACTTGCCAAACTGTCACATGATTTGCATGTACTATATTAGCTATTACCCTTATGTTCGACGATGGATCATCTTCAACAATATAAAGAACAGCTTCTTATGTTGGAATTCCCACCAATTTTTGGGCAAAAACAACCAGCCTCTGACAAACGTCTACAATTTTTTCTGAAAAGCTGCCCACTTTATTGGTGACGATTTGGGTATCTTTTCTGATAATTCTTCGAGCTTCTCGTGCATTACGCCTTGCCTCCCTAAAAACCAAAAGCATGTCAACAAGTTCATCGTTTTGATAATAATGCATTTTTACTAGTATTCCTTCCGGTTTCGGGTACTTGTCAAATCTAATCTGCTTTTCTTTCATTGTTTAGTGGCAGCAAGCTAATTCGTTTTAAATGTTTTCTTTTCCTAATACCCATATGTAATTCAAGTAACCGAATAAAGACTTTTTTGGATAGAGAGAAAAAAATGTTTAGTACAAATTTTGTAGTAGATAGTATAAGGATTTTATAAATGTTTTACTTTTAACAATCGATGGAGTGGTTATCAAAATATTTTGTTTTGAATTATTTGATCGGCCACCATTTTGTTATTTGAAACAATAAAAAATAATTGTAAATACAAATGTTTTAGAGAGTCAAAAACTACTTTTAACACTTTTTGGTTTCTTAAACTAGTCCTGCAAATAAAGGGAGTTATAGTAATTTTTAGAAAAACAAAAGAACTTAAATAACTCCGAACCAGAGCACCAAATCACAAATTGAAACTAAGAAAAGTTGTTTGTTTTAACGAGTTCTAACTGCCATTTTCGGGTGTAACGACTTAGTGTTAATGCCCTGTGTAATAAACAAAGATCAGATTATAAAGAAGCAATTGATAAAAGTGTAAGAATAAAAAAAACTAAGCAATTCCATTTGAATGAATTTTAATTGAAAATCTTATATAAATTACATTTGATAATATTATAGTACACCTTGATTTATGTTTTTAAAATTGTAAGGCAGGAAAAAAAGTCTTTATTAAATTTGAATTCTAGTGAAAGATATCTGATTAGGATTTATTAGCACAGCTTATGTCCAAAAAATTTTATTTGAAGGAATTAAAAGAAGGTTTCAAGGTCAAAATGAAAATATTAGATTATATATGTCTTTAAATGTTTTGTTATAATTTAATATGTGTGTATAAAAACTCATAAGCTTCTTCTTACATTACAAATCGGAAAGTAAGGTTTCTTAAGAATTTAATCTAATACATCATATACAATACCATTTATTAATAGATCGAGTTTTTTAGGTCAGTAAAGTAAACGCGATCACGAACAAATAGATTTACTGAATTATTTACATTGCAGCATAATCGTTAGGCGTGAGGTGTCCCGTTTGCAAACCGCGAGTTCAGCCGCTTCCATCATTAAGCCAAGACGGCCACTTTCGCTGCCGGTACCTTTTGACCTTACCTATTTAGCAATAGATTTTCGCCGCTGACTCTCCGCGACTTTGGCCGTTTCCAACAAAGAGGAGATTTATATTGGGACGGTCGTTCCTTTGTAGTGTAGCGGCAGCGGTGATCAATTCCTTTCCCACGATCTGCGCGTGACGTTGGCGTTGCGCAAAAGGGCATTAAACAAATAAAATGACTCTTGATTGAATTGTCTGCCTACGTTCTATTATCTCTGGTGAAATGTTTTTTCAATCAAATATTTACATATAATGTAAATAAATAAGGAAGATTAAAGTTTCCAAGGAAATTAGATTTATAAAGCCTATATTTATGAAAATTATATTGCAAAACAAAATATCAGTGACAAAGATTGATCCTTGAAATGCCAGTTGTTGACACAGTTGAACTAACAACAACGAAAATACAGCATTTATTTCCGGGACTACAACTGGATGGGTGACAAATACCCTTTACTATTGGGTTATAATAAATGTAGTTTTAAAGTGATGATGGTGATCCTTTAAAGTAACACAAATAACACGTCAGATAAACATATGGTAAACTGAAGGAGCTGGACTATAGGGTGTATGGTTAAACTTTGACTGTTATGGCTAAGCGTCGAACAGACGACTCATCCATAACATAATCTTCATACATCCTCTAATTGACAATAGATATCGGAAAGTCGCATATTTTGCTTTGAGAAATGTAATCAAAGCTCTAAATTTACATCTGGCGGCGTTCTTTATCTTCTTGAACATTATAAACATAAGCAACACAGTCAATACCAACGAGACATAACTTTACACAGTTACTTTAAATACAACTAAGCATGATAGCAAACAACCGGCGGCTACTCTATTCACCAGCGCTCCGCACGGACTACTACTTTCCCACTATCCCTCGTAGATGCAATTTATTCAATTATTAATAAAAATGTAAATAAAATATATTCCATAAATACGCATGTAATTAATTATTTACATATTAAAAAATATATCTCATGCGAATTATAACTATATAAACGACTATAGATATAATCAAAGTCTACCTTCCCCGTGTATATCATCCATTAACCTCATACTATTCATCCTAGATGAATTATTTCCTTTTGTTGTTAGATGGAGTATAAGGTTTCACGTTTTTAATGAGTAACCCACTTGATTGATCATATTTCACATAAAAGATGTCAGCCGTGATAAAGCAGCCTTCGGGTGCGTTTTTATCTAATTTATAAATCGTTACAGTTTTGTAGAACATTAATAAAAAGGAGAATTCATTATTAAAATTATAGCTTAAGGACTGCGTGCTGATGCAGATGAAGATATGTAATTTTATTTCCACCAACATTTAATAATTTAATACGTTTTCAACATTTGATGAAATGGTTTTCAAAAAAATTATATTTATAGTAATAATAATAAGTATTAGACAAATAACACATGGCGGAAGGAACACGTGGTCGATAGCCAAAAACACTACTACTACTACTAAAAAGCATTAGTTATGATAATAGACACTTCTTGCTGTTCCACAGGCTAAAATTTTGGATGAATCAATGTTATCCCTTAATACTGTATTACATTATGGATTATTTTTATAACAGTGGGTTTTTTCGTAATCTAAGTGATGTTGGATCACACGCTTTTGATAGGCACATCAACTGTTTGTCTCATTAAAGTGATCTTTTCATTAGCAGAATTAGCAAAATTCTGTTGAAACAATGAAGATCAATATTTTTTATATCTGAATTGTCTCTTATCAATTTATTCCTGCCATTTGCTTTATTTCTTCCCTCAAGTATTATCTGTCATCTTTTATCTCTGTCATTTTCGTTTGTTATTTATTTTCTTCTGTCTTCCTTCAAGTATTCATTTTCATTTGTCAATTATCTCTTGTTAATTTACTTTTGCCTTTTATGTTATGTCTTTTGACAAATAACAACTGTTATCCAATACCTCTTATTAATTTAACATTCCATACTTCGTGAACTAATTTCTATTTATTCACCCATATAAAATACAGTCAATTTCGTTTTGTCATTTCCTAATCTTCGTCTTTTGTCTATTTTTCAATCATATATTATAAATCAATGGTTGACTTTCTTTTGCGCTGTATTTTATGCCAAGTCTCAACTGTCCTCTCTTTATTACGTTCCGTTAATTTTCTTCTACCTCCCACCATGTTGAAAGTCTTCTGTCAATTGTCAATTGTAATTTCTCAATTACTATCATTTTATCTTCTAATGCTGTTTTTCCTTATATTCTCTCTTCTGTTAAATGTCAAACAGAATTAAGTCAATATTTTTCAATCGTTTGTTTTATATCGTCTGTTAATTGTCAATTATTATATCACAATTACTTTTACTCTATTTTCTAGTGCATTTTTCTCTGTATTCTATTTTCTGTCAAATGTCAAACTGAATTAAATAAATAAACAAAAACGTTTACTTTGTTAATATCACACCCGATAAAGTGTGATATTAACAAAGTAAACGTTTTGGTTTAATTTTCCAAAATGTATCACGAAGTTAACGCCTCAACCATTAATCAATAAATTAAATAAATATTCTTCTGTCGTTTGTCAATTATGTCAATTGCCAATTGTTATTTCTCAATTACTTTCACTCTATTTTCTACTGCTGTGTTTTTCTGTATTGTCCTTTACCAAATGTCAAACTGAATTAAGTTAATATTTTTTCAATCGTTTGTTTTGTATCTTCTGTCAAGTGTCAACTCTCAATTACTTTCTTTTCTTTACTTTTTATTTTCTGCTATTGTTTTTTTCTATATTTTATCTTCTGCTAATTGCCAAACTGTATTAAGTCATTTTTTTTCTATCTGTTTTATATCTTTAGTCAAGTGTCAAGTGTCAATTCTGATTTCTAAATGACTTTCAATCTATTTTCTACTGCTATTTTCTTCTGTATTCTGTCTTCTGCCAAATGCCAAACTGAATTAAGTCAATATACTTCGATAGTTTTTTTATAGCTTCTATCTACTGTCAAGTATCAACTGTAATTTCTCAATTACTTTCAGTCAATTATCTACTGCTGTTTTTTTCTGTATTCTGTCTTCTGTCAAATGTTAAACTCAATAAAGTCAATAAATATCCTTCTATCGTTTGTTTTATATCTTCTTTATTATGTGAAGTGTCAATTTCTCAAATACTTCCAGTATATTATCTACTGCTGTTTTTTTCGGTATTCTCTCCTCTGCCAAATGTCAATTTGAATTAAGTCACTATTTTTTCAATCGTTTGTTTTATATCTTCTGTCAAATGTAATTTCTCAATTACTTTCTGTTTATTTTCTACAGCAGTTTTTTTTTTCTATATTCTGTCTTCTGTCAAATATCAAAATCTATTAAGTCAATATTCTTCTACGGTTTGTTTTATTCCTTATGTCTTTTGTAAAGTGACAACTGCAATTTTCTTTTGCCGTTAGTTGTCTTTTCTGAGTTATCAATTATTATCTTTCAATTACCTTGAGGTAACTATAACTGCTGATATTATAGTATATTGACGCATTCGGTAGGATTTTAATATTGACAAAAGTTATCCATTTCATATGACCCCAGATAAAGTATTAATGTGATAAAGGCGTATTTCCAACTGCGAACTCTTAATACAATTTGTTGTCTTTCAATCTAAACCCATTTTTTATCGATTCTCGCAATTAATTTCTTCATCCATCAATTTACTACTTTATGTTTTGAATATTTAATTGATGAGACGGATACCTGACGAAACCTTATAATACGTTAAAATAAAACAACTCGTTACTTTCGTAGTTTCTTTAATGTATTCAAATTTCAGTTATAATACTGAAGTGACCTTGAAAAATACAACTATCGCTATTTATAAATTGCAATGACCTATCTTAGTTATTTTTCAAATTTTATAGCTCTGCAATTTTTAGGGAAGTATCTGACTTTAACCAACTAGAACCACTTTTCTGGGCATCCAAAATAAATAAAAACCGATATGTCGTTTGTATTAGAAGTGATTATTTAAGGTTGGCCTTCATCTGATTTTAAAGTACCATTGGATGATCTTAAATAAACCCAAATGACTGTAGTTTTTTGTTGGATGACTTTAAAAAAACTTTTAAGAACCGTTAATGCCATTAAATGATTTATTTATGACCTTGAATATTAACGTTTCATATTATTATTTTATATTATTCATATCATCTTCATCTTTATCGTAAATGGAATAACCTTGAATAACGTTTTCATTTAATATCATGAATTTTGTATAAAGATAAATGACCTTGAAGGATCATTTAAGACCTTTGAGATTCATCGAATAATCTTAAATAAAATTGACTTACCGTTGGGATGACCACATATTTTTTTCAATAACCATTGGATAATAATAATCAGATGACCTTAAATGATTTTAAAGATTGTTATATAACCTTAAATAAGTTTTAATAGCCATTTAACAATCATTCTGCTTAGAATTATCGATGAAATATCTTAAATGACCGTGGCAAATTTTAAGAAATAATTACATTAATCATCATTTGGCGCCCCTTCTCATCTTTTTACACTGGGGATCCCCTACTCTACCGATTGTGCAGGGAACGTATTGGTAAGTAGCTCCAGAAAATACTGAAGGCAATAATAGAAATTTTGGGAAACAGATTTAAAAAAATAACTATTAAGTGAACTCGAAGAATAATTGCTTGAGCTTGGACCTAAAAGGATCTCGAATAATTATTATGAGATGTTGAATGATTATATGATAACCTTGTATAACCTTGAACACTGGATGACCTTAAACAATCGTCCTAAGACCATAAATGGTGAATAATGAGAATCTTGCATAATCCTTAATGACGTTTTATAATTGGCCCCAAAATTAGCAGAATTATCATCATAAATCATAAATGACCTTGGATATTTGATGACCTTTAATGATCATCGTGTGGGATATCTTAGATCTTTCTATATGTATTGGGATGCAGTAAAAAATTACTATGTACATTGGTTGGATAAACTTGCATAATAATCAAATGACCTAAAATAATTTTAATCGTTATATAACTTTAAATAACCTTAAATAACCATTTAGAATTGTCGTTGAAATAACAACAATAATCGTAAACCACCAACTGGTAAACTTTAAGAAGCAATGCATGACCTCGATATATGAACTTCAGGAGTTATTGAATAATTGTTAGATAAATAGTCTTAAATAACTTTTGAGCTCATTTTTAGGGGCATCAATGAACATTGAATGATGTATGACTTTAATGGAACTTTGATGATATGGACTGATCATTGGGTGACCTTATGTTGTCTTGAATGAGCCTAGATAACTTTAAATATTCGTAATAAGACCTTAAATGATAAATAATGTTAAAGAATCGAAATAGAAAACCCACTCAACTGTGAAGTTTTCTTTCAATGTTATAGAGTTTCATTACGTATACGACTCATCAATACAATGTTGGAGAATCTTAAGTGATCATTCTATAATATTTAATGACCGTTGAATGACCTTCAATAACCCCGAAGGAGAGTTTAATATCTTTAAATGATAATTTTATATCCCTGAGCATTAATAAAAATTATTTCCAGCAGTATTAGATATTTCGTGTCATTAGTGCATACATTGTAAACCTCTACAGTCTAAATGAATTTAAATATTCAATTACCATTGGTTGAACTTGACGAATCATTGCGTGACTTCTATGGATTTTGAATGACCTTATAAAATTTTTAACGACCATTGAATGGCATTGAATAATTATTAAATTGTAAAACGATAAATAGTGTTAAAAAAAACCTTCAATAATATTGAATGATCATTTTATAATTTTAAATGACCTAAGTATTATGACCTTGATCATTATTTAAAATTAATTCCATTAGTATTATGCATTGCATGTCCTTCGTATGATGTATGATCATCACCAAATTGTACGTTTACATAAGATGTAAATATATATAATCTAAATATATTTACAACGTCCCATTGAAATAATTATCGCCAAAGAGAAATAAAAACCTCATTGTTAAATAAATTTCGAATTTTCTATATAAATCGATATTAAAAATTATAAAGAAAATAATTCACTTAAATCTGTTGCTCAAGTAACCTTGATGATCATTGGAACACCTTGAATGACCTTGGATGGCCATTAGATAACCTTGAATGGTTGTTGAGTAACCGTTGCAACATATTGGCAGAGTGATTACTGGAACACTTTATATGACCTTGGATGATCGTTAAATGACATTGAATGGTGGTTGAGTAGTGTTTACAACATAGATAAATTAAAAGATATTTCAACAAGTAATAATTTACGCAAATCTGTCATTCAAATGACCTTCATTGACTACAATATTGACAGAGTGATTACTGAAATAACTAAAATGACATTTGTTGGCCATTAAATGATCTTGAATGGTTGACGAGTAACATTTGCAGCATAGATAAATGAAAAGATATTCCAATAAGTAATAATTTACTCCAATCTACCATTCAAATGACCTTCATTGACTAAAATATTGTTAGAGTGATTACTGGTACACCTTAAATGACCTTGGATGACCGTTACATGACCTTGAATGTCTGTTGAGTAACCTTTGCATCATGGATGAATTAAGAGATATTGCAACAAGTAATAATTTACGCAAATCTGTCATTCAAATGACATTCAGTGACTAAAATATTGGTAGAGTGATTACTGAAACATCTTAAATGACACCTTGGATGATTATTATTGTCTTTGCATGATTGTTAAATAACCTTTGCAGGAGGGTTAATTTAAAAAATATTTTAACAAGTAATAATATATGCAAATATGTCATTTAAATGAACTTGACAAAAATATAGGCAGGGTGATTACATTAACACCTTAAATGATCTGGAATGGCTGTTGAGTTACCTTTGCAGCATAGATAAATTAACAGATATTTCAAATCTGTCATTCAAATGACCTTCATTAACTAAAATATTGGCACAGTGATTATTGGAATACATTGACACATGACCCTTGGATGACCGTTAAATGATCTTTAATGTTTATTGAGTAACTTTTGCAGTACAGATAAATTAAAAGATATTTCAACAAGTAATAATTTGCTTAAATCTGCCATTGAAATGACCTTCAATGCCTAAAATATTGACAGAGTGATCACTGGAACACATGTAGTAACCTTAGTATTATAGATAAATAAAAGGATATTTCAAAAAGTAATATTTTACTCAAATCTGTAATTTGTAAAGGACCTTAATTGACTAAAATATAAATACCTTAAATAGCCTTGAATGACCGTTAAATGACCTTGAATAACTTTTTATGTGACCTTGGTAATTATTGGAACACCTAAAATTACCTTGGATGATCATTAAATGACCTTAAATATTTGTTGAGTAACGCTAACAGCATAGAAAAATTAAGTAATATTTCAAAAGTAATAATTTACTAAAATTTGTCTTTCAATTGACTAAAATATTGGCAGAGTGATTACTGAAACATCATAAATGACCTTGGATACCCATTAGATGATATTGAATGATCGTCGGTGTATGTATGCAAATGAATTTAAATAATCTTATAAAAAATCGTTTACATAACTTTGAAAATTTGTTGGCTGCGCTTAAATACGATCTTAAATAATTTTGATCATTAGATAACCACAAATAACTAAATAAACAAAATTCTACTTGGAATGATCAATTGAACATCTTGAACGTCTGCGGCCAACCATTGGGTGACTTTTAAATATCATTGGGTGACCTCGTTGGGATATTAAGGGACCTTGAATGACTGTTAGATGATATTGAATGAACAGATATTTATGATCTTTTGAGGACAACAAATAGTATCTTATTATCATTTATGATCATTGAGTGGTAAATTAAAATCATTCAAGATCATCACAATCATTTAAGGTTATTTAAGATCATCCATCAAATATTTCAGATTATTTCAGGTTACCCAATTATCATTCCTTACCATTCAAGGATTTTAAGGTCATTGAATAATCATGTAAACCTTAAAATTGTCTAACTAACAATGGCCTTTTAAGGTTATTCAAGATAATAAGAACAGTTTATTCATCATACTCATGCAGTGTTATGTAAGATTGTCTAATAGATATTCATAATCATTTGAAGGTTATTCGAAAATTCAAGTCATCCGATAGCCATTCAATGGTATTGAAGGTCATCCAATAATCGCACTGTTTAATTTGAAGTAAAAATGTTAACTAAACTAAATTTTTAATTAAAATAATTAACATTATGCTGAATGACTATTGAATGACCTTGAATAATCGTCCTGAGACTTTAAATAATATTAGGGAATCTTGAATAATCCTAATTGATCTTTCTATGATGTTGAATGACCATTGGGTGACATGAAGTAATCTTAGAGAGGTATTTCATGACCTTGAATATTGTGTATAAAAAATGTTATTCCAGTATTATTAGATCTTTCATGTCATTTATATTATATTCTTCAAATTCATTGTCTCAATAATTTTCAAAAAGTCTGAATAGACTAAATGTATGCCTTTATTATTTCCATATAGAGAAATAAATATAATAAACTTAATGTCGATAAATTTCTAATTTTTGCAGCAAGAAACAAAACTGTGTAGTGTAAATAATTGTCATCCAGAAAAAATGATATGAAAAATAAAACGATAATAATTTAATGACCTTTCATTGGCCAAAATATTATCAGAAAAATAATTAATAAACACTGTAAATGACCCTGAATGACCTTGAATGATCGCCAGGTAACCTTAAATAATCCTCAATGTGATGAAAAGTAACGTAACCTTGAATATTTGTTGAATGGTTTTGAATAATATTCGGGTGACCTTAAATGATGTTAGATTGTTGGATGACTTTAATTACCTTTAAATTGACTACCTTAGAAGTTTAGAACATTACTTACCTTTCAATGGACATGAATAAGATTTGAACTTAAAAAGGACCTTAGATATTATGATTGATAATAGACCTCACATGTTTTTAAATCGACTTGAATAATAATCGGATGACCTTAAATGATCTTGTATTATTAGATGTGCTTAAATAACTTTAAATGTTTTCAATCAGTATGATTGATAAATCACGTTACTTGCTTTTTTCAATTACATTGAATGACCTTGATATTGATTAATTATCGGATGACCTTTAGAAGAGCAAACAAGGTATCAATGAACATAAAAATATTAAAATTTAATTGAATACTTTAATTAATTAACTTGAACGTGTGCTTTGGTCAACCAAAAGCTATAATCATTACTAAGCTCGTCAATAACTAAATTCGCCCTTTATGTGTGTGTCTATTGAAAAGAAACATTTGCCCTGTAAAAAATGCATGGTCAATACATAGAAGTATTAGGGTAAAGTGTCATAAATGAAGGACGATAAGGAAGATGAGAAATGTTTAGATCACCTATCCATAATCACGAAAACAATTAAAACAATCTTTAATGAACACAATCGGCAGAGCAGGTGCTTCACTATTGATAAACTGCACAAAAACATCTGTTCTCTATGATCAGTATTATGGAAATAGGTATACCAGCTGGGTTTCCAAAATTAGCGCAGGAATACGAAACGAAACGCATAGTTTCTTTCCTGAATTTTTAGAAGGGTTAAAACAAAAAATAACAATACGGAGGATTTTTGTACATAGTTTATAAAAAATATTTTGATAATTGCAATGCAGAAAATCTGCAATCACAAAATCTTTTAAATATCCCAATATAAGAAAATAGTTTAATAATCATTTGCGAATAGAAATTACTTAAATAATCACGGATATTAGGAGTATTAAAACTCTGTTTCACTGTCTTCAACTTAGATACGCTGAAGACGTCCAAAATTGATCAAAACCGATGAGTGGCTTTTGTTGACGAAAAAAAATCAGTTACTAATTCAGAAATATTATTCCTGATGACTGGTTACTGACCTGAGAACTTTCCGCCGAAGAGGAACATTTAATACGACGTAATAACATTTATTTACATCACCCAACAAAAATAATTCCCCGCTATAATACAACAAACTAATGATTATCCTACGATATTCAATAAACCCGCTGACCATCTGTCAAACAACAATGCACTTTACGCCTTGCAATTTCATACCAATAATCCAACCCACGATGCCCAGGGCTGCAGGTCCCCGCGAAAACATTCGCCCATTACACCCACGGAAGGGCGTCGAGTGCGCCTCTCGGTGAAATGTTATTACAACACCGGCAACGCCGCACTTTGACCGTTTTTGGCGAGACGCGATATGAGCGGATGTTTTAGCGTTAATAAAGTACAGGATTATTGCAGGATTTTATCGGCGGCACGTCGCCGTGCCGCAATATTTATGGTGGCGATGGGGTTTAATACTTTTACGCTCGTTTGCATATTTCAGTGCCGCGGTGTTTTGCGTTAAATTTTGCGCGTTTCCTCTTCCACTTACTGTCCATCATGATGATAGATATGTATAAATTACAATTTTTATTTTCTTGGAAAAAAATTTATGAATATATTTTAATATTTACATGTTATATTATTTTTAATGTGACAATAGAAAAAGTTATATAACAAAATTTGGGACAACCGAGCAGATGAGAAAAATTTGTATTGGTAGAGAAAGGAAGCAGGCAATCAGTGTTAGGTGTAAGGGACACTAAAGTAGACACTCACTTTTATCTAGTAATAGCAAAATTAAGAAAACCTTTAATAAAAAAGTACCTGAGAAAAAAGCATCAAAATTTAAAAGCTACAAATGAAAAAAAACTGCAGGAAGGAAGCATTGATAGAAATTAGTATCAAAGCTGAAAATATCAAACTAGAAGAGATGTGATAATAAAAACAGCAATAAAGATACGTGCAACTTACAAATAAACAGAAAGCAAACAAAAAACTTAATGGGATGAAACCATAAAACAAAAAGTTAAACTAAAAAGGATAGAATGACAAAACAAAACCATCAAAAACTATGAATTATACAAAACATAGAAGAAATGAAGGAATAGAAAACGTAGTAAAATTGGAAAAGCCAACAAATGAAGTAATCAGAAAAAATTCTAAAAAGTACTTCAAAATTTAACAATTTTCCAAAAAATAAGTAGCTATAATTAATGGGCATAACTTTACCATTTTTACCATCCGCGTGCCTACCTTATTACCGTCGTATCGTCTTATATCTCCTTATTTAATATACATATAATTCCATTGATGTTTCGACATTTTTGTACCATCATTATTCTCGTGTCCAAAAAACCTCACGTGCTGCCCGACGGTCGATTGATTCTTCGGCGGGCCTTATAAGGCACGGCCGCGGGCCGTTGCGAAACGGTCGGAATGGTCGTAATTGAAATAAAATCATAATAAAGAGAAGTTAATAAAGGAAAAAAAATATATCGGAGACGAGAGAGAGAAAAAAAGAAACTGGTCGCTTCTTTAAAGGCGCAATATCAATCACGCCGGATGCCGATAGATTAATCAAAATCGAAATCGGGACGACAACGTCCGGATGGATCGAGCCACAACACGTCCGTACGGAGGAAATCTAACACGAACATGACATCAAGAAAAATGAACGACTTCAATCGTGCCCAACAATCGTGTACCGGTCATTTAATTGACGTGCATATTTGAAAGGCGACGTTTGTGTTTAGTCAGTTTTATCTCAATTTGCAACAATAATATGATAATAGCAATGAATAAAGTAAAAATCATCTAGAGAAGAGATTTAATTTCAAAGGTTGTTTACTTGATGTGTTATAATTTAAAAAGAGTAATTAAGCTAATAAAGAACATGGTACTTGCTGGTGTTCATCTCGCCGGATGAATTAAACGATGTTGCCATCAAGTGTACAAAAGAACAACCGGTATAAATAACGCGAGTATTAAAAGCGAGTAAATAATCCGGGATTAAGCCGTTTTTCATCAAGACCCGCATGACGAACCAGTTTTGTTCGAAACTTCCTAAGCTCCAATTAAAAGGATATAAACACTTTGAGGAATGTTTCGGTGTTTACATCACTTCTGTTCGGCGTAATGATATCATCAAGAATTCCTGTTCCCTCGCTCCTTTATTAGTATCCTTCATTAGATTAACATTGATTGATATAATTTAATTAGCTGCGCTCCGCCGCAAAGGCGAAGAGAACGGCGGCGTTAATCTCCGCGGGAGCGATGTTCCGTGATTGCGTTTTCGACCGCGAGGTGGCCGAAGATGATTGGCGATGATAAATGCCGTTTCGAAATTTGCGATTAACCACCCACGTAACTGGTTGAATTTATGTTATGATTAGCGTTATCTTATAAATTTCGACGGTAATTTCGTGGAAGGTGAGGCCTTTTCTGGGTGAGATAAAGGTTGGCGGCACGCCGGTTCGTGTCGGCACCACAGGCTGAAATTTATGCCGGACTAAGAGGTGGGTCCAACGAGTATATATCATAACCTGAGATAATCTCAAAAGGAGACATATATTGCCCACCTCGTGGGTCTCTTAACGCTGGCTACCAGGACGTCGCACCTGAAATATATTACCGTGCGCATAAATCAAAAACGTCCCCCATTGTTTATTTAAGCACTTGTTTAATCATCCGATGACTCCATCAACAACCTTTAGGTCCCGCCCTTGGACGTAAAAGATTTTGACGTCGCATGCAAATAGCGGGTCTGTGACACCTCGGGTTCGCGCAGGCAGCGACGTCTCAATTTCAATGTTGCGGCGGTCTTGAATGGGATCCGAGACGCGCAGCTGAACCTGCTGTCATTTGAATACAAACTCGTTCCCTGCTGATGTCCAGCATTGTGCCTATACAAAGAGCCCGGCCCGGTAATGTGGACTTAACCGGCTGCCACGCTTTGTTTGGATTTCTTTGAAGTGGGTTTTGAATCAAAATATTTATGGCTTGTATGCGAAGCGCACAATGGCGGAATGAGTGTAAACAAATGAGGTATTTGGCAGTTTCAATAACAAAGCGTTATTAATTACTTTAACATTGTTGAATACATTTACGGGGCCATAAAACGAAACAGAACACCAGAGTGTTGAAAATTGGAGAGAACTTGTAATAATAAACGTGAGAGCGGAAAGACTTGTTCATATCAGTACCTTCTTCTACTTACTCGTTGCATCTGTTAATAAATCATTACTTAATAGTTTTAAGGCAGAATATCCATTGCTGAACTTGGTATGTTGCAGTTAGCACCGTCTTGCTGAAACCACACATTCTTTACGTTCATTCAGCTCAGTTTGTGTAAAATAAAATGAACTATAACGCTTTTTGTCGGTAGTTATGAATTCAAGAAATTAGAACTACTGTGCCAAACAGAAACATTATACGAGTATATACAGCAATTTTGCTTGTTAATATAGTTATTAGCAAAAACGCATCTCGTTGCTAAAGTTATTTTTTCTGTGAAAATTGTGAGTTTCTTCTAGATGCTCAGAAGCCTAGTCAGTAAGGAAACAACATTATGTATGACCTATTATTTATATTAAATTATTGATTCAATTAGATATTATACAAATGCAGGCGCAAGTTCTGATGAAAAATTATTGAAAGCAGTTTAAGGTGGAAAGTGCTCCTCGCAAAATACGTGCATTTAGCATGTCCGGCCATAGAAAATTGTAAAGTAATGATTAACAATTAAGAAAACATATTTTGCATTGCGAAAGACAAAGGTTAAAACTAGGTTTGTAATTAATTATATTTGTTCAAATATTGTAATAATAAGCAACAATAAAATAAGGAATGTTTCCATATTAAATCAAAGCGTACTTAGTTATAAACCTCCTTTGATGCTTTATTGATGATTTGCAATAAACAACATTAGAATTAAAATCTTAATTAACTCATAATCAGCTATGAGCTAGACCCTTAATTTTCGTATTTTCAGTGAAGTAAAGTTACGCCACCTGCGTAAACTGTATGGTACTGTTCGTTGGGCGTGCATAATAATATTTTTATATTCAGGTATATTCTAGGTCCCCGAATGAGCGTCTTTTATAAAAAAGTTACTCGATTCTTGTGTGTAAATTTACAGGGTGTCCCATTAATGTGGACTATTAATTCATGGGACCAAAATATGGTGATTTTACTAATATATCTATATCCAAATGTTTTACTGATTGGATGGTGAGTTAGAGGCCACCCACCCACCCTACATATACGTTTGCACATAAACCACAATATTTGGTTTTGTTTTTGTGAAATAGATCAGTAATTTTAGTTTTAATAACAATAAATTTATAAGTGAATTCTGGTTTAAGTTCAAGTACATATGTAGGGTGGGTGAGGGTTGGAAAGGCTTGAATTCACAAAATATGTGTTCTTCCATTTTCACCCTCTATTCTTCTTGTATCAGTTGCTCTATGAAGATTCATCAAATTATTTGCCAAATATGACCTTTTTGCCCATTAAAATTCTGTCGTATGTTTTACTGTTTGAAAGGTGGGTTAGAGGACACCCACCCACCCTACATATACGTTTACATCTAAACCACAATATTTGGTTCTGTTTTTGTGAAATAGGTCAGTAATTTTTGTTTCAATATCAAGAAATTTATAAGTGAATTCTGGTTTAAGTTCAAGTGTATGTGTAGGGTTTTGTCCATTAACTCTGTCGTATGTTTTACTGATTGAAGGGTGGGTTAGAGGCCACCCACCCACCCTACATATACGTTTACATCTAAACCACAATATTTGATTTTGTAAAATAGGTCAGTAATTTTAATATAAATATCAAGAAATTTATAAGTAAATTCTAGTTTAAGTTCAAGTGTATATGTTGGGTGGGTGGGTGTCCACTATCCCACCATCCAATTATTATAACACAAACGAGGGTTTGTAATTTAAAAGCAATCAGTTGCTCCATGGAGACTTCTTGATGACAATTCATTAAATTATTTGCCAAATATGACCTTATTGCCCATTAAAACTTTGTCTTATGTTTTACTGATTGAAGGGTGGGTTAGAGGCAATCCACCCACCCTACATATACGTTTACATCTAAACCATAATATTTTTTGTTTCTGTGAAATAGGTCAGTAATTTTAGTTTTAATATCAAGAAAATTATAAGTAAATTCTGGTTGATGTTCAAGTGTATATGTAGGGTGGGTGGGTGGCCACTATCCCACCATCCAATTACTATAACATAAACCAAGGTTTTCATTTAATAAAAAAACTGTTTTGGTGAAGAAAATTATTTATTTTAATTGTAAGAAAGCCTTTTAATATTTTATTTTTCTTCCATTAAAACACTGTCATATGTTTTAATGATTTAAGGGTGGATAAGAGGACACCCACCCACCCTACATATATATTTTTATCTAAACCACAATATTTGGTTCTGTCTTTGTGAAACAGGTCAGTCATATGTAGGGTGGGTTGGGGTTGGAAAGGCTCACAAGGTATCAGTTGCTCCATAAAGACTTCTTGATGACCATTCATAAAATTATTTGCCAAATATGGCCTTTTTGCCCATTAAAACTCTGTCGTATGTTTTACTAATTGAAGGGTGGATTAGAGGACACCCACCCACCCTACATATACCATACGTGTACATCTAAACCACAATATTTTGTTTTTGTGAAATTGGTCATTAATTTTAGTATTAACGTCAAGAAATTTAAAAGTGAATTCTGGTTTAAGTTCAAATACATATGTAGGGTGGGTGGGGGTTAGGAAGGCTTGAAGGCTATTCACAAAATATGTGTTCTTTCATTCTCTCCCTCTATTCTTCTGGTATCAGACTTCTTGATGACGATTCATCAAATTATTGTCCAAATATGGTCTTTTTGCTCTTTAAAACTCTGTCGTATGTTTTACTGATTGAAGGGTGGGTTAGAGGCCACCCACCCACCCTACATATACGTTTGCATCTAAACCACAATATTTGGTTTTGTTTTTGTGAAATACGTCAGTAATTTTAGTTTTAATATCAAGAAATTTATAAGTAAATTCTGGTTTAAGTTCAAGTGTATATGTAGGGTGGGTGGGTGTCTATTATCTCACCATCCAATTGCTATAACATAAACGAGGGTTTTCAATTTAAAAAGAAAACTGTTTTAATGAAGAACATTATTAATTTTAATTGTATAAAAATCTTTTAATATTTTATTTTTCTTCCATTAAAACTTTGTCGTATGTTTTACTGGTTGGAAGATAGGTTGGAGGCCACCCACCAACCCTACATATACGTTTACATCTATACCACAATATTTGGTTTTGTTTTTGTGAAATAGTTCAGTAATTTTAGTTTAAATATCAAGATATTTATAAGTAAATTCTGGTTTTAGTTTAAGTGCATATGTAGGGTGGGTGGGTGTCCACTATACCATCATCCAATTATTATAACATAAACGAGGGTTCTCAGTTTTAAAAAAAACTGTGTTGGTGAAGAAAATTATTGGTTTTAATTGTATGAAAGCCTTTCAATATTTGAATTTCCTTCCATTAAAACTCTGTCGTATGTTTTACTGATTGAAGGGTGGGAAAGAGGCCACCCACCCACCCTACATATACGTCTGCATCCAAACCACAATATTTGGTTTTGTTTTCGTACAATAAGTCAGTGATTTTTGCTCTAATATCAAGAAATTTATAAGTAAATTCTGGTTTAAGTTCAAGTGTATATGTAGGGTGGGTGGGTGGCCACTATCCCACCATCCAATTACTATAACATAAACGAGGGTTTTAAATTTTAAAAAATAATATTTTGGTGAAGAAAATTATTGATTTTAATTGTGCAAAAACCTTTTAATATTTTATTTTTCTTCTATTAAACCTCTGTCGTATGTTTTTTACTGATTGAAAGATGAGTTAGAGGTCACCCACCCACCCTACATATACGTTTACATCTAAATGACAATATTTGGTTAAGCTTTTGCAAAATAGGTCAGTAATTTTAGTTTTGATCAAGAAATTTATAAGTTAATTCTGGTTTAAGTTTAAAACTCTATAAGCCGAATTTTGGTTTTAAATCCAAAAAAAAAAATGCTTGTATATTTCTAGAATTTTTCAGAAAGTGTCATTAAGTTTTTCAGGAATTTTCTTAAACTTAAACTAGATTTTCTTCAGTTTTTTTGTAGGTTTCTAAAACCTTTCTTTTTCAAGAATTTTCTTCTCGATTTTTTTTAGAATCAACTTTTTATAAATTTTCTTAGAGTTCTAGAATTTTTTGAGTTATTTTGGTTCGTTTATAGAACCGTTTTTTCATTTCATTTTTCATGAATTTTCTTATGGGTCTTTAGAATTTTTTTTCTCAGCAACTTTCATCACATTTTCGAAGAAGTTTTCTAAAGGATTCTTGAATTTTGTAGATATCTAAAATTTTTTTTAGAAAGTGTGAATCAGCTTTTCAGAAATTTTCCTAGAGAGTTCTAGAATTTTCTTGAGTTATTTTTGTTGATTTGTAGAACCTTTTTTCATTCCATTTTTCAAGAATTTTCCTCAATATTTTTTTATAGATTTCAAGAACTTCTCAGCCACTTTCATCACATTTTTAAAGAACTTTTATAAATGGTTCTTGAATTTTGTAGAATTCTAGAATTTTTTAAAAAGTTTCTTCAGTTTATCAAGAATTTTCCTAATTTTCTTTAGTTTTTCTTGTAGATTTCTAGAACTTTCTAGTAACTTTTATTCCATATTTTAAGCAATTTTTTATGAGAAGAATTTTTGTAGGGTCTCATTCAATTTTTCTCATTTTTTTTGTAGATTTCTAGAACTTTCCAGTATCATACATTCCATCCTTCGAGAATATTCTTAGTTATGAAACTTTCTTTAGGTTTTTTGTAGATTTCTAAAATTTTTCGGCCACTTTCGTTACATTTTAGGTTTGTAAAACCTTTCTTCATTCAATTTTTCAAGAATTTTCTTATCGGCCTCCAGAATTTTTTTTCAATAATTTTTTGTAGACTTCAAAAAATTCTCAGCAACTTTCATCACATTTTTGAAGAATTTTTCTAAAGATTTCTTAAATTTTGTAGATATCTAGAATTCTTTTAGAAAGTGTGAATCAGCTTTTCAGAAATTTTCTTAGAGTGTTCTAGAATTTTCTTGAGTTATTTTTGTTGGTTTGTAGAACCATTTTTTCATTCCATTTTTCAAGAATTTTCTTATGGGTCTCTAGAATTTTCCTCAATATTTTTTTTGTAAGTTCCAAGAACTTCTTAGCAACTTTCATCACATTTTTGAAGAACTTTTCTAAAGATTTCTTGAATTTTGTAGATTTCTACAATTTCTTCAATTTATTGAGAATTTTTCTAGAGTGTTCTATAGTTTTCTTCAGTTTGTTTTTTTATAGATTTCTAGAACTTTCTAGTAACTTTCATTCCATATTTTAAGAATTTTTTTTTGAGCCTCTACAATTTTCTTCATTTTCTGTAGATTTCTAGAACATTTTAGGTAGAAACCTTCATCACACATTTGAAGAATTTTTGTAGGGTGTCATTGAATTTTTCTCAATATTTTTTGTAGATTTCTAGAACTTTCCAGTTTCTTGCATTCCATCCTTCAAGAATTTTCTTAGTTATAAAACTTTCTTTAGATTTTTTGTAGATTTCTAGAATTTTTCGGCCACTTTCGTTACATTTTTTTGAAAAATTATTCTAAAGAATTTTTTTCAGTTTTTTTGTAGGTTTGTAAAACATTTCTACGTTCAATTTTTCAAGAATTTTCTTATCGGCCTCTAGATTTTTTTTCAATAATTTTTAGTAGACTTCAAAAAGTTCACAGCAACTTTTTAAAATATTATAAGTGTTCTTGAATTTTGTAGATATCTAGAATTTTTTTAGAAAGTGTGAAACAGCTTTTCGAATATTTTCCTAGAGAGTTCTAGAATTTTCTTGAGTTATTTTTGTTAGTTTGTAGAACCCTTGTCTCATTCCATTTTTCAAGAATTTTCTTATGAGTCTCTAGAATTCTATTTCAATAATTTTTTGTTGACGTCAAAAAGTTCTCAGCAACTTTCATCACATTTTTGAAAAACATTTCTAAAGAGTTCTAGAATTTTGTATATTTCTAGAATTTCTTCAGTTTATTAAGAATTTTCCTAGAGTGTTCTATAATTTTCTTCAATTTGTTTTTTTATAGATTTCTAGAACTTTCTAGTAACTTTCATTCCATATTTTAAGCATTTTTTTATGAGTTTCTACAATTTTATTCATTTTTTGTAAGTTTCTAGAACATCTTAGAAACCTTCATAACTTTTTTGAAGAATTATTCTAAAGAATTTTCTTCAGTTTTTTTTGTAGGTTTGTAAAACCTTTCTTCATTCAATTTTTCAAGATTTTTCTTATCGGCCTCTACATTTTTTTTCAATAATTTTTTGTAGACTTTAAAAAGTTCTCAACAACAATCATTACATTTTTGAAGAATTTTTCTAAAGGGTTCTTGGATTTTGTAGATATCTATTAGTAGAATTTTTTTTAGAATGTAAATCAGTTTTTCAGAAATTTTCCTAAAGAGTTCTAGAATTTTCTTGAGTTATTTTTGTTGGTTTGTAGAACCATTCCATTCATTTCATTTTTCAAGAATTCCCTTATGGGCCTCTAGAATTTTCCTCACTATTTTTTTGTAGATTTTAAGAACTTCTTAGCAACTTTCATCACATTTTTGAAGAATTTTTCTAAATGTTTCTTGAATTTTGTAGATATCTAGATTTTTTTGGAAAGTGTCAATCAGCTTTTCAGAAATTTACCTAGAGAGTTCTAGAATTTTCTTGAGTTATTTTTGTTGGTTTGTAGAACCTATTTTTCATTCAATTTTTCAAGAATTTTCTTATCGGCTTCTAGATTTTTTTTAATAAATTTTTGTAGACTTCAAAAAGTCCTCAACAACTTTAATCACATTTTTGAAGAACTCAGCAACTTTCATCACACCTTTCAAAAATTGTTCTAAAGGGTTCTTGAATTTTGTAGATATGTAGATTTTTTTTGGAAAGTGTCAACCAGCTTTTCAGAAATTTTCCTAGAGAGTTCTAGAATTTTCTTGAGTTAGTTTTGTTGGTTTGTAGAACCTTTTTTTCATTCCATTTTTCAAGAGTTTTCTTATGGGTCTCTAGAATTTTTTTCAATAATTTTTTGTAAAAGTTCTCAGCAACTTTCGTCAAATTTTTGAAGAATTTTTCTAAAGGGTTCTTGAATTTTGTAGATAATTCTAGAATTTTCTTGAGTTATTTTTCTTGGTTTGTAGAACCCCGTTTTCATTCAATTTTTCAAGAATTTTCTTATGGGCTTCTAGAATTTTCCTCAATATTTTTTCAAGAACTTCTTAGCAACTTTCATCGCATTTTTTAAGAACTTTTCTAAAGAGTTCTTGAATTTTGTAGATTTCTAGAATTTCTTCAGTTTATCAAGGATTTTTCAGGAGTTTTCTATAATTTTCTGTTTGTTTTTTTTTTATAGATTTCTAGAACTTTCCAGTAACTTTCATTTCATATTTAAAGAATTTTTTTATGAGCTTTTCATTTTCTTCATTTTTTGTAGGTTTCTAGAACATCTTAGAAAAATCACACTTTTTGTAGATTTCTAGATCTTTCCAGTATCTTGCATTCCATCCATCAAAAATGTTCTTAGAGTTATAAAACTTTCTTTAGATTTTTTTGTAGATTTCTAGAACATCTTAGAAACCTTGAATGTCCTTGAATTTTTATCAATATTTTTTGTAGATTTCTAGAACTTTCCATTATCTTGCATTCCATTCTTCAAGAATTTTCTTAGAGTTATAAAACTTTCTTTAGATTTTTTTGTAGATTTCTAGAATTTTTCGGCCACTTTCATTACATTTTTTGAAGAATTATTCTAGAGAGTTCTTGAATTTTTCTTAATAGTCTTTGTAGAACTTTTCAGTTTCTTTCATTGTATCTTTGGGATCAGTGATTTAGTAAGGAATAATAGAAACAATATTGTGATTCTCTTTTATATTTCACCAAAATCAAAATTAAACTTCCCATTTCGTTTGTATAATAATAATCGCCCTAGTAATTATTAGTATTAAATAAATTAAAGTTCAAATCAAATCAGTGGCCTTTGTTCTTAATATTCGAAATACGTAATTAAGCAATCAAGATAAACCCTCATAAATATTCATTATTCAAAAAAAATGAATAGCTGGAAATAACATGCCCGTACGAGCAAAGTCAAACAAAACGGTCCCCTTTCGCTTTCGTTCCGCCTAGGTTCAGGTAAGAAACAGGTGGGGTCCCCCGTGGACCTTCCCCGATGGCCGCCGCCAGATAACGAGGGTCGCGGAACAGCTGTGCGCCCCCCAGACCATGCACTCCTCAGAGCGCGTCTAATTAATGGCCCCGCGGAGCAGCAACATTCGAGGAAGAGGAATTCTTAATGTCTTAATCGAGGATATTAAGGCTAACGTCGGGAGAATTAAAGGTGTTTTATAATTTGTTGGTCACGTACAAACATATTATCGGTGCCGACTTCATTACGTTCGGAGAGTGTGTCCGGTCACGATTCGAAAATTATTACGAAGAGGAATTTCGAAATTATTAAATATTTACCAGATAGTGTCTATCCAATTATAACGTGTGCGGTTTTTAAACTATTACCACGTAATTTTCCTTATCTAAAATTACTCGGGGATTTAATTAGGCTTAAAGTTCTGGTTACTCGCTTCATCGAGCATTGATGTATGGATTGGTCACATTAAATGACTTCGCTGCAACGCTTACAAAAATAAATAATCCGGGCGAAAATCTTAAAGAATATTTATGGTCGTTATCACGCACGCCACAATCTAAGCCCGGTTCACCTGCCGGGATTTTGCCGTTAATGGCATTATTTGTTGGAAATATATGGAGACGTGTGGTTTTTTTTTTAGTAAGCGGTGCCGGTCACGCATCTACACACAAATCACATCAAATATTCTCCGGCTTTGGAAAACTATAATTTACTTGTAGCTATAAATACCATTAAGTTTACAGTTGTATTTTACTGATTCGGCCTTCCATAAATACGTTTGATGCACCAATTACACCTCAAGACGTATATGATAGTCATCGGGTGACATAAAATGTAAATTTATACACGTCCATATGTGGAAACGTAAGATTTATATAAAGTCATGTCATCTGACAGTAAATCAGATATACAAAACGATTTTATATAATACAGTTATTTATCGCAGCTGCTGCAATTATGGATTATTTACTCTCTACAAAATAATAATATAATGTTTTATTACCATTAAAAATCTTGACGCTCTCTCCCCCGCTTTTTTTTTGGAAAGCCTTCCACAACTCCACCTTCGACCCTCCTTTCATACGCAATCTTCCTCTGAAAATACTACCACCAATCTCACTGACACTGCCGAATGCCACTCCACTTTCCCCTCTGAAGATCAACTGACAACCTCCTGTAATCCCCATTGAAAAGCTCCGTTGTTATCCCTAATTGCTACTCTTCAAGCTAAACTACGCACCTACAAAGTCTTCATCCGACCCATCCTTAAAGGTCTTCTTTACGTTTTCCTCCCTATCACAACTTGTCTCTCTCTTTTTCTGCGAGGGACGCCTTACAAAGTATCGTGTTTTAATTTTTTTACTATGTCTTTAAACAATTAATTACTCAAACATTGTTTTTAATTGAACGTCTAAAGATGCTGTCTCGCATTTCAATTGTTAATAAATTGAATTTAATGGGCGTACCTTTTGACGTGCACACAGGTCTTCTAATTTATATATAGCAATAACACCAAGGAACGCGCATACCGTGAAAAACATTTTAATGTCCGATACGTTAACGAGGCACGAAGTCACAGCAGAATTTCTGCTGAAATGTAATTAAGAGTACTAATGCCTGAAATGAGTCGGCGACTAGCATTTTTCGCTATCTGCAAAAGGACACTTCGAGGTAACGCGAGTGACTCGCCGGAACTTTAATGGCGGCGGCGGTACTCCGCATTCCGAGTGCACGTCTCTGACTTTGATTCGCATCAATTACAACATCGCCCGGAATCGGTTCTAACGGGAACGTCGGAATAAAATTCGGAGGGTCCATGAGTCCATGGGCCTCTCTCTAATCTTCGACATCTATATATCAAAGCGATCGCTGCTACTGAAAGGCCCCTTATCTCTCCGTCGATTCAATCTTCGACTACCCGCCGGGCTTCCCGGTACTAATTAGAAAATATTGATTGAGTTTTTAATTCGTGATGGCTTATCTGCATATTACGCAACGGATACGTGTATTTTTGCCGACGCCAGTAATGAGGTACGAGCAGTGGTACCATAGGTGGTACTCAATACGATTCGCAATCGTATAAAGTATCATATACAGGGTATGCACAGGGTATATAGAGTATGCACAGTCGGAAACGTTTTCTTAATGTTAGCAACAGGTTTTCACTTGCAAAGGAAGTACTTCTCATAGATATGAAAAAAGTCCACAGCTATAAATGCTGCATTTTAACTAGTCTAAATTCCTCCCTAAACCATAGATTACCAATTTGATGCGTGGAACCAAAACCATCTCCAAAGTACTTATCTTGCAGTTGTGTACTTGATTAACTGATGAAAAATATTCCTTTTTAGTGCAATACTTCTAATAACAATTTTTCTTAAATATCTTAAGATGCAAGATAATAACTATTCTCAGCAATTTTTCCAAATTAAAAAAATAAATACCTGTTCTTAATGTAGGTAATCATTTTTGTAAAACTACAAGAGTGTAATGTAGTAATCGTCAACATCAACATTTTGAAATTATAGAACGATTCCACTTGAAGCCAGTATTAACCGCAGACAAAAATGAGCCTTTCAATAAAAATTCCGTACGTGACGAAGATGATGATGTCTAAAATGAAGTTATTTGCGCGGATAATTGGCTACGGAGAAATAATTTCAAGCAAGAATGTCAGCCGGCGAACGTTGGCGAGCGCGTGAGAGCGAAGACGAAAAAAGCGGTCCGTCGCTGAGGTGGCGGAGGCGCGTTAATGAGGGCCGCTGGAATATTTATCCTTAGATAACAATAGGCATCTCCTCTGCCTGCTTGTTTTAAGAATCCGCACCATCACGATACTATTAATAATGGTCTGGAATAGGAAAAAAGTACCAGAGGATGAAGCGAAGGCAAGGCCGCCGGTCTCTCCCCAGCACGCTCACGCCGACGTCGGGTACCGAGCATCGGGCCCACTCACAACGGCCTCTTACAAATGGTACCGGCTCCGGTAAAATATTGTCGAGGCACAAAGACACCTCCAACAATGAGCATATTTCACCGGGGGCAGACATTAACAAAGTCTTGAGAGAAGAATAGCTACACTACAGGAGAGGGCTGGTGAGATGTATCTTAGTACCAGCCTCTCTGTTCTTGCACAAAAATATTAGAATTATTATATTTAAGAATATAACCATTATACGCTTGTATACATGGTGGCGTGTTCAACTCTTTTACTTCTTATTTCTTAAATCTTAAACGCCTATATCCAAAAATGAATTTTTAAGTTCTTGATTATGATTTTGCTTTTCTTTACTTCTCTGCTGATTAGATTATTACCTTAAATAACTCGTTAACGGACTTTCATAAACATTCTTATTTGTCTATCAGATGTTATTAGTATAAAAATATAATTTTGAGAGTAGTCAAATTGTAAGCTGAATTGAAAAACTTATATACATCTTACGTTTTACAACATTTTGGCTTCTGTATGTAAAAATAGTTTAGAAGAAAAACTCAAAAGCTTTAAGTATATTATCAATTCTATTCAATTTAAGAAACGAATGTTACTGTTTTAAGTTTTATTAAAATTAGTCAAAAAAATTGAAGGGTTGTTTTCTCAAAGAAAGTTTTATCAGCTTATAAGTGCAAAATCTTACTGGAATGTTAAAAATAAAGTAACGAATGGAATTTTAGTTCAGTTAGTAAAGTTATATAAAAGTTGGGCCATCGCTAGGTTTTTATTTTCAAAAATTATCATAATTATTACAACAATAATAATATATATGAATAAACAAACTAAATTATTTCATAGATTTGCAAAAAAATACAATAAAATAAACAATTGTAAGATATTGTGACCATAATTCTAAAATTACTTAATTGATATTAACCAAATTAGGCCCTACAGAGATACCTGAGGAACACCAGCAGTAACTTTATTCTTCCTACCAAATATCATATCAAATATATACCCACCAACAAGCATCCCAACTTTTTCCTCTACTCTACAATTTATAAGATCATGGCTTATTTAATCTAGATTCAACTCTTTTTAATTCCAGCATACATTCTAATATAATAATATTTTCTAACGGTACAGTACTAATATCATATATTGAGGCCCTTTCTTCTGTTCTTGTCATTGCAAGTAGTAACGTATTACAGATGTGGTTCTCTAAATGGCCTATACATATTAACTCTAGAAAAATGGCCTTTCATTACGCGAAATCGGAAAACTGAATTTTTATCATCACACACTAATCTAACCTAACCTAAACCTAACATAACCTAACCTGACCTAATCTTAAAATAAAGATATTATTAATATACTTTTATCGGCTTGAAATTAAAAATTTAAATTAAATTAAATTATTCTAATCACACACTAATCTAACCTAACCTAAACCTAACATAACCTAATCTGACCTAATCTTAAAATAAAGATATTATTAATATACTTTTATCGGCTTGAAATTAAAAATTAAAATTAAATTAAATTATTCTAATCACACACTAATCTAACCTAACCTAAACCTAACATAACCTAACCCGACCTAATTTTAAAATAAAGATATTATTAATATACTTTTATCGGCTTGAAATTAAAAATTAAAATTAAATTAAATTATTCTAATCACACACTAATCTAACCTAACCTAAACCTAACATAACCTAACCTGACCTAATCTTAAAATAAAGATATTATTAATATACTTTTATCGGCTTGAAATTAAAAATTAAATTAAATTATTCTAATCGCACACTAATCTAACCTAACCTAAACCTAACATAACCTAACCTGACCTAATCTTAAAATAAAGATATTATTAATATACTTTTATCGGCTTGAAATTAAAAATTAAAATTAAATTAAATTATTCTTCAAACCACATGCCCAATACAATAAAACTAGAGCTTAAAATTTCTAGATACTAATAAATAAGACCTAATGTGCCTCTAACTACTGTCATCAAAATATTTAAATCTATTTGTTATCATCTACTTAAATTAAATATACACTCTTATATTTTTCCGCTTCCGTCCTTTTTTACATCCAAGTAGCCGAAAAATCCTGACTCCGAACTCTAACCAGAATATTACAAATAATAATGTTCTCCGTTACCTATCCAAAACATTGTTACATGAATCTTCACAAAATAAGACACGAAATAATAGTCTACATAGTTAACTACATCCGCGAACGATCAATAAAAAATATCAACAAAACCTATGTATACGACACATATTTTTAAAGTAGGTACCGTTTTTAAATATTAAAAAACTAGAGACGATTTTATAACTATTATATTTTTACATTAAAGCCCTTTAAACAACGTTTCCATATAATTGCCATCATTATTGAGGAATTTAACAAATAGGCTGAAAAGTTCGTATCGTTTTGAAAAAAAACAATTTTTTAAAATTGAATTTTATTATTTGACATAGTTGCCCTCCAGAGCGATACACCGATTATGGCGATCTTCCAACTTTTCTATACCATTTTTGAAGTATGATTTGTCTTTCGTCTCAAAGTAGGACGGCGAGTACTTCTTCATTAGTGCTAAATTCATTTCCAGCGAGCATTCTCTTGAGGTCTGCAGAGAGAAAATAGTAGCCAAATCTGGAGAATACTGTAGATAGAGAAGCAATTCGTAGCCCAATTCTTTCACTTTGACCATCGTTTTGAAGGACTTGTGTCACGGAGCATTACACATTCTTTTCTTCAAATGGGGCAGTTTTGTCGCTATTTCATCCTTCAAATGCTACAGCAATTCTATAAATTAGTCGCTGTTGGTTGTTTTTCCCTTTTCAAGATAATCGATAAACAATATACCATGCGTATCCCATAATTCAGATGCCATAATCTTGTCAGTTGTATATTTCTTGCTTTGGATTGCGTTCGTCACGTGTAGTCCACTCAGCTGACTGGACTCTGGAGTATGGTGATGCATTACATGCATTTTCACACACCGACGCAAAACAAAAAAGCCTGCCTATTTCGCTTAAACAGTTTCAAACAGTGCTCTGAATCATCAACACGTTGTTATTTTTGGTCTACTGTGAGTTCAAACGACACTCACTTTGCACAGAGCTATTGCATGCCCAAATATTCATGCACGATATGCCCAACACATTCCTATGATATCTTCAGTGTTTCAGCTATCTCGATCAACTTCAATTTACGGCAATTCAAAATTATTTTGTGGAGGTTTTTGATGTTTTTGTCTTTAACAGCTTTTGGATGCTAACTGCACCCATTATCTTCGATGCCCCTATGGCCTGTACGGAATTTAGCAAACCACTACGAATGGTTGCTTCTACTAGAGCAGAGTCCGGATAATACTTATCAAGCCAAGTTTTTGTTCCAGTACTATTTTTTCACATTAAAAACAGTGTTTTATTAACACACGGAATTCCTTATTATACATTTTTTTCCAGTAACAAAAACTGCTTTATTCAAAATGCTATAACTCACGAACCAATTGTCAGATTCGATTTTGATACGTATCGTTTGCAGGAAAAAAGATCTAGTGGAGCCCTCTCTTAGAAACAATACGAACTTTCAGCCGAACTGTTATCATGTCGAACAATAATAATAAGCTTTTGAATCATATTGTTATATCTTTAAACGCTCTAACTCACTTCCTTACAGACCATTTTCAAAGGTAAAACTGGCTTTGAAAATGGTCTGCGAAGGCCGAAACACGTGTCAGGCAACTGAAAATAAAGATACTAAGGAACAAAAGAAGTGTTACTGTTCACCTAAAAATGTTGTATATATGAAAATAATTATTACCGTTGGGTAATTTACAATTATAACACTTGTTATGTTCAATATTATACATTATTTATTTTCCTGGCATATGTTTCGATAATATACATATATTAGGAAAATAAATATAACAATAAGAAACATAACAAGTCTTCTAATTTAAAATTACTTAATGCTATAATTTCGTTTTATCGTGAGTGCTGTAAACAAAGTATCTACAATATAATTATTACCAATTATGCAATACTTATAATGGATTTTTTGTTTCAGGTGAGTTTCCAGTCATATTTAAAATGGAACTACTAATGTAAGTTATTTATACTAAGTATAATCAAGTAAACTTCAATAGTACCTATCATTATACTTTCTATATTCAGAACGCAAAATATTTAATAATGACAGAACGTGTAAGAATATGACCTGTTTATATTTCCTACCATATTATGTATAATTTAATGTTATATTAGAAGAACTTTAAACAACAACGAAAATATTACGCAATGGTGACGGTAAAATTTCACGAGTAATTGACTAAAATTGTTTTTGTAGGTTTCGCATAATAAAATAAAACGAGTATTTGTGAACCTGACTTCATCTTCTTTTTAATCCAATTGTAACATACATTTACAGTAGAACTTTTGAAATAAACGATATATGACACAATAAATCATATATGGTAATGGTCATAAAAAAATATAATACAATTAAAGTATCTGTTACTATTTTTTTATCTCTATTTTATTATATTATTTTCATATTTTCCGCTGCCTAACCATAACATTTGCATTAATCAAATAAATAATGTAATACTTGTTAGTGTATTCTTGAAGTACGTTAAAATTTTACATAAATCTAGCGTACTCTTGACCTACCTCAATATATTTTATAGTAATCTAGCGAGTTTTTGACCTATGACAATACATTATACATTAATCCTGTCATACATTTATGAATAATATATTTATCTGCCGCACTCCCGACCGACCACAATACAAAGTGTATTAACCTGGCGTTATCCTGACCTACCTTAATAAACCGTAAATTAATTTACCTGTACAGCAGGCGAATATAAAAGTTATTGTAGTAGACGGCGAATAAAAAACTAATTGAGACAATTTTATATTTTAGTAAAAAGTAATTGACAAATTTATAAAAAGAAGAAAATATACATCTTACGAAAAACAACACACTTTCAATAAATATACATAGTAAAAAAACGTTTAACAATCATTCAAAATTATGATAAACAAGAGTAATTCATTGTAAACAGTTAAAAATTACAAGAAAAAAATCAATATTTTTTACAATTCCTCCGTGTAGGGAAAATAATTACGATCGTGATATATATTTTGAATTCTAAATTTTAAGGGAAATACACGTCAACTTGTTTATTTTTAACTATCTAACATGTGTTTTCGAAAATAAAGATATGGAACACCACAGCAGGTGCATTACTTCTCCCAATTTGAAAAATTGATTCCATCAATAATTTTTTATTAAGCTTGGATAATTCTAAAATTTTAGAATTACAAGTAAAAATATAAAAACTGTATATAAATACCACTTTATGACTTTAAAAAACTTAAAAATAATTTCGTATCAGAAATGTTTGAATACTTGTAAATGATGTTAAAATCCTAAGATCATCGAAATTAGTTATACGTGTTTCTAAATGAATATCAGAGTTGTAGAGTATCAAGATAGGAAGTACCAGTTACACTTGTATCTCTAAATAAAAAAGGCCCATAAACTTTCCGATAAAATATGGTATAAAAAGCATTCAATTTTGTGGAGTCTCGTTGCAATCGTACTACCTAGGTGAGCTCCAGATGCGCACATTATAAGTGTTCACATGTATGATTTCTTTTCACTATTCGCTATATTTTTGTACTAGCGTGCTCTAGCGCATGCGCGAACCAACTAACAAAACTGTTTGAGTTGCTCTTTCATTTCATGTATTATGATTTTACGTAATAAGTTCTAAAGGGTATTCGGGAAGTAGGGACGAATATAAAAGTTCTATAGAACATACGCAATTTATTAAAAATATATTTTTTTTCATAAACACATTAAGTAACATCTCCCATTTATGTTTGAAAAATTATATCCTCCGCGTGGCAACGAGCAATGCGTCCATTGAAGTTCTCGATGACAAACATCTGATAAGAAGCCGTTAATAACCCTTTCATTTCATTCTTAAATTGGTGTATTGTTTATGGAGTGTACACGTTCACTTTTGATTTCACAAATCCCCACAAAAAAGTCACAAGGCGTAAGATCGCATGATCTGGCAGGCCATTCCTGGTTGCCAAGTCAAGAGATAATTTTTTGGAGAAACTTTTCATTTAGAAGAGCAATCGTTTCATGGGATGTGTGACATGTCGTATCATCTTGTTGAAACCAAAGATCACCATTTTTACATTCCACAACTGCGAAAAAACATGGGTTCTGTAACTATTTATTGACGTACCCACTGAGGTGTCTTTCCATGATCTACAGGTTTCAACTCTTGTGTAAGTTGAATTTTGCACGCATGCATGTTCAGATCTTTTGAATTGAATTGAAGCCGATTTTCAAGGGCTTACGGTCACATTATCACATACGGCAGCAATGTTTTCTTGTATTTGAACAGACCTGTTTTCTTAACAATAGCAACAGAACCCGTAATCTCAAACTTCCAGATAAACTTCCGAGTGGAGGATTCCGTTGCAGCAGCGTTACATTCGAGTGTCATACGCAATTCACGAACGGTTGCCATGAATCTTTCACTTTTTTTGTAATAACTTTTTATCACTTTGCTTAGATGTCATCTGCTCAATGACGAAAATAACCACACAAAAGCTATCAGACTACTAGTGGGAAGGATAACAAATAACAAAAATGAAACAAGCATGACTGCCAACGTCATATGACAAAATAGCGCCAAATTTAAATTAATCCTTACTTCCTAGAAACCATATATAAAGAGTTATAATCACGACATTCATTTAGAAACACCCGGTATATCAACAAACAATTTGATCATATAAAATATATAGTTCATATCTTAGTGATCTTCCATACTTGTACCTGGGATTTGCTTTCATTTTTAAATGGCAAAAGTATGGATTGTTTTCTCATTTTGATATTTTTTCGGAATGCTTGCGAGGAGTTTATAAATTTATAGTAAAAACTCTAATATAATAATAATGTTTAAAACTGAAAACAAATGATAATAGCCAGAATAAATTGAACCAAAAGACAGCAAATATCATAGAAACATAAATTAGACGGCGGGAGACAAGATATAAGATATAGTACACTAAACATAAGGTAGAAAAAATAGGTATGTGCATATTCTTAGGGTGCTTTAGGAACTTATAACCCTTATTCTAGTAAATCTCAAACTGTAAACAATAAATGGCATTATTTAGTTTAATATTTTTTTGGGCTTCCTTGAAATCCCTCATAGAAATGGAAATATTATTTATTTTGAATTCGTATGATTTAAATTTCGGTAACTAAACATACCATTATCAAACATGAAGTAATTGACAACTTATTGTAAAAGATAATTATTATACAAGTGCTTAAAAAAAAGGTATATATCAAGTCGAGCTGGTGGTTTAAAATTAGAACTTTCGGATTAGCGCGTTCAGTTTTGATTCTTTTACAACTTCAATATACTAGCTTGCAAAGCTAAAATCAAATCTTATAAAGTTATCAAGCTAAAAACGTAATACAATTTTTATCACATTGTGATTTGAACATTTTATATACTGTCATTATTTAATGAGTTAAGGAATATACTTAAAGTTAATTAGCTTAGTCAAGTTTTTTTTTCAAAATTGCTCTTGATAAGAACTATTCAGCTAAGTGAAAGCGATTGTGAAAGAATAGTAAAATAGTTTACCGATTTACGAACAAGATTGAAAGAACAAAATCAACGTGGAAAGTTATGTAAGAATATAAATCCACTTTCGCCACACAACTTCTGCAAGAAAAACATTTTGTGCGAGGATCATTCAATAATACACCTAACAAAGTAAGGCCCAAAAGTATATCTACTAGAATCTCTCGAAATTCACCGAACACATGCTAATCCGGAAACTCTTGACTTGGTAAACACTCCTATTTCAAACCTCGGTTTTCAAATACTCATTTTTTATAGTGGTGCGTTTAGTTACTAAAACTTAAGTCACAGGAATAAATATATATGTTGTACCAAACAAAGTGAAAAAGTGTTTAAATTGATTTATATTTTTATTTCTCTATACGAAGTGCGAAAATATATTATTAATGTGATTTTTCTTCGAATCAAAAATTTTAACAGAAATTTAGGTTTAGGGATCCTCCCAGTCCAATTTGACCTTGTTGAACTTCAAGAGCCAGCAATTTTTAATTATTGGACTGGATATATTTTCGTGGATGCCTCTTTTACATAATTACTTCATTTTAAATTTAAATTCCAGCTGTCGCAATTTTGAAGGTTTTTTGCTTTTAACAATTACTTCCAAAAATAAAGGAGTAGCCAATATTCCAGGCGTTAGAAAGAGTGTAAAATAATTATAAATTAGAACTATAAACACAAATATGTTTTAATAAATATAGAATAAATATTTAGGCGACACCTACATTATTGTTTAAAACGTTGCACTAAATTTAGTATATATTTAGGGATATCTGGAGTAATAAAACTCCATATTTCAACTCCAATTCTCCGTCTTCAACTGTGCTACGCTGATTAGATCTAAAATAGATCGAAATCAGTTCGGGCAATTGTTAACAGGGAAACAATAATTTAATTCAAATTACAATTTTGCATTAATATCTAACGTAATTATTGAAATAAACATTCATTATATAACTTTTGTTATTGGAGCATATTTTTTCAAAAGGATAGTAAGATGGAATATTTTGATCTTCACTATCTCTTGATTCCGACTCTCTACTTTTGTTTTCTTTCGAAATATTCGAAAACATTTTTATTTATTTGCGGAAGTCAATTTGAGTGCAATATAAAATATAATAACATATTATGCAAACAATTAATAAAAATATAAAGTCAATAAATCAATGAAGTCGTGCCTGTCACTAATTGTCATATTTCAATTTCATTTCGGAAATTTAAGTTCACGTTAATTAACGAAGTAAAAGAAGTTTGAGAAACGGAAGTGTTGGCTTACTTTTAAGAGCTATCACAGACATTTGCGCCGAACTCTATGTGGACTAAATTTTCAACGTTAAGGAAAAAGTTAGTATTGAATTAGTTTTGTTATTTGAATGAATTATGAAAAATAACGCCCTAAAGTTCGATATCTCTAAAACGGCCAAGTTTAACCTTATGATGTGCCATACCAATTTTGTGTAGAATTTCGAGATGAATTGAAATATGGAACAATATAGGAGTGTTCCATTAAAGAAAAAGCAACTTTGTTTCGTCCTTACCTTTTAACTGATCCAATAAACTTAATTTATCTTTATCCTAATGGTTTTTAAAAAACCCTAAAACTTTTGTATTTTAACATTTTTTGCTAGCTCTCTTACTTTAGGAGATATTCGACCGTTTCCATACATATCAGCAACCCTGTATATGGAATTACTGTAGAGCTTATTAAGAGCGTTAAATTCAATTTGGTTTCACATATTACAACTGTAATAAATAAAATTATTAAGCCTGGGATATTTCCACAATCCCTGAAAACCGCAAAAGTCGTACCAATAAATGTACAAAAAAACGAGACACCAATGATCCGAACAATTTTAGGCCCCTATCACTTCTACCTATTATATCAAAATTTGTAGAAACGGTATTAAAAGACCAAATAGTTGAATATCTCGAACAGAATAACTTACTAGATATAATCAATATGGTTTTCGATGCGGTCGTTCAACAAGTGAGACTCTAGTATCTATAAGAAATACCATTATAGATAGCTTTGAAAATAAAAGCTCCTGAATTGGTTGGTTTATCAATCTTAGTAAAGCTTTTGATTGTGTATGTCATATCAAATTGATTGCAAAATTAAATATGTATGGTCTTTCCAACATAAACTTGGATTTCATGCGGTGGCATTTGATGAATAGGAACAAGTTGTTTATTTTTAACAAAAACAATCTGGAATCGGTAAATTGAAACGGGGTATTCCACAAGGGTCGTAAAAAGGTCCCATATATTTAACATATACATAAATGATCTACCGCAACAAATTCAAGCAACAAAATAATATTGTTAGTAGACGATTCAACAATATTAAAAACAGAATCAAATTTAGCAGGTGTCAAATTGGTTCTTAAATAACAGATTGCTATTTAATCAATCCAAAACTAAAAAATTGATTTTTAGTCTTAAATCAAGTGATATGATTTGTGATACCACAACTCGCTTTCTTGGAGTTAAATTAGATGAGTTATTGAAATGGGTCAGTCCCATGGTGAAATTCGGGCAAAATTCCTTACAAAAATTATTTTTTCCATTAGAGGAATGGCAAAAAAAGTAGGGCATAAACAGCTGCAAACCTCATATTTTGTCTTATTTGAGTAGCAAATTTGTTATGGTATAATTGTATGTTGACATTCACATTGGTGGATAAATTAATCACCCCGAAAAAGATGATTAAATAAGAAACCAAAATGGAAACCAAATATTCCAGGTGTCAAGGAGTATCCTTGTTGCATTAACATCATGGTGATGGATTGGGTTTGAGTGGAAGAATTTATTTAATTGTAAACCCGTGCTTCTTTTGGCCAAAATTTTATGTATAGTTGTTTGATGAGTGTGTTTTATTTAAGAAAGAAGACCGAAGATAAATGAATAAATAAATATCAAATATCCAATATAATATCAGTTTGTTCGAATTATTGCAGGTACCAAACAGATTGTAAAAAAGCTTTCATAAATAAAAATATTTTAACCTTATCAGCAATTTATACTTTAGAATACTTGCTATTTGTAAAATCATTGAATATAATCTATATGATCAGCATAATCACAATACAAGAAGAAAAACAATTTACTACAAATACAAATACGATTACAAAAATCAAAACTGGGACAAAATTATTATGGAATCAAATTCTTTAATAAGCTGTTAATGAATACTAGAATTATGCCAATTCATCAATTTAAAATTAACATTTAATAATACCTCGTTAAAAAGGTCCATGCAACATTGATATTATTGGTGACAATGATAAAATTTAAAGAAAAACTTTAAATTATATGTTCCTGTATTTTTATGTAGATTAATAATTTTTATTAAACCATCTTATAATTTAAATCTATAGTTTTTTTTTTCAGATATGTGTATAATGCTTTTTTTCTGGTTTTATTTTAATATGAAAGTCCATATAAGTATATACAGAGTGACTGACGAAAAACCTTTGGTGCTGTATCTCGCTTATTTTTTATCCGATTTTAATAAATAAAACATTAAACCATTTTTAAAAGACTTTAATAGGATCTGAACTGTTATTTTTTCTCGCACCCAGTTTTTGACAAAATACGATCAACATTTTTTTTTTAAATTGCACTGTATATATATTTTTATTGATTCGCAAGGAGATTTTTTTTCTGAATATAAAATTGTAGACAAATTTATCCATACATCAAACTTAAGTCGAGAAATTGAGGATTAAAAAAATAAATAAAAAGTCAAGAATCCATTGTAAACAATATACAGACCCTATTTTAAATGTCAAAAGTGACAGTGACAGCCATTGATACAATACTGCAACGATTTGTAATTATTTCATAATTAAAATGTTGCAATATTTCAAACACTGTACTAGAATTTTGTGCTTCTACAGAAATCGTTTTTCAGTTTTTGAAATCTTGCAACATTTTTATTATGAAATTATTAAAAATCATTGCAGTATTGTACCAATGACTGATACTGTCACTTTTGACATTTGGAATAGGCTCAGTATATTGTTTACTATGGGTATTTGATTTTTTTTTTTTTAATCCTCAATTTCTCGACTTTGGTTTGATGAATGGATAAAATCGTTTACAAATTTAGATTCAGAAAAAAATCTCCTTGCGTATCAGTACAAAATATATATACAGTGCAATTTAAAAAAAAAAAAGTTGATCGTCTTTTGTCAAAAACTGGATGCAAGAAAAAATATCAGTACAGTTCATATTAAAGTCTTTTAAAAATCATTTAATTTGATGTTTTATTTATTCAAATCGGATCAAAAATAAGCGAGATACAGCACCAAAGGTTTTTCGTCAGTCACCCTGTATAAAAGTCGCTACTGATAAGAACCCTTCAATGAAATTAATTTTGGAAGAATAATAAAGTAATATCTAAAGAATTGATAAACGCTTGGTTTGTGTCACTATTTTTTTTATATATACTCGAATAGTTACGCTTGCAGCATTATCAAGAGTGATTATTAAGTATATGAGCAGTCCAAATCTCTTTGTTGTCATTAACGACAGGTTTTCTCCGATGTATGGCTCTTTTATAATTACTTTTGATAATGCTGTACCAAGTGAAACTAGTCGAGAAATCATAAAAATGTGGATTTAACTCCATAAATCCACTTTCGGAACACATCATCTACGAGAAAAACATTTTGTGGCCAGGATCATTCAATAATACACCTAACAAAGGAAAGCCCAAAAATAGATCAAATTGAGTGAATCAAAACTCTTGTTATGTTACAATTCTTTATTTTCAAGTAACTGACACATGTTTCGGTGCTTAGGTCTAATTTTACACATAAACACGTGCCAGTTACCTGAAAATAAAGAAATGGAACATAACAAGATTTTTACTTCTCCCAATTTCAAAATTTACTAGAATCTCTTAAATTAATTAATCCGGAAACTCTAGCTTGGCTTTTATACACTCCTATTTTTAAACCTGCCGAAGTCGGTTTTCGGAGAATTCGAAAACCGATCTTTTATAATGACATGTTTAGTTTCTAAAACTTTAATCACACGAATAAATATATGTGTTATAACAAAATGAGTTTTAAAATATTTATATTTTTGCTGTACCTATACGAAGTACGAAAAAGTATTGTTAATGTGATTTTTATTCGAATCTAAAATTTTAACAGAAATTTAAATTTATGGAATCTTCTGAGTCCAATGTTTTAAATGTGCCCGTGTTTGTCTGTTCTTAGGCGTTGAACAACAAGAGCCAGACATTTTTTAATAATTGCACTTTTATATAATTTATTTATTTTTAAAAATTTTGACTATCGCATTTTTGCTTTTAACAATTACTTCCAAAAATGAAGAAGTAGCCTATATACTTGGCGTTAGAAAAAGTGTCAAATAATTATAAAGTGTTAAGAGAGTGGGAGATATAAGAGAGATGTTAGTGAGGGTGGAAAATATATGAACAGGAGAGATTTAAGGGTAAATGTTGAAAAGGCAAATTGGTTGAGACTTAGAAATAAAGGAAGGGAAGGAAAGATAATAGATCTAGAATGGAAAAGAGAAGTGATCGAGAAGCGATCGAAAGTTTTCATATAGCTGGGGTTTATGTTTAAGAGTTCGGGAGGTTATGAGATGCATGTCAAGTGGGTACAGGGAAAAGCGAAGAAAACGTGGGGGTGGTAAGAGAAATATGGGAACATGGATGGATAATAGTGCTAGAGTAGCGTGTGACCTATGAGATGCAAACGTAAGACCGATTTTAATATATGGAGCGAAGGTGGTTAGGAGGTATGAAAGGTTAAGGAGAGAGCAGTGGTATTTCCTTAAGCAGATGCTTGGGGAAGAAGACGCCTGAATACATACTGCTTCAGAAAACGAATAAGGAGTGAGTAGACGTTACAGTTATAAATAATAGGTAAATAGTCTTATAGTTTAGACTTGAGCTTTCCCATCAGTTTTTCGAGTCTTCTGCAAGTTACCAGATATCTTAAATTTTCCCATCATGTAAGCAGTTGTTGGTTTTATTTTTCCCGCGAACATGTCAAAGAAATGCTTACTATCCATCTTAAGAGTAGAAAAAGCTGCTTGTGGTGGTTCTCCTTTGCCACATTGTCCTGAACCGTTTTTCAAATCTAAATACTAATTTCCTTCTTATTTTCCAGTGACATGAAAAGTATACATTGCCTCTATGTTATTAAACAATTCCTCAGATAATATAGCCTTAATCCTATAAAAAATATTGGGTACTGTTTTTGGACTCCGATTTGACTTCAGTCTTTGTATTGGTCTTGGAGGCAACCACTGGTTTAGCCTGTTCATCAGATAAGAAAAAGGCGAGCATTTGTTCCTGGGTTGAATCGTTAGCGTATGAATCGAAATCGGTGATACCGTGTTTGAAGAATATTTGCTTGTCGATGAAGAAGTTTCCCCTTACTTTAGTGGGATCTTGCATAGGCGGCATCGGCCATGATTTCTGGTTTACGTAAAATTTTTGCGGATTCACCACCAGATAACATATCCATAGCTGCAGTATTAATAGCAGTTTTAGGCCAAAAAGCGTTAAACCAATATTTAATGGTCTAAACTCTTCGTGCATCCCAAACACGCACATAGACATTTTATATTTTACCATTGTATAAGCAACATGATTCGAAAATCATTTGGGATCCATATTTAGAGTTTTTTTGTTAATTAAAATATCAATGCTACCAAATTTCTTTACAGCTTCTTCCACTGCATTTTTGACTTGTCCTTCATCCCTTACATCAACAATGCATGGGATACACTTGCCACCTGTATTTTCAATTTCATCACATGCAGTGTATATAGTACCATGGAGTTTTGGATGAGGTGGTTTTTGCTGCCACCATAACATTGGCATCATCTTTTGGAGCCTTTAAGGCAATTGTTTTTCCAATTCCTCTGCTGCCTATAGTCACAAAACGGGTTAGTCCAGCTAATTTTCCTGTATTAAGAACACATGAAACGATAATCAGAGTTGCTGGATATGAAATGAGGGAGGTATGCAAGGAAAGCATGGGTAGATGGAGAGTGGAAAGGAGAGAAATGTATTGAAGGGTAGGTTTGTTAGTGGGAATCGTGAAGGAATGGCTAGAGTAAGAGGTGAAAGCGGCTAGAGTAAGGGGTGCTCGAGAAGGCGAGTGAGGTGGAGAGGCAAGAGAGACAAGAATGTATGGAGAATTGCAGGTGTTTGTGAATACTTGGAGGATAATAGCTTCAGACTTTAGAAAAGGGGAAGAGAGGGAAGAGGCAAGGGATAGATAAAATGCGTGCTATGTGAGGAGGGGTAGAATACATGGGGTCATATGGCAGAGGGATGTAACGGGGAAAAATAAAATTGGGTGGATGGGTGTAGAAGCATAAGAGAGTGGATGAGAGAGGACAGGCCAGAGTAAAGATACTGAAGAGACTGGGTCGGGAAAGACAGAGAAAGTGGAAGGAGAATAAGACAAGCAGTACTAAGCATGTATTTATAGTATTAAAAAGATAAAATGCCAAATAAAGGTTTTGTGTAATTATAAAGTAAAATTATAAACGCAAATAGTTTTTAATAAATATAGAATAAATATTTAGGTAATATCCATTCTTTAGAACGTTGCATTTAATTTAGTATATATTTAGGCATACCTGGAGGTATAAAACTCCACAATTTAACTCCAAATCTCAGATTAGAACCGAATTAGATCAAAATCGGTTTGTATCAGTTGTTGATAATTTAAATACAAAAAAATATTTATTTAATATCAATGATATATTTATTAATATTTAAATAAACATTCAGTATATAACTGTTGTTATTGAAGCACATTTTTTTCAAAAGGGTAGTAAGATAGAATATTTTGACCTTCACTATGATTTTTTCTTTCAAAATATTCGAAAATATTATTCTATTGGCATTCCTTTAATATAAATGGATTAGAACAAATCAATCAAAAATGTCATTAGATCTAATCTAATAAGAATCCCGATGTCTTGTCTTGTAGCCAAATATATCATGTTTAATTAAAAGTGGAGGATACTTCATCATCTTTTGTAACTCTGTTCTTAAAGTTTTTCTTTATATTTTGCACATAATCTATAAGAAATAAATATCTGCAAATAATTAATTAATTAATTAAGTTGACTGCTATTAGTTTTATATATAATTTTTTATGGTTTCTATTTCTAAAGAAGACTTAATTGAATAATAAAATGTATAAAAATCCTTTAGTTCGTTGTAGAAAATTAAATAATAAATTTAAAAATACGAAAACATTTCTACTCTTACTAAGACTACAAAGTCTTAGTAAGACTAATTGTTGTAGATTCACGAAATGTTTTCGTATTTTTAAATTTAAGACTTAATTCATTGATTAAATTTTTGAAATTTATCCAGTTGTCATGATGGCCACATTTCTAGATATAGAAGGGGCGTTTAACAACGTCACAACAAACTCTCTCGTAGAGGCACAAAAAAGAAAAGGAGTCCCGTCAAGCCTATGCCAATGGATCAAGGCCAGCCTAGAGAAAAGGACAATCATATCCACTTTGGGGGGCCATACCATTAAGGCTAAGGCAGGGGGGGGCTGCCCACAAGGAGGATTGCTATCTCCACTGTTATGGGCTACACTAGTAGATGACTTTCTAGGAAAACTATCCAAAGAGGACATCAACTGCCTAGGGTACGCGGATGACTTAGCCATTGTCATCAGGGGCCGGTTCGCGGGAGTTGTCTCGGAGCGAGCACAAAGAGCCCTAAACATAGTAGACAATTGGTGCAAACAGGAGCGATTGACAATCAATCCACAAAAAACACAAATTGTCTTATTCACAAAAAGACGAGCATTGCCAGGCCTAAAGCCACTGAAGATCGGGGGTACGGAAATTCCCTTCGTAGGGGAGGCAAAGTACCTGGGAGTAACCTTTGACGCCAAAATGACGTGGAGACCACACATCACAAAAGCCACCAAAAAAGCAACAATATCATTGGGCAGGTGTCGCAGAATGTGCGGGAAAAATTGGAGACTAAACCCTAAATTGACTCTATGGCTCTACACCAGGGTGATAAGACCCATGATAGCCTATGGACCAGTGGTGGACTAGGACAAAGCAAAAGGGGGCGATAGGACTCCTGAGCAGTACACAAAGACTAGCATGTCTCAGTACAACAGGAGCCCTAACCACCACCCCAACAGCAGCCCTAGAAGCCATCTTGAACATACCACCACTACACATCTTCATTCAAGGAGAAGCCAGGTCCGTATCATACAGACTGATGCAAGGACAGGCGCCCATAATCCGATCACACGGAAAAACGCACCAATGGCTAGAAGACGAGCTGAAGGCTAACGCGATTACAGCAATGCCTAGCGATGCCATGGTGAAAAAATACAATTTCGAAAAGAAATACAAGGTTCTAATCCCAGAAAGTGAGGACTGGGTCAAAGGCCAACGTACCAAAGCCGAATCATGCTGGTTTACGGACGGCTCAAAGACCGACAAAGGGGTAGGAGCAGGTATATACGGCACAAAACCCGAGACAAAGATTTCTGTCAGTCTCACCAAGGACACCACGGTGTTCCAAGCAGACGCGATAGCTCTTCACCACTGCATAAGAGAAATAGCAAGACAAGACACCAAAAGTAGGTCAATTGCTATATTCTCCGACAGCCAAGCGCTACTAAGAGCACTAAGTTCCACACAGGTCGAATCTAAGCTAGTGTGGGACTGTATACGCGCTCTTAACCAACTTGGTTGTCACAAAAAAGTAACAATCACATGGGTCCCAGGACACGGAGGACATCCGGGGAATGACATAGCAGACGAATTGGCCAAACAAGGCTCGTCAAAAGCAGTAATTGGCCCGGAACCCTCTTGCGGAATCTCCAAAACCGCAGTCAAACGATCCATAAAAAATGGGTGGAGACAAAGGCCCATACCTGGTGGACGAACTCACCAGGACAGAGACAGGCGAAACAGTTCCTTAAGAAACAATCGCCAAAATTCACGACCGAACTCCTGAACCAAGACAGGAAAATGGTCAAAACAATAGTAGGCCTGATAACAGGACACTGCAAGCTCAACAAACATATGAGTGAAATAGGACTGGTGAAAGAAGCATCATGCAGATTCTGCCTAGAGGAAGAAGAGGACTCGTTCCACATCCGATGCCACTGTGAGGGTCTAACAAGGATTAGATATCAAAAGCTAGGCACTACAAACCCAAGCGCGGAGACTTATACCCAAGCCCCTCTGGCAGGGCTAATAGGACTAATCAAAGAGGCAAAGCTAGAGCTGGTCATGTGAGATAAACAGGGATCCACAATAGACCTGGAAAGGTCGCGGTGGAGTAGGCGCTGGTGCCACCCATACAACATCTAATCTAATCTAATCATGATGTTCAGCATCACATGCAATCATGCCATCTATATATGGGAACAAAAATGAGATTTGTTTTGTAGCGTATGAGAATTCAAATATTTTCTCTTCGATCGTAGACATGAATAAGTCTTTTGGCGAGGAGCTTATTGATCATATTTCAAAAAATAAACGAATATGTGTAATTCTTTGTAAATAGTTTATTCTAAAGTTTAATTAGAAGTTCTAATTTACTCCTAAAGGTGTATAGATATTATTTTTTTGGGATTATAATACACATTAGGACGAGTTCTCAACCTCAACCAGACAGAAATCTTTTGCAATAACCTTGACTACATTTTGAAGTTACATTTGCTATGGATATTTCTTCACCAATCCAAATATTAGGATTGAAACCCGAAGAACATCGCGATTTTAATTGAACTATTATTTCGTATACGAGAGCATTATTGAATTGTATGCAGTATGTCTTTACATAACTAAGACCACCTGGTTTAGTAACAACATTATCAAATAAATTATAACTGGGTTTTGTTTTTAGTGCATTTCACCAGGCACATTTCAGGGTGGGATCGGAGTTGCACACCTTCAGACCCCCGACAGGCCCGTCCGTGCCCCACGCAGGCGAATTAAGTCATTAGGCGCCGTCGGGGGACGTGATCGATCACGCACGATGTGATTTATAATGTATAATTACAATATCTTTATCGACTTGTACACATTCCGATCTGCGGATTAGGCACCGCACCGCACCGCACACAAACACAGCCGGACACGTAGCCGAACAACAACGGCCACAAACAACACGGTTTCGGTTATTTATTATAATGTTCAGGCCGCGTGCACCGCTCGTTTCGAGTGTTGGAATCGTTACGGTTTTAATTATACATCACCGGGCTGATTTATGTCTCTATTAAATGCGCGCACACACAGTTAGAAATTACGTTTCGGGTGAGGCGAATGGGCGGCTGGGCGGTATACCCGATACACCGGGTGTACCCGGCGACGTTCCACTTCTTTCTCTCCTCCGAGGTGCGTCGAATTAACCGAAACCGAAGGCCTTAATCGATACTTTTCCGAAGCAAACTCCGCACCGACCTATAAGGACTTCATTATGACGGGCGCGTTAATTTACATTCAAATTTATTTTGATGGTGTCCCACCTTACGCCGCGCATACCGGGCCATATCAAATTTCCCAGGTGTCCGAAATCATATCTCCGAGATTATTTATTACCGCTAGATTTATACTTATTTAGCTTATTATTTAGGCGTAAATTGGTTCTGTATAAGTCCGTCCTATGAATAGAGTTTATAGATCATTTTGATAGCATAGTGGATCGTATAAATTTATGAAGATTGAGATAATTTATACTCATATAATAATTTATAATCGTTCTGGTAAAAAAAATCTGTCACAATTAAATTAAAATTACTTTTTCGACTCGGCCTTTATAATTAATCTATCTTTTTTTTTCTGATTCCCATCAACTTCGATAATCATCTTTCTATCCCAAAGCTTTTCAATGCTACTTAAAATAGTCTAGTAATGCTGCATATCACTTTGAGTAACGGAAAAGTGATCGTGAACATTTTTTGAACATATTTTCCAACCAACATATTCATTTTGGAGTCCCTACATACTATTTGAACAATTTTTAGAAGAAAAAAAAGTTTGTGTGTGTCTATCCCTGGATGGTGTATATTAGAAATTACTAGAGATTTTAAACTCAAACTTTAAATATATGTTTTAATTTTTCGTTTAAAAACCTTAAAAGCTTTTGGAATATTTTTGCAAACAGGAAGTGGATGTATACTTGATGTAACATTGAGTAAAGATATACTTTCAGTACACGAATTTTTATCAAAGTTTTTACAGCTCTTTCGCCAAAGAATAACAGCTTAAGTTTGAAGTTCCAATTTTTGCAAACGGCCCTAATCTAAACCTATTGTTCGGAATTCATTCGTTTATTTTATTTTATTTGAAACAATTTGTGTATTTATTTAATTTTCGGGAATCTAAAATTAGTCATTTTGTCATGTCGTAAATTGAATCTTAAGTAGGAAATTAATTTAATTTTCCTTATTGTTCAAGCTTAATGCTTAGTTTTCATTTGCTGGATCATATGAAATTGCTGTAAAAAGATTTGCTTCTCTAGAACGTCGATTGTCTCAGAATTACGAACTTTGTTCGCTTTATTTTGATTTCATGAAAGATTATTTAGAAACAGGTCATATGGTAAAACTTCCTGTCTCACCAACTTCAACTTCAGAGAGTTACTATATTCCACATCATTATGTAATGAAGCCTGACAGTACAACGACCAAACTTCGAGTTGTGTTTGATGCTTCCGGAAAATGCTCGGAAGGTCATTCACTGAATGATAATTTATTGATAGGTCCCAAAGTTCAAACTAATATTTTCTCGATTCTCTTCATCCTGTTGTATTCACTGCTGACATCAAACAGATGTACAGGCAAATATTGGTTCGTGAAGATCATCGCAAATTTCAAAGAATCATTTGGCGTTTTTCTCCCTTGGATGACTTAGAGATCTATCAACTAAATACAGTTACATACGGAATTCCGTCTGCTCCATACCTCGCTATTCGAACCATTTTGGAATTAGCCCGAATAAAACAATCAACATATCCTCGGGCTTCGCACGTCATATCCACTGATGTCTATGTGGACGACCTTGTTACGGGATGCTCGTCATTACAAGAGCCTAAACTTCTTGTTACAGAGATCACTGATTTGTTGAACTCAGGAGGTTTTGAATTGCGTAAATGGGCAAGCAATATTCATGCTTTACTTACTGATGTGACAGACAAGTCAGATGCGTCGTCGTTGTCACTGGATGATAATGAAAATCCTAGTGCCAAAATTTTGGGACTTCATTGGCAACCAGATTCAGACTGTTTTTTCTTTAAAGTGAAATTAGTTGATAAACCTTGCAATAAACGAACTATTTTGTCGGATGTTGCTCGCATCTTTGATCCTCTAGGACTAATCTCGCCATTGTCATGTTTTGCTAAAAGGTTGATTCAACATTTATGGACACTTCATCTAGATTGGGATGTAGTTCCTCCATCTTATGTCGTAGAAAAGTGGTTAAGCTTTAAATCCCAATTGTCGTCTATCGCTTCTTTGCAAATTCCTCGTCGTCTCGCTTTGGATAATACATCAAATTATCAGTTACATTGCTTCTGTGACGCTTCAGAAGCAGGCTACGCAGCTGTAAATTATTTTCGTGTTTCGCCTGTAGATAAAATAGACAAATTCCTTGTTTGTGCTAAATCAAAGGTAGCTCCTTTAAAGAAAGTTTCAATCCCTCGGCTTGAATTGTGTGCTGCAGTTCTCTTGGCAGACCTCATAGAATCAGTTTTGGAAACTTTCAAGGATATCGTAAAATTTGATCAAATAGTTGCATGGTCCGATTCATTGGTGACGTTGTCATGGATAAGAAGTTTGCCGCACAGGTGGAAGACCTTTGTGAGTAACAGAGTGTCATATATCAAGGATAGGGTACCGGCAAGTGCGTGGCGTCATGTAACCACTCTTAATAACCCAGCTGATTGTGCATCTCGAGGACTGGCTCCTGCTGAGTTATTGAATAAGGTATTATGGTGGGCGGGGCCTTATTGGCTCTCACAATCAGCAGATTTATGGCCAGATCGTGTATCGATCTGTGACACCTCAGATGTATTAACAGAAGAAAAACCTATGACTCTGTTAGCAACCACTCCTACAAGCATATATGATAATTTATTAAATAACTTTTCGTCGCTTCGCAAAATACAAGGGATAGTTGCTTACATTTTTGGTTTTATTAGAAATTCTAAAGGTAAACCTTCACTACATCATTCATTGTCACTTGATGAACTTCACATTGCACTTGGGTACTTAGTTAAGCATGTACAAGCTACAGTTTTCTCTGAGGAAATTTTGAAACTTAACCAAGGAAAAATATGTAGTAAACCATTTCGTTTCCTAGCTCCCTTTCTAGACGACAAGGGAATCGTGAGGGTGGACGGTAGACTACATCGTTCTTCCTTGCATTATGATGCAAAACATCCATTGCTCCTACCAAGTAAGCATCGGTTGACAGCCCTTATCATTGAACAATATCATAAAGACAATTTTCATCCTGGTTGTCAGGCATTGCATTACTTGTTAGCACAGCAAACTGCATCGCGGAGAAAATGGGGTTGCAAGAGTTGCTACTGTGCGTACTCCTCCGGGGTTGTTTCAGAGACCTATAGTAAAACTTGCAATCTTACCTGTCGATCCATAAAAATCTTATGATTTTTGGTGGGCGGAATGTTCGGAATTCATTCATTTATTTTATTTTATTTGAAACAATTTGTGTGTTTATTTAATTTTCGGGAATCTAAAATTAGTCATTTTGTCATGTCGTAAATTTAATCTCTTTGGGATACTTTTTTAAAAGGACTCTTGTGCGAGACATCGTCCGAGATAGAGTAAAATTGTCGCTGCATCTTAAAAGAACAACTGCTCGCTTTGCAACTCAGACATACAGTCCACATCAGTCTGGCCAGACCGGGAAGAAAGGAGGAAGTTACTTTGATAAGTGTCCCTTTGATTTCATTAAGGTCTGCCGACTTCGTCGTTAAATTCAAACACCTATAATTGCAAATCATTAATTTTTCAGTGCCCTTAATGGGTTGAATGTTGACCAGGCCCATTTAGCACTCCCCAGTTTTAGACCAATCCTTCAATCATTGTTCCTAAATTAAACCCGGCTCTTTGAATTCAAAAGATCTTCGATATAAAGAAATAAATTGGAAGAGTAGTTTTTGATGTTCTAGCCTACTCAACTTTTGTAAATTTGTGATTAAGTATTGCATCATTGTTCTTCATCAAGAATCAATAATTAAGATTCAAGATTCAAAATTCAAGATTTAAAATTCAAGATTCAAAATTCAAGATTCAAGATTCAAAATACAAAATCCAAAATTCAAAATTCAAAATTTATGATCAAAGATTTATTCATTGCCATTTAATGTACACAATTGTTGGTTAGAACCTCATACATGTTATAAAAGTATTACTCCAGTAAAGAATTTTTGTAAGCCTATTAAATACACATGTTTTAAGCTTAATGTTTTACGGCATTGCTTTTTATGACGTGAAGACATTTATAACACACTTTATACATTGTAATCTCAATAGAATTTAGATTACAAATGAAATGGAACCGACGGCCTGTATCGGTATGTTTGTTTTATTCCGCAGTTACACTAAACGGACGCGTCAATAAAAGGTATAATTACTTCATCGGCGTCATAAAAAGCAATCAGATACGAGACGCGAGACGGTATGATGGTACGGTGGTCGTACAAAGGCTACCAGAAGACGTAATGACGATGTAGGGCCGAGCGATCGTTACAAATGCCGAGTTGGAAGGTATAATTTGAATGGAATAACAATGGTACACCGAGATCTCGCTAATGCCCATTGAAACTGTGACCGGTCCGTGTTCCGAGGGAGCTGGAAGCCGGTAAAAAAACATCTTATTTACAAGTAATTGAAGGGGCGGCCGGCGCGTCTCAACAGGGTACCCCCGCGGATCGGTTTTCTCGCAGCGTACCCCTTTCGGGTCTCTTTGTGGCGAGAAGGAGAGACGGTACCCGCGAGCTAGCGGGCCGCCGCGTGATGAAGACGTCTCCTCGTAGTGGCAGCTCAAGGACGACCGGCTGCCCAGAGGAGAGACCATACCACCAACTCCTCCTCTCCACAAATAATAGGTTTCGCCCGTCTCGCTCGCTCTCGATCCCAATCGAGCCGGGGCCTATTGATCGTGCCCATGCGGCCCTGACTCTCGAGAGTTCACCACTTCTCTTCAATTTTAGACACTTCACAGCGCGATTCTTTGGAGACCCCCCACGGGCTTCGTGTGGTGCGGCGGTGTCTGCGAAGTTTACGCGACACCTTTGTATTTTTCGAAGGTGCACTTCAGACCGTTTGAGTGATGACGGTTGAATTTGCATTTCATTCATAATCACCAGGAGTGAAATTAAAGGAGGGTAAGCCACACGTCATAAATGTTGAGCGCAAAACCACACGAGGTAGTCGCGAAGCTTATATACTACTACATAAATCCTAAGGATATATATTTATGATATATGCTTAAATCTCAATTAGTTATCTCACAGAGACCAAAAATTTGTTGGATGCTTGAAGCCATAACTTTGTGATACATCTTGAATGAGGAACTTTATCAGAACGATAAATAAAACTGCACTTTTTTTAGTATCACACACATAGTTCTCAGTGACTACAGTTTCAACCTTTACAAGGTCACTGTAAGTTTGATAATGGCCTTGTAAATGTTGAAACTATAGTCAATGAATAAATTCCGTGTTCAGTTTTATTATCGTTCTGATAAAGTTCCTGATTCAAAATGTATCACAAAGTTATGGCTTCAAGCATCCAACAAATTTTTGGTGGTCTCTGTGAGATATTAACAAAGTACAGTTTTATTTATCGTTCTGATAAAGTTTCAAAAATTGATTATAGTTGATTAATTTCTCACTTTAGATAATGATTGATTATGAATTATTAAAATTATTGCAAGCATTTATCAACATCTATTTTTAGAAAAACTTACATGATCAAAAAAGATATATTTACAAAAAAACAATAAATTACAATCAGTACACCATAATTCTACGTACATACATTTGTCTACTTTTGGGCACATTAAATGCTATACCCTGCAGATTATTATCCTAATTGCACGGAACACATTAAAAGCGATGGCTTCGATGATGGACGACTGTTATCCATGCAACACACTCGCTTGACGTATTATTAGTTACGAGGCAACAGTTCGAAATGAATATAAAATAAATAAAGCACGACGAGCCCCGAAGAGAGAAAAAAAAACTTGTTCTCACCACGCCGTGCCGAATTTGAATAATAAAATAATGTTTCGTCATTAGCTTGACGTGATATATCTTTAAAATGAGGTAAAAAAAAAAAACGAAAATTTCCGCGCGTTGCATGCTTGTAATGTACGCCAAACAATTGCGGTTTTAATTGGGGTATTTTAAATGTGTGTAGTCATTTATAAGGCTGAGAAGTTACAGCAATTAGTATCGAGGCTTCGAGAGATAATGCGATGTTATTAGTACAAGACGAATACAGCAGATATTAATAGGTATGTACGGTTATGAACATTTCTTACTTTGGATTTTTAGTTACAATTTAACTTCTTGATTGAATGTAATAAATATTGATCGTTCAAGTAAAACAATTAACTTTGTTGGTTTCACTTTTAACACTTGTAACTATAGTTTCGACAAGTTCAGCTTGTCATTATCAAACACTATTGTTTACAATTTACAAGTGTAAATAAAAAGTGATACCAACAAAGCTTTTGAATTATCAAAATATATTACGAAGTGAAAGCCTCTACAATTACTTATTTAAATATTGATCGATTTTTCTTAATATTTTAAATTAATATATACCCAGTAGCGAACCCTGTGGTACAACGCGTTGTATTAGTAGTTCTCTGTTTTATTCTGATTCTATTTTAACGAAGTGCCTTCTATTTAAAAGGTAATTTCAGAAAGAGTTTAAAGTGTTTTTTCTTATCCCATGCATTTACATTTTATTGAGTTATGTTTTATGATTGATAGTATCAATTACTTTGGATAAGCCCATAAATATAATCATTGCCTTTTACCAATCTTTGACGTAAATTCTTTTCTTGCATATTCTTTCTGGCATTAAATTATGATAAAGAAATAATATTGCTTGTAAAATATGATTGATGGTAGAAGCCATTACTTTTTAATGTATCTTCAAGATTTCAAGGAAATTGAAAAGTAAGAAAGACATTTCAGTTTACTGTTATCATACACAGTGGATCATATCAATAAAGTGTAGTTCCTTTAAAGTTATCACAACTGAATTACGATAGATATAAGATCATTAGGTCAATAATTTAGCACTTCTTCCTTCGGGCTATTTTTATTTAAAAATGGTTAAAAACCATTTACTATAGTAATTCTGGAAAATGGGCGAAGCTAATCATTGCTGACGAGTTCTGTTTGATTTGTTAATGGCATTAACTATTGTGCCATGTACATGTCTTTTTCAATTTTTTTAACTTAATTAATTTACTGCCTTTGCAGTTTGAAAAAGAGTTATTACATTTAATGCCTATGCCTATCTCAAACTGCCTTAATTAATGTAAGCAGTAGATACGATTTAACATGTCGAAATAATTATTTGTTTATCATAATAAGTGTCACTTATATCCTTTTTACGGCAGTAGCGGTGGCTCTGTAAAGTCAATTCTTCAATTCTAAACTTGAGATGATCGATTCGGTAGATAATCAGGCAATATCCATACATCAGACGTACCCACTTAGAGAATACTGTTTGTTCCTTAACTGTCTTTAAGAACATTTAGAAGAAGTATGAAAGAAGACTCCCCACTTTTGTGACGAGGCGCATTTTTTGATTAAGAGAAATATTGACAAATGAATTTGTTGTATATAGGATATCGTTAATCTATATGGCTGGTTAATCTGTGGTAATTCATCCACATAGTTATTGTTTGGTGCGTTTTGTGGGTAGGTGGTGTCTTGTTTAATACTTTTCCCAAAATGATATTGATGATTGCATTATTTTTACAGACAAGGGGCAATAATCAATTATAACCATTTTTTTAACCCGAAACATAAGTGATTGATTGATTCTAACAAGATGGCACTACGGTCCAAACATTAAACGCTACAATCCTACATATGGTTATCTGCGAGGGTGACGAATTAACAATGCAGATAAAATGATTTGACCCAGTAAGGCTTTTTCTATTAAATTTTCTGAAACCACAGATCTGTGCTAATAATCGCCCTATGCCCTCAAAGTTAATATAACCCAGACCATTTCGCTCAATCTTAGTTGAATCTGTGCAACACAATTATTAAAAACTAGCGGACTATTGCACAAAGCCGCTTTAACGTCATATATCTCACACAAAGTTTGTTATACTTAACTCTAACATAAACCCACTTTTTTTACAAAAGCTGTTATAAGGCAGCATTTATTTAATAATATATCTTTTTCAAATATTTTATAAGATGTAGTTTATTTTAAGTCATTAGCCTAAACTTTTTTATTATTTAAACAATTTCTTTTTAAAGATTTGTTGATATTACCAAAAATTTGAAACCCTTTGTTGATTTTCAAAGTAATAATCAAGTGGTTTACTAAATGAATTAAATAATATTTCAGATTGTCCCTTAAGTGCTATATATTTAAAATAGGGAAAACATTTTTTATTATTACTTTATGACATAATCATAAAGTTGATAATAGTAGCAATAGCAGATCTAAACTCGTGGCCACCTTCATCAAGACACTCTTTATTAATATTAATATCTTTCAACTTTTTTTCACATTTTCACACAAACATTTCTTTTTCTGTAACTCTTTCATTTCTTCACACTCATTCACTCCCATACATCTTCTCCTTTCGCTTCAAATAACACATTTAGTATATCCAGACTTTTCTGTCATTTTATAACGTATAACGCGTTAACTCTGTATACGCTTGCAGGTCATTATATAATGTGCTATAAGTAATACTTATTAGACATAATACAAGTCTAATTGAATTCCTAGGCGTTTGATTATCTTCCCTTGCGTAATCGCGCAAACCTTTCGTCAAATACGAACACTGACGAAGACCAATCAGAACATAAATACAATTTGTTCCTCTTATCCATCAACCTTGCGCCCACTCATTTAATGATCTATTTCCTATAACATACTCCTCATGCTCCTCTCACTAACTATTCTTCGCTCAAATCATTCTTTCACTTATTAATGTCCCATGGCACTACAGGGAATTAATATGTGATGGTATGGACCTCTCCAAACCTAATATCCTTTCAGCTATTAAAGCTGTACTCTTGTTTATGTTTTTTATGTTTTGCTTCCTTTCCAACAAAATACAAAAATAGTATGTAAAACATACAAAAATTGTAATGGATGAAGCTGGGCGGAATTCATACACCTGTGATGATCTTTCACTCTAACCCTTGTTTCTGATAGAAAGAGAGAATCCCTCTTTATTTTATCTTGTATTTGATTCTCATTTTTCACTTGGTGAAACATTTGTTAATAATAGGTTGTTGAAAAAATTCACTTGGTTTGTTTCACTAAATTGTTTATTTTGTATTCGACTAGTTTCGGCACTGGGCCATTATCAAGAATAATGTACATTATTCTTGATAATGGCCCAGTGCCGAAACTAGTCGAATACAAAATAAACAATTTAGTGAAACAAACCAAGTGAATTTTTTCAACAACCTATTATTCCCTCTTTATTTCTATTTCCCATTATTGTTTGCCTTAATATAGGCCTACTTTCCATCTTTTTTGAGATGGGTTTATGACTGTCATATTTATTGGTTCCCTTCATCTCTGTTGCGTATAATATTAATGATCTCATACTTAAAATGCCTAGATTTTGCCCATACCTGAAATGCTGTAACATGCTTCTGGATGTTTTCCACAAATGCTTTCCTTTTAGAAAGTCGCACGGAGCCAAGTCGGGACTGTAAGGGGGCTAGGAGATCACCAGGGTGTTACTCCGGGCCAGGAAATTGGTAACTATGAAGGCCATGTCTCTGAGGGCATTGTTATTGAGCCTGACCCTATCTTTCTAAAGCGCGACCTGGCGTTTCAATCTCTTGACCACATACAGTTAAAAGGCTAAGTTGACAGTTTCTCCCTCCGGTACGAACTCAAAATGGACGATTCCTCGGATGTCAAAAAAGTCGTTATTGGGCGTCCAGAACGGAGTCGGCGATGTCCTCTCAGCCCACCTTGAACGCCTTGTGCCATCTCCCGGACAGTGACATTAATGTGCAATCATCATTGAAGGCTTCTTAAAACATCTGAAATATTTCGATTGCATTTTCCTAAGCCGCACACAAAACTTGATTGAGTATCGCTGTTTAAGCTTCGTCGTGTCAAAGTTGAAAAACTTACTTCACGTGGAGGCACGTCGTTCCACTCAAACTGTTCGGATGGATAGTCGCGTCACCATATCATCATATGCATTACTTTCATAAAAGACCTTGTACATTAAAATTTAAACTAAAATACATTTTTATAATTCTTTAAACATGCCAATGTTGTTGTTGCTTTTTAATTCTAAAGAATATTAGTGAAAAATTAAAAAAAATACATATGTGGGTTTCTTTTCCACCTTCCGAACTTTAATAAAACCCAAAGAAACCCAATAAAGAACTATTTACAAAAATCTTATCTGAACGACTAAAAGAACTTGAGAACCGCATGCCAAGAACCCAAGTTGAAGTCAATGACCTCACGCTGCTTCTAGAAATGGCTCTCCTAATATGAAAAGTCATGCTCACTCAACTCGGGTAGAGGGAAATCCACAAAATCATGGTGGAATAAGGAACTCAACTATATAAGATAGCCAGTAGGGCAACAACACATGGAATTTTCGAGAAACTTTTGAAAACAGATTAAATCCACAACAAAATTCTCTCCAAAAATCTAAAGCTACAGCTTAGAATATTGAAAAAGGACTATACTGACAACCTCGTCGAGTCAATGAATATACTCTTAAAAACTCATTTTCTTGTCTGCAAAAACACGCAGATCGGGGATGAAGACTAGCATAAGATTAATACCCCTTAAAATAAAGATAGCCTCCAGCTTTATTACAAGACCCAAAATAACCTGGGCCATTCAAACATTCTCAACATTTAAGTCTCCAGGAATGGATGGATTTTGCCTATCCCTACGCATATATGACTGAGGGGCAAGGTGATTATTTATACCCAAACCAGGCAAGATACATCCATACTAAATTATTATATAAGCATTATGACAAAAACCTTGGAGAAGCTTTCCGATCGATGCATCATGCTCTACTGAATCAACACTCCACTCTATCATTACCCATATTGAGGAGGCGTTGGTAAATAAAATGTCGACCTATTTATCGACATAGAAGGAGCTTTTAACGAAGCCTCTTTCAACCGCAAGTACAACGCTAAGACTAAAAGACAACGGCCTGTGGTGTCCAAAGGCGGACCGGTCTAGACATGGAGCAATCCATGGAAGAAGTGATTTAGAGGAACGCTCTTCTAGGAAAGTATCAGGACCGTGCTGATCCCACCTACCTTTTCGGAAGGCACTACACGTCATAAAACTATAAGGCTCATGAAGCTATTCAAACATACTGCACACAAAGCAAGGTGAAAGAACGTCGCTACTTATGCTTATTCCAGAAACACAACAAATCGAACGCTAAGTTATCCAATATTGAGTTGATTTATTCAGATCAAAACTAAAATCACTGATACCAGTCAGTGACACTGTCAGTTAAAAAGACACCCTTATCTATTAGAGTCGCTAAAAATCCTAACTGGAGAGGGTGAAATGAGGAAGTGGAGTCGGTGGAGCATATCCTGCGCTACTGACCCGAATGTCGTGTAATAATTCTGTTTTTGTAAATCGACAACATACAAGATAAAAATTATTATCTAGTACCCATTTTTGCAACAACTAATTGCAATAGTTAATACATAGGTCAAAATTGCAGGTAGAAGAGCTTGCATTTTTCTATTTTAGAAAAAGTCAAACCTCTCAGTAATAATAAACTGATTGTAGGAGCCCTAATTCATGAGCAATACTTCTTGAACTTCACATTGGCTCATCTTCTAGCTTTTCAAAAATTAGTACTATACTTGGCGAATCTTCTAATAAGATACCTCTTACGGATTAGTTTATGATACTATTCACTGAAGTGTCATGTCAACTTTTTCCAAATATATAACTCTCCCTTTAAGTAAACATATTTCGATAGCATTAAGATGTATACAAATAAAATACTGCACTAATGTATATTATCAGAATTATTAGAATAGAAAGAGAAACATCTTCATTGAAAATGATAATTACAGTAAATTATTATAACAATAATTATTAGGATTCTTCATTTTCTTCTTCTTCATGGCTATCGACCGTAGGTATTTCAGCCCTTATATAATATTTTTGTTATTTTGAATCAAATGAATAATATTTATTATTTAGTTACTACCTTCATAAACTCCTGTATTGTATAGTGATGCGAAAGTGGTCAACCAGAAGGTTAATTAAAAGTAGACAAGTTGGGAATGTGGACACCTACCCACCCTATATACACATTTAAACTAAACTAAAACACGATACGAATTAATTAATTAATCACGTCAATAATACTAATGTAGTTTCTTTCTTTTAGAAGTGTTAATGTTCAAATTTAAAAAATATATATGTAGGGTGGATGGGTAGCCTCTATCCAATTATCCGATCTATACAAGATTAGCATGGATTTAGGGAATTCATATTTGACTTTTGGCATTCTGGAATTTATCAGTTTCACATTCCTAGAATTTTTTTCAAGGGTTCTAAAAGTTTCCTTTCTATATTTCTAAGCTTTGTCCTTCCAACCTTGAACATTTTCTTCGCAAATTTTCAGTAATTTTTCTTATATTTTCCAGTAAATTTCTCTTCCAGATTAACGAAATTTCACATTTATATTATTTTCTAGCAATGTTTGCCTTATTTATATGGTTTTTAGTTTTCTTTTTCAGCAATTTCTCTTTAAGATTTGTAGAACTCTCTAGGAATTTTCTTAAAAAGTTTTAAAATTTTCTTCCAGATTCCTCAGCAATTTTCGAATTCTCTTCCAAATTCTTACGAGAAATTGATCTTCCAAATTTTTAGAATTTGAGAGCTCCTGAAATTTCCAGAAAGTCGCAAACATTTTCCAGCAATTTTACTTCCAAATTTCTAAAATATTTCAGAAATTCTTCAATTTTCTAATAATTTTTATCCCAATTTTTAGACTTACAAAATTCTATTATTTTTCAGATTTTTTTTTAAGTATAAGGTTTATTGTTTGTATTAATTTATGTTCATTGAATTGGGGTTTTCCACGTTAAATAAATAAATACATTTTTTTTCTAGATTTGTAATTTATATTCCAAACTTTTAATTTCTAAACCGTTTTAATTTTCTCTTACAAATTCCTTTATTTATCAATAATTCGTATTCAATTTTTTAGAGAGTTTTGCTTGAATTTTATTCGACGTTTCTTGAATATCTTAGATTTCATTAAATTCATCATAATAGTCGTAAGAATATTTCAACATTACTAGAATTTGTAAATTCCAGAATTATCTCTACCTACTATTATTCTCTTAAAAAGTAACTGAAAAATTCTCCCTTCTGGATTTATGGAACTGTTCAGCAATTTCTTTTCCTTTTTACATTTTTTGAGGTCTCTAAAATTTACAAGATTTCTAGAATGTTTCGGCCTTCTTTAATTAAATTTTTCAAGATTTGTTTTATTTCTTACAACGTCAGAAATCAAGACCGTTAAAAATATTAGAATTTTCCAGTAATTTTTTTTCAAACTTTGAGAAAATCCTTTGTAATTTTTCAGAATTATTGAAGGGTTTCTGAATTTTTCTTCTTAATTGCAAAAATATTCTACTAGGGTTCTACAATTTTCAAGATTTATAAGAATTTTACAGCCTTATTTAGTTCCATTTTCTAAGAATTGTTTCATTATCATCATATAAAAAAGCAACACGATAAAAAAATCAGAATTATTTAGTAATTTTTCTTCGAGGCTTTCAGATTTTAGAATTTTGATTTTAGGCTTCATAAATTTTCCAGCAATTTTTAAAATTTTACAGAAATTTACAGTTTTCAATTTCTCTTTGAGATTCTGTCAATTATCAACTATTTGTATTCCATTTTAAAAAGTTTTATACCATTTTGAAGAGATGTCTCTTCAGATTCAGATTTTTAGAATTTTTTCTTTAATTCCACTTTCTAAGAATTGCTTCAATTTTTCTTCCAAGCTTTGAAAATTTACTTTTTAGTTTTCTCATACAAAAATATCTAGAATTTTATTTGAGTAGTTTTGAACTTTCTAATTTTAGCAGAATATTTTCAGATTTCAAATAATTTTCCGCAATTTGAAAAGTAATCCCTCCCGAGAATTTACTAATTTTCCTGCAATACAGGTTTCTGGAATTTTCGAGCAATTCTCCGTCTAAATTAATGTTGCCATTGAAAATAAATATTATTGAGGGGCAGCCCTCAGAAAGCAATACATTAATTCCGGTACCCTCCCAATATCATCACCCGACGACGATCGAACCCCAAATAACGCGATAGCGTAACCAAAATCGAAATTACTGTAATAATCGGGCAATCGCCGTACATCACCTAATTTGCATCGTATAATCATCGGGCGGAATGGGCGCACCGTCAAATTACAATCGCGGTACCCGAACCAATCTATATGCAAAAACGATTTTGGCCGCATTTCGGCCACAGCGGCGGCGCGCACCTGATATTTTCGAACGGACGCCGCGCCGATCGGACGGATGTGATAAGGCCCCGGAGAGGCTATAAAGGCCAAATGACCACAATCTGGCACTACCATCAGAAAATCCTGCCGCCGGATCGCGACCAATCGAATTAGCGACGTGCGATTACCGCAATTAGCACACCATCGCCGGCAATTTGGCCGCTTTTCAATTGACCGGGAGATAAGCCAGCAAACCGTTAATTAAAACTGAACGCTGTCTTTGATCGATCGCTGGTATTCTTCACACACGAAAATTAAATCATTGCTATTGCCGTACAATCAGTTATCTGTATTTACATAAGAATGACAGCATAATGGTATATTACTGTTATTCGAGAGTCATTTATCAATCGGTTCCGTAATCTTCGCTCTGTAGGATGGTAATAAAGAGAAGCGCATTATTGTATTTCGATTACGTCATACTGTCAGCCAATTTTTGAACAGGAAGGATAATAAAGTGTTCTGATTATATGATGAAATTAAATCAATAAATAATAATTTAGTTTGATTTGCCACTATATTTGTAGAAATTGAAGAGATTAGATGTTTTTATTAGCAATTCGCTAAAACTCTAAATAAAAAAATTGGATTGTCGTATTTATTCTGTGTAATAAAACAGCGCTATGTAGTAACCTGTGCTTGTACATATCTAGCCACACTTTTCGTTTAATTCGATCAAATCTACAAATGCCATGTATAAACCTTAAATACGAATTCTGTATTCGTTGCAGTTTTCTCAATTATATTTAAGCATGATCCGACATCATTGTTTTTACTTGAATACTTAAATGTATCTAAGGGTACAGACGTTTTGAGTCACGATTTTGTGATTTTGTAAAAATGTTCACAAAATTTTAGGTTGGAATCTAATAAAAGACCTCGATTTTTTTTAACAAAGTTGACTTTATTTCCATTTACAAGAATTTCGATATTTTCGCGCACTGAGCTGACATGTTTAACTGGTCTAAATATAGTGCTATTCTTTAGATTGGACACAAATGTAGTTAAGATCACTATTTAGGTTATTGGTTGCTTCAACTGACATATGTGCTGGAAATGATAAATACACTTGTGTATCATCTGAAGTATCTGCTAGATTGTATGTCTATAAATATATTATAAGTATATATATGGTGAAGAGGACTGGTCCTAAAATCGATCCTTGTGGTACATCGTATACCAGCCTTTGGAATCATTGGAATTAAGAATTTATCAACCACTTTAATTTGATTGAGTACAATATTTTTCAAAATCCTGATAATGTTCGAATGATTCAAATTGTCTAAGGCTTTATTATAACCCAAAAAACTAAAGCTGTAAGCTGTTTGTCGTTCTTTTTAGCCAGAACATCATCAATTAAATCCAGAAGGGCCGTTTCGCAGCTACGGCCCTTGCGAAAGCCAGATTGTTTTTCAGGGAGAGTATTATTAGTATTTAGGAAATTTCTAATTTTATTGTCATGATTTTCTCAAGAACCTTAGATAAAATAGGCAAAATACTTATTGGTTTTAAATCCGTGACATTCAATGATTGATTTATTTTCGGCAGTAATATATAATTGCCCGTTTTAAAGCACTCGGAAACAATCCATGAATTAAGCAAACATTTACAATATGCAACAAATAAGATATTATGAGGGGACAGCAAACTTTATTATACGTGAAGATATATTATTTCATCCCACCTCATTTGTTGTTGTCAATTTAATATTTTATAAATAGTGACCTCGTCAACAATCTCAAACCTGAAAGTAATATCCGCATTAATTACATTGTAGTGCCAGCCATTTCCGGTCAGTGGGTCACTATCACCATCACTACCTGTCGTAGATAGTGCATTTGCAGAATGATTGCTTATTGCTTCCAAATCCTTCAGGGACTCGGGTATTTCATTCGAGATTTTAAAGTGAATATCATACTGCCGTAACTTTTTCCACAATCATTTATTCTTACAGTTTTTAAATTCATAAGTAAGAAAACCTTCTTTTTATTTTTATCGCTTGGGTGACAGGGTTTCGTAATTGTTTCATAAAAATTCATACAAAATTACTAGGTTTTTTGATTTCTTGTACTTTCTAAGAGCTCTGTTACATCACGGCATCATAAATTTCATATTATCTGTGATCCAGGGCATATATAGTTTGGTAAACTTAGATGTAACATAGGGTGCATGAAAATCTAAAATAGATGTTATACATTCGTTGAAGTACATAATTGTAGCCTCTATATCACCAAACATTTTCTAAAACGTATCTGCGTAGAATTAATCCTCGTTAAAATTCTTGTATAATCGATAACGCTTTGTGTTGGCCAAGTTATGCTTGTTTTTTGTTTCTTTTACACAAAATATAGCGTTGTGAACTGAGAAATTTAAGCTTAGAGTACCTGATGTCTTAATATTTGTGTTAGTTTTTATATTGGGATCTAGGAGAATAGATCCATTCAAACCTATCCATGTAGGCGCAATCATGTCTTGGCTTAATCCAGAGCACTTCATCAGATTATTAAGATAATTAAATGTCACAGAACTATTATTGAGCATGTTAATATTGAAATCGACCACTAAATATAATTTATGTGTCTGTAATTTAATATCGGATAACATAATTTCCAATTCATCGATAAAACACGCAAGTCATTATGTGTTGCCCTATAGATTACTCCAATAATACTTTGATTTTTCTTGATATCTATTTCAATCCACAATTTATTTATTTATTTATTTATTCATTAACGGGAGATCCCTTTTTACACAAATTACATCACATATATACAATAATCAATATATGTATATATAATACTATAAAATACAGTATTTGTTGACACTTAACATATATAGTAAAATAAAACTGAAATTATAGGTTAGACATTATAAATATTTAATTAACAAATGCTTAAAATGATAAAAATTTGGGTTAAATAAGTTAAACCACCATTCGTCGGAAAGTTGATTTGCTGTTCTCATCATTCTCGCCATTGGATTGAAGTGGAGGCGGTTACTACTGAAGGTCTTCACTCGAAATATTTGGGAGTTCCTAAGAATTCTTGAATGAGCAGGTACATAAAAGTTGCTATTCTAAAAGATACGGACAGTCTATTGTAGAGTGAATTATTTTATGAAGTGTGCACAAATCCATTATAACACGACGGTCAGACAGGCTTCTGATAACTAATTCACACATTATGTCAGAATAACAACCAGGTATATGCTGGTAACCCATTTGAAACTCTAACGATCTAAGAAATTTATTTTGGATTGATTCAAGTCTGTTGACGTATACGGAGACCAAATCACTGATGCATACTCCATATTTGAACGAACGAATGAACAGTAGAGTCTTTTTAAACAAACTGAACCAAGATCTTTGCCTACCCTTAATACAAAGCCCCACATGTTTAGTGCTTTGTTCGAAATACAGAGAATATGTGAGTTAAATGAATGGGTTTGATCAAAAATTACTCCTAAGTCCTTCACCTCAGATAGACTGGATATTGGGTTGTTGTCTATTTTATATGTATAAGCTACCATTGATTTTTTTCGAGAGAAGGATATTTTATTGCCCTTACTTACATTCAGATGGAGTTTATTATCGTGGCACCATTTGTTAATTTTATCTAAATCTTCTTGTAGGCTAATGCAGTCCTCCAAGGTGCTCACTTCACGAAAAATGTTGATGTCATCAGCATACATTAGCATCTCGCTATTCGAAATTAAATTATCTATATCGTTAACAAATAGTAAGAAAAGTAAAGGTCCGCAATATGACCCTTGCGGTACACCGGATGTAACTGAAATTTGTTTCGATATAAAGTTATTAACTTTTACCATTTGAAATCTATCTGTTAGAAACTCAGATATCCAACTAATAGTTACATTATTAAATCCGAGCGAGATCAATTTATTTAATAATAATTTGTGGTTAACTCTGTCGAATGCTTTTGAAAAATCCAAATAAATGCAATCCATTTGACTCTTTTTTTCCAAAACATTCACCAGATGTTGATCAAAGGACAACAGGTTAGTCAGGGTTGACCGTCCTGAGACAAATCCATGCTGATTCTTAGATAAAACATTTTTACACATCCAGTACAACTGTTTAGCCACTATCTTATCCAATAATTTAGGTATGCAAGACTGTAGGCATACTCCTCTATAATTTGAGATGCATTCACGCCTACCTGTTTTAAAGATAGGATGTATATAACTTAGTTTCCAAGCCGAAGGGAATACACCCTTCAACAAGGAAATAGAAAACAGGTCAAAAATTGGACTGCATAAAGAATAAACGCAATTTATTATGACATAAGGAGAAATTCCATCAGGGCCAGAACTTTTATTCGGTTTAAGTGAAATGATTGCATTAAAAATATCCTTCTTAGAAACAAATAATTTAGAATCATTGATAGTTTTAGGTTTATTTGAAGAATTGACAAAAGATGAACCATTATCCATGGTATAAACCGAAGCAAAAAAGTCAGAGAACAAATCAACTATTTGATCACCATTAATTGCTGTTTTCGATTCAAATTCTAAAGCATCTGGTATGGTTTCATTATGTTTCAAATTTTGTATATACTTCCAAAAATAATTGGGATTATTATTTATTCTTGATTCAACATCACTTAAAAAATTTGAATACAAAATTTTCGACAACTCCTTACATCGAGAACGTAATGATCTGAATAAGTAGTCAGCATAGTTTCCAGATTGTTAATATTTGATATGAGAGTGTTTTTTCCTATTTATAAGTTGTTTTAGCTCAGCTGACATCCATCTGGGATAATAATTCATCTTATTATTAACATATCTATATGGAATAAAATTATTTATACCTTCATTAAGAATATTGTGACAATACGGGGAATGTCATTTTTATATTTAATCGTAAGATTTAATTCACCAGCATCCTTTCGAGCATTTAAATCATTTTTGACTGTTTTAAAATATTCCTGTTGTTTTTTTGTTTTGTCTGAACGGAAATTGAGCTTACTATTAGTCTCTTGTGAATTGCTTCTTAGGACTTCCTTAGCTTCTTCAACACTATTAAATTCTATTTTAATGGGTCGAGGCATATTAGGAATTTTATATATACCCAACCGAAATGCATTAAATGATGGAATATTTAAATTTCTTGAATCTAATATCTTTAGCACATTCTGTTTATCTGCCTTCTTTTTAGATTCAGCATCACTATCTGAAGCTTCAGGCAAATTAAATAAAATAACATTTTTCATTCTATTATTTCTCTCCTCCATTTCCTCGATTATATCTTAAAATAGCTCATCTTTCCTTTTTAAATAAGAGTCGGGGTTAATTGAACCAAACTCTGATTCCAAGTGTGACAAACGCGATTCTAAATTATCAAATTTTATTGAAATTAGAGCTTTTATTTCATCCTTAAATTCATTAAATTGTCTCGTTATCAACTGGACTAACGGATCATGAGGTAATTGACATTTATCGCGACCACCGTCATTGTTTTTACACTTACTACACAACCAAATAATTTCACCAGACTCATTAATATTTTTGACCCCTGTACATTTGATATGTGCAGATTTGTTACATTTACCCGAGCATGCAATATACGGGGTTTTTGGTGTAATTGCGGAATCACAAATCAAACATTTATGAACCATTTTTAATGCAAGTTCAGGATACACAGAAATACCCACTTCACACCAGCACGGCCCTTTGCGGTGACTAACAAAAAGACAAAACACACTCAGGCCACGGAAGGGAAATAACAAGAGAGAACAAAGGAAAATACAATAATTATTTAATAAATACTATAAAATGGGTAATACGTTAGAGATATTTGCTATTGTACGCGAATCAGAATTTCATTCATTAACTCAACAATGATAAGATGAATGGGTGAGTAAAGACAGAGGACGAATGAACACGGCCAGGTTGCAAAAAAAAAGCAGCGAGCAATGCACGCCGGCGAGAGGAACACAGTAAATAATTCAAAATTACTTACGAATTATATTCCTTTTCTTTTTATAAAACTGACAGTTGATAGTATGCACAATAATTAATTAGATAGCTCAATCTGCACTAAATAACAACCACTTAAAACCACTCAAACATCACAATTGCTTGATCCTTGTAGACATCGGAATAATTTTGAATCTCTAAATATTGGTGAAATAGAAGTCTACTCCATTGTCTCTTCGGTTTATGCAGTCCTATCGTACGATTGTGTATCCTTTGATTTCCGTTATGCTATCCGCAACAGTTGGAAGTCAGTCAAGTTTCAGATATTCCTACGATATCGTACTTTTCTGTAAGAACATGAAGCATTTCTTGGAATGCTTTGGCATCCTTCGGTGTTGCTTTCGGAACTATAGGCGTATTATATGTTTGCTCTCTTAAGGCAACAATTATGTAATTGCAAATTTTCGCCGGATTCATCATCAATATTTATCTAACGGATTTTAGGAGTCGGATGCGCCCTATTAATAGTAGATTCTTCATGTTCTCCATATTTTACAGATTTTGCAAGTTGATCAATGGTGTACGTTTTAGTTGGATTTTTTTTGTATATGCATTCAGATTTTTTTCTTTAGCATTTCGAAGATGTCATCTCAAAATTTGATTGTTGCTTCTACCTTTTGGCGAAAGATCAAAACCAATGGAGATCGATAAACCTTTTAATTTCTTTGTACTAACATTAATTAATTGCTATTTGCAACCTTTTACAAAACTCTATTAAGACAGGTCGCTTTCCAACGATTTTGGTCGGTATACATTGGTGGATCAACATTAAGATCTATTTTTAATTGATCGTTTACACATATTAATGTATTTTTCATTAATAATCCATTATTACTATCGGGTAAGCCAAACAGTACTAAATTATTTTTACGATGTTGTCTCTCGAGATGTCTAATTCGAATTTTTAGTTCTTGATTTTCCGTCTGGAGGCCTTTAATAATACCGTTTAATGAGATTATATTCATTTTTAATGCCTCTATAATATTCTTGACTTCGGCGATTTGTTTATTTGTTACGTTAACAATTAAGACATATAGTCAGCGATATTTCGAGTAGACATTTGAGTGAAACAAAATACCTGTTATACAAAACAAAGTAATTATTGTGTTTAATTTGTGAAACAAAATAGATTGAAAACAAAAAAAAACAAAAAAATGTTTAGCAAATAAGCAAATCAAAATACATATAGTCCATCAGTTCGATCTTCCATCCTACGTCACAAAATATCGCTTCGAGAAACGACACAAAAACATTCAGTCTGATAAAGTAAACCAAATACGTTAGAAAAAGAACGCACTGTAAAACTTTCGTCGTTTTTTGAAGCGATAGTTTGTGACGTAGGACGGAAGATCCAACGAACAGACTATAATTTGTGAACTTAGCACCGTATTTCACCGGACACTGAATTTTACTTCTCCCGTCTTTTTTCTAGGTGCTTCTTTTTTGTTTTAATTTAATTCTTAAACTTGACCGTATTTTTTTTTGCCCTACGATCAAATCTTCATTTTCTGAGTATTCAAATTATGTTTTCTGCTGATTTATTCACATATTTTATTTCTTAATATTAGTCTTGCTACTTCATTATTTTTAATTAATTTCTTATTCAATTGTTTATAAATCTCCCACTTCTGATTCTTTTGCCTAATTTGCTTTTACTCTACTCTGCTTTCTAATTATTTGTCTCTATTTATTTCTTCGACATATCTGTGTCTAAATTCCTATCTAAGTAGAGTTACATTTTCGTTTTCTTCACTATCTATTTCGCAAAACATGTAATTCATCATGTTTATTGTTTCCAGACTGACGTTTTTCTGTATATTTCCGACCACTTTTATAGCCATTAATTGATTGTTTCTATGAATATTTCTTCTACTGCTGAAAATAAGTATTAACTGCTTTATTTTCGGTGGGCATAGAAAAAAATTATTTTTCTTTGCTTTCAGGAATTAATTGAAAACAATCAAGTGTTTTTTTAATTCTATGTCTCTTTTTACTTATTCGACATCTCTGTTTCCAAATTCCTATTGCGTAAGTATGTTGACCGTTTTAGTGCACTATAACAGTTAATATTTTCCTTATACTAAAATTGTTGTAGAATTACATTTTCGTTTTCTCCGTTTACTAGTTTTCTAAAATATCTATTTTCTAATTTATCTTACTTATTGTTTCTTTTGAACAGACGTTTTCCTATTTTTATTTCTGTATTTATTTCTTCACTATCTGTAGCTTTGATATGTTTATTTCTTTAAATATGTCTGCTTGTCTCGAAAGTATGTTATTAATTGCTTTATCCGTATATGCGGTTTTGTAATATAAATTTTATATACCGTTAAAAGCTTTCTTAGCTTCTTCGGTCAACAGTGTGGAAATAGAAAACTTCTATTTCGATACATAAGTAACTAGTAATTAATAAAATATATTAAAGTATTTTACGTCGTTGTAGAAAATTAATAAATAGATTCAAACTAATTTTTCTTTGACAACTGTGCTATTACTTTTGTATAATTCAATATATGTTGACATAATAGAAGTAGTTGTCTCAATAAGTGATTTGTTCTTGTTTTTGTCGGTATAACTTTCTTTTACAAAATTGTTTTTGTAAATTTCATTATTAATTTGTTCATTCAAATCATTTCCTTGTTAATTTCTTCTATTATTTTGTTTTTTCTTTGCTATTCAGTTCTTCATCTATAGATTACAATGTTATAGAAAGTACTTGTTTGAATCTTATTAGGTTTCCAATTTTTGTAACTTGCAGTTTCATAACTTTTTACGTTTTGGTTTTAAATATTTTGCTGTTCAAACATTGAAACCGTAAGTAGCAAAAATCAAAGCGTGGAAAATAGCTAAAAGAAAGTTTAAAAATTCTTCAATGAAATTAAGGTACGTTCTTTCCTTTTCTTTCTGCGTATATTTGTTTTTTAATACCCTTTCTTTCGTCTGTGAACCAAAGTTGTATTTTATTCTAATTTCTGATTGGAGAAATTTCGCCTATAATTCCCCCAAAGGATTCTCAGATTTGTCTAATACAAATTGTTTGTGGTATGAGTAACCTTTGCTTTTTTGATGCGCCTCCAAAATAAAGAAGAAGAATAATAAAAAATGCTTTTTGATTCGAATACACATATCTCTTACATCAAAACATTTAGTTGTGTATGGTATAAAACTTTAAGTGCCAAAGTATAATAAATAAAATGTGAACAGAAGATATCTCAATGGAAATATTTACCCAATCCAAAAAGCATAACAAATTTAAATGAATAAATAATTTTATAAAGAATAGAATGTTTCTAATTTAGACGGAAAATTTGACTATGCTATGATTTGTAGATAGAGAAATAGAAAGAACTAAACCATGCATTTCGCACAATGAAACTATTATGACTTTAACACATTTGAATTTACCACTATGACCACTTGAAATTAATCATGGTGGCATTTTAAGAAAAAAATATGATATATGTATAACAAACATAAATGTTTCACCGACAAAAAAAAAATATAGGGACCATAATAAATACACCCTCTGTCCGGAAATATGGTATACTTTTGATAGACAATTGGTTCGTCTTATTTTGATTAAATTTATGTTACAATAAAATTGTTTATACTCTATTTAATTATATTTTGTTAAAACATAAAATTTTTATGTTATATTTGTTTCGCAAATGTACACTATATTTCCGGACAACAAAAATCGTCAAATGTGCTATATTTCCGGACAGAGGGAGTAATAATTAGAAAGCGCCAGACCTGGGGAATATTATGGGTATAAAAGTACATCCCATGAAAGCTGTGAAAGCTTTTCTTGAGCTTGTATGAGAATTCGCATGATTTTGGTAGAACATTTTTATTGATCATTTCTGGCCTTTTCTATAGAAGTAAATTATTCAATTTGTCCAGCTGATAAATGTATAGTTCAGAATTTATTGTTTTGTTGAATGGTAGAATCTAAAAAATGCAATTTTTGACGTCTGTCAGTACCTTTAAAAAAAGCAATGATGTCATTTACATAACTAAGCCGCAAGTTTAAATGATTTAACCTAAAGGAAAAGGTTGCAAAATAGATTTACTGGAAGCAATAGACATTTACAAAGCAAACGCGAATTCCGAATTCATATTAAACACCTAAACTCTTAAATCCAAAACACCAAGCATTGTACCTCATGTATATAAAAACGGAATAAATCATAATTAGAATTAAAAATATATCAACAGCTACTTTAAGCTAAAATAAAAAAATTAACCTTATAGATCATCATACTAAATACGTGTTCAAAAGATATGGGGATGATTAAATTGCATTCCTGGAAATTATACAATTTAATCATTCAAATTAGGTGGCCTTATTTTGACAATTAATATTATTTTTAAAACAACATCAACACTATGGATTCCAAACAGGTAATAGTTGTTTGTTAATTTCTGTGGTTCTGTACTATTATTTTACTTCAAAGAAAATAGCTTATAATGTTATTGTGTATGACTAAAGCAAGGGCCTTTGATGAATATCATTCGAAAAGTAAGAATGGTGATGGACATCATAGTAGTTTACCTATATTTTTCTCGAAAACTATGAGTTTTACGTCTATTCTTAACAATTTACTCAATTTTGGATACTTTACAATTGTTTGTTATATAAATTTCATATAGCTCCTAGAGTTTATTAGCAATAGACAAAAAAATGACAAAATATTAATTTTTAATTTTTAGAGTTTAAAGTTTCATCTGAAACGCATCACTAATTTTTGAGATTCAGCGCCCACAAACATTCTCATTCATGAAAAAAATACTTTCCCTATATATTCTATACAGGAAAGGTAAAAATCATCAGATCTTTGCTTCATTTTTTCGGCGATTGTGCCAATTTCTTGAACCCCGGCTTCATAATATATCTGAAGACTAATCAACACCGTATTTCAACAAGACGGTGCACGTGCTCACAACGATAGAATCACCATGAAATGGTTAAAACATTAATTGATTAGTTTTGTCTAGTTTTAACATAAATCACCAATATATTTCTTATTATAGAGCTGGAACACTAACAGAAAAGAATTTTGGAAACTGTAAATACAATACTCAGCAAGTGTGTGGGTCAACACTATAACAATATCATACTTATATTAGTAGTAGTAGCAGTATATATATTTCCAGATATAAATGTGTACATTCATGGATTAATCAGAAGATAATAAAAAAATTTAAATTTATTTTCAATATTTATTGTCGTGTCGTCAGCAAACATAGTTAAATGAGCATTTATAGCAAAAGGCATATCATTAACAAATATTAGGAAAAATAGCGGCCCCAAAATGCTTCCCTGAGGTACCCATACGAATGTATGTGCCATCTGTGAATTATAAAGCTTATTTGGAATATATGCACTGGTTATGTGCTTTATGTCAGTGAGGTACGATGCTAGGAGGTGGTAGCAATTTCCTCACATACCGTATGCTGCTAGTTTATCAAGTAATAGTTTATGTGGTACACAATCAAATGCCTTTGTTAGATCAATAAAAATTGATAGAACTTTAGTGTTTTTGTCAAGATTGTTTAGAACAAAGTTTAAAAAGTGATAAATGGCATTCGAGGCTGTGAGATTTTTTCTAAACCCAAATTGTTGCTTACAGAGGATTTCTTTACGCTTAAGGAAGTTTAGTATTCGGTTGTATAAGACTCTTTCAAATATTTTTGAAAAAATCGGTAGTATTGAAATCGGTCTGTAATTACTTAGCTCGTGTGGATCTCCTTTTTTGTGGGTCAAGATAATTTTGCCTATTTTTAACAATGATGGAAAGATACCATCTGAAAGTGTTTTGTTGATGGCTCGGGTTAGTGGTTTTACAATGCTTTTTAATGTAGACTTAAGAACTGCAGCAGAAATGCCATCAATATCTTTAGTATGAGTTGATTTAATTGTACGAATTATTCCCACGATTTCACATTCTGACGTTGGATGTAGGAATATAGACCCTAATGTATTAAAAGCGAGGTTGTAGCTTTCAGTATTAGTTGACCCAGCGGTGGTACTAATTTCACTAAAATATTTGTTCATACAGTTTATGATATTTTCTGGATTGTCTAATATTATATGTTTTACGTCATATATATATAGTCTAAGGATTTATTCTGGTTCTCCTTCTGCCCTTTTTTGCTACTGATGATATTCCACAACTCCTTCGATTTATTACTTGACGATTTTATTTTATCAGTATTGTAGTTTTGAATTTCTATTTGTAATGCTGTTTTGTATTGTTTTTTAGCCTGTTTATATGCGTTATAATCATCATCACTATTTGAGCGGCGGTAAGCTTCGTAATAGAATTCCATTTCGCTACGTAAATGTTTGATGTTTTCTGTAGACCATGTTTTTTTGGATTTATATTTGTTTAAATTTTTTGCTTAACAGGACAGCAAATGTTAAATTTGTCTAGAAATATATTATAAAATTGCGTGAAATATGTGTTAGAGTCCAAACAATATTTTTCCAGTTCATCCCAATTTATTTTTTCAAGCTCTGAGTTTAAATTTGATATAGTTGTGGAATTTATATATCTATTTTTAACAGACTTTATGTGAAGGTTCTTACTACCCATGTAGCACTCGAATTTTAACATTTGACCATTGTGGTCAGATATGTGCGTATCGACTACATTGGCGTTTACATAATTGATGTTAGTGATAATGTTATCTAGTAGCACTACTTTTATTTGTAACTCGAGTGTGTTACTTAATGCTAACTTGTAGGTTGTAGCTTTCAATGAAATTGGTGAACTCGAATGTATTTTTTTCATCCCTCTTAAGGAAATCAATATTTAAGCTGAAGGAATATTTTTTGCACATTTCAATCGTTGTCAATTTTGTCTTTATTGTGATCTATTTTCAAATTAAAGTGATTTCTGTTTGTATCTGTTTAGAGCACATTAGATTAATTTCAATCTATTAGCCTAATTTTTTGTAATACAATTTTTAAATCTAATCATGATTGTACTTTTTTTTTACATTATAACAATTTTCTGGAAATTATGTCCATAAAAAATGCATTCAGTTTTTCTGGTCAATAGATTTGCAAAAGTATTTGATATTTTTATATATATCTTGGCCAAAAATGAAAAGAAAATTTGATTTAAATTAAAAACATTTTCTTTTGCCTATTTTTCCCTGTAAATAACAGCCATAGACCGGTTTCGATTTATTTTAGATCTCATCTGTAAGCGTACTTGAAGACAGGGACAGGTTTTAACTTGAAGTATTTAATTCTTCGGGCAAACCGTTAATATTAGCATAAATGTGCCATCTTTTGACTAAACGTTGCATTATATTCCTATTTGAGTGGATAACCACCTACAAATTATTTTTCGATGGTTATTCACTCAAACAGGGATTTTGTGCAAGCCTTAGACAATGTAAGACTTGTCTTGTGATTATTTAGTTTTTTTATTAAAGAGTTTAAGAATGATACTTTTATAGTTGTTTTGTTTTGTCATATATTTTTTATGTTTAAGATACTATATTTTTATTTTGTTAGCATAAGTGTGGCATATTTTGTATTTTTAAGATTAAGTGATATAATATAAGTTAATAACATAAGACATTTCATATATATATCTATATATTTGTTATGAATTTTATAACTATATTTTATATAGCAACAGTGCTAAATAAAGTTTATTATTATTATTGTTATTATTATCTTATCTTGATATACATTTTTATTTTTGGCTTTGCCCACAAACGTAGTTTTTATCGATATTTTTCATGTCCATTTTGGATAAATGTGGCTGAATTTCATTTTTGCAACGTTCAATTCCCTTCTCCACTGCACATGTACTTACTCAAAAGCTTATGGGCATAGACCTACAACTTTAAACGACTCTATAATAAGAAATACAATGGTGTTAAATTATGGAATCTAGTAGGCCAATTCTCATAAGATCCAGCAAATATCTCAATCAATAGCTGAATTATTTTACGGGAATATTAATATTATTTAATTGAAACAGAAAGAACTGTTTTATCACAATTCAATTTATTCAGTGGTTACATTTTTACAATTGTTTATTTCAGCAAAATAAAATTATTTTTCATCATTCACATTCTGAGCGCCGCCACTATTTGATCATTGTTTTTCAGGAAGGTAAAAACTATTCAATTGAGAATAAATCCTGAAAATTTGAAGCTAACTCCTTAAGTGGATACATTTTGATTTTTATTTAATTCAGCGAAAACAATTTTATTTTGCCACCTTCATATTCTGAGCGCTTCCATTTTGTTTCTAGCCACTATTAGACCATTGTTTTTACCAGAAGGTAAAAATTATTCAATTTAGGATAAATCCTGAAAATTTGAAGCTATTTCTTTCAGTAAATACATTTTTTATTTCAGAAAAAAAAAATATATTGAATCATTCACATTCTGAACGCCACTATTTTGTGTGTAACCACGATTTGGAGATTGTTTTCATAGGAAGTTGAAAACCATTCAATTAAGGATAAATCCTGAAGTTTTAAAGCTAATTCATTCAATGGTTACATTATTACTATTTTTAATTCAGCAAAAAAAAAATATTTTATATCATTTCATATTCTGAGCGCCGTCATTTTGTTTCTAGCCAAGATTTCGCGATTATTTTTACAGGAAGTGAAGAACTGTTTAATTGAGAATAAATCCTAAAAATTTTAAGCTAATTCCTTACATGGTTACATTTTAAAAATGTTTCAATTGAGCGAAAACAATGTATTTTACCACTTTCACATTCTGAGCGCTGTCATTTCGTTTCTAGCCACTAACAGAACATTATTTTCACAGGAGGGTAAAATTATATAATTAAGGATAGATTCTGAAAATTTTAAGCTAATTCCTTCAGTGGTTACATTTTTCTAATTTTTTATTTCAACAAAAAAAATGTATTTTCCAAGATTCACATTCTAAGCACCGCCATCTTGTTTCTAGTCACGATTTGGCAATTATTTATACAGAAAGCTAAATTGGGAGAAATCCTGAAATTTTAAAGCTATTTCCTTCAGTAAATACATTTTGATTTTTTTTTAATTCAGCGGAAACAATTTTATTGTCCAGCTTTCAAATTGTGAACGCTGTCATTTTGTTTCTAACCAGTAATAGGCAATTGTTTATACAGGAAGGTAAACATTTTTCAATTAAGGATAAATCCTGAAAAATTAAAACTAATTTCTTCTTTTCAAAATTAACAAGTTTAAATTTCAACATTAAAAACAAGAAAGTAATTATAAAATAGAAACCAATAAAAATATTTAAAAATTCTTGAGCTTGGGATAATTTCAAATTTATAAATTTCTCAATGACAGAAAAATCGCAAAATTTCTAAATTAAAAAAGTCATATAAGTTAATTGCTTCAAAATGCTAAAAACTCTTAAAAATTCAAAAATTCCTTAGAAAATTGTATAATTCTAAATTTCTAGAAATTATTAAGTAAAAAAATGAAATTCAAGTTTTAAAATTAAAAATTTCAAAATTCCAAACAGTAAAATTAAGAAGATTAGCTTTAGAAAGTAAATTTTTTTTGAAATATTGGAAATTCAAATTCCCAAATCATCAAAAACCAAAAATTTCCAAATTACGCGATATTAAGCACTACTAATAATATACACTATTTGGTCAATTTGATTTTTAAAGAAGTACGGCCTAACAATGTCTCCAGCCCAACATCTGCACACGTTAGAGATGCATTTATTTTTTGACAGTCATATCTGTGTTCTGTGTTGAACACTAAATGCGATAATTGTGACAATTAAAAACGCGACAGAATTGAAAATGTTCTTAAATTAAATAAATTCTATCGGCAATTATTCGATTTTATTCAAATATGTTCATTCTTGTGCCGGCAATGCTAAGCTGTGTGATACAGCAACACGTGTCTGGATATTGCATTACATAATAACTTCTGTGACGTGTTTAGGAAAGAGTAACAACACAATAAAATTGAGAATTAAAAAGCCACAGAGATAAAAATGTACTTAAATTAAATTAATTCTTGTGCGGACTTTGGCATAGCTTGACTGATGAGCTATGATGCAGCGAAACACGTGTCTAGATACTGCCATTACATAATAACTTCTGTGACGTGTTTAAAAAAGAGTAACAACACATTGTGCCTAATGTGATTTAAATAATGTGATGTTTTTGTAGTTCTGTAATTCAATACAATATTTAATCTCATGATGAAAGTTACATACAATACTATGAATCCTAATTAGGTAAATTATTCTAATTATTGTATTTAAATCGATTATAGAAATATTAAAACACTTTAACTTTGTTTGTATAACACTGTATTTATTTTGTGACTATAGTTTCGGTAACTATACGTACCATTATCAAACATAAAGTGTCACAAAATAAATACAGTGTTATACAAACAAAGTTAAAGTGTTTTAATTAGTCTTCAACATGTATAACGAAGTAGATGCCTTAAAAATAAATAAGATTATAGAAATATCCACAACCTTTTACTATCATTTTGTCCAATTATGTAAAACCTGCAGAAATGATGTCAACGCTAGATGAGACGACTAACCCACGGCTTCAAATGTAAAAGCCGTGAAACCTAGCCTGCTCCATGCCGAATGGTAAACAAACACGTTTTCTCCAAAGTAAATCATAAACATTAATCGTTGTCTTTGTTCTCTGCACGTGATCCAAAAGTAAATTACAATGTTCGGTCAAGCGACGAACCCAATCTCGGATTCGACAAGGTAAACAACCCACGGCAAGATTTGAGACTGTGATTTTTGTAAAATAATCAGAATATAATCAAAATAAAAACAAATGTGTAATTTATAATAGTAACAATTTTAAAATACATTTATTTGGGAATTTATTTAATTAACATATGAGACGTATGACCACCAATAGAAAATTACATTTTATTAAGCAATTTTTCAATTACGTTTTCATTACTCGATAGTTTAAAAAAAATATTTAAGAAATAAATACACGAATGCTAGTTATTTCCTGTTTTATCTCAACTATTTTTTAAAGCCATTCGACTCGGTAACAACAACAACCAGCTGACAATTACTTTTGCGTGCCGCTCAAGATTACCCAAATTACAGAAATAATGTCATCTAATCCGGCGCGGCAATCTTGTCGTAGACGGTTTATTACCACAATTAGTTCGTCATGGATTACCTTCAATTACAGAGGCTCGGTAATTACACTATGTTTAAATAAACGCTTGAACGGAGCGAATGGTTGTCCTCTTCAATAATTGTTGCAGTATATTTATATATTCGTATTTAAATAATGTATATAAGGCATAGGGTTATCTCATAGTTAACTTTTGTCAAAATTTTCCATGGCCATCCTTCATAAATGTGGCTGAATTTATTTGATACAAGGCTATAGCCCAGACGGACTAAAACTTTATATTTATGTTAAATGTTATTAAATATTAATGTGTCAAATTAAAGATTATTGTATATATAGTTAATACAACGTTTAATTTCCTCCTATAATGCAGAGGTTGTTCTAGGCGTGTTGTCATAGACCTTTGACTTCAAATAACTTTATAAAAATTCTAATGGTATTAAATCACACGATCTAGAGAAGTACGACTACGAAATGTCTCATTCAGTAATTTAATTCTTTCATAGGCTGTATGACATGTGACACAGTCTTGTTGAAATCATATATTGGAGTACCAGTAATAGTTACTGCTTAACCAGCCTCATTTAAAAAAAAAGTATCGTCTAGTGATCCACCTAACAGTGACAAATTGTGTATGCATTTATTTTTCGAACTTTAAACACGGCAATTTTGGCGATTTGTACACATGAAATATACTTCATCGCTTAGGATGATTTTGCTCGAAAAATTAGCATTCACTTGCAGATTTGCTGTTGTGTTAATTGAGTTTTGTAAGCATATACATAACTATAACTCCTTCTATCTTCTTATTCATATTTTTACAACTACATAATTAGATTTTGTCTGAAGTAATTTAATTCAAATCCTGTAGTTTCTCGCCTACAAAATTTAATTACACGCACTGTAATTCTCCAATGGCAGGTGCACAATGAATTCGATTAAGGCCGTCGGTCTCCCATTCCGTCGAAGAGCAATTTAATTTACGAGTCGCATTCGAATTCCGTCAATTAAATTGTTCTTACAATGACGGCCCGAAGAAATGCTGAATACCAACAATAAAAACGGAAATGTCGCCCGCCTTGGCGGTCGCCGGCTCGCCTCCGCGGCAATAAAGGTGCACCCGACTATGAAATTAAAATGAGATTTAAAACGGCGACAAAAACGACATCAAAGTAAGCGAAACAGTCGTGTAAAACTCGCGAAATATTAATACGAAATTTAAAAAAAGAGAGAATGGGTATGAATTTTTGTAGTTTTTCTTTTATTTCATTATTAATAACTGTATAAAGTAAAAATTAAGAAAATTATATTTATTGTAAATTATATTATATTCAATATACCAAGAGTTTTTCAGTGAACATGAAGTGAGAAATTAATGGATTGAAGCTGATTTATGTTATTTATATTATATTATATTTTCCATCTTTTTATTACTATTTTTTCTTCTGAACAAACCTTAAACTTTAATATCTTTTTAATGTGTTTCTTCAATTATCTAACATTCTCACAACCAACGCAAATACAAACTACTTAGTTTTATTACGAAGACAAAAAGTACTGTCCAAAAAGACAATTCCTTAAGTGTGTTTTATCCACTCAACTAGGAAAATCTGAACAATGTATAGACAATATATAAAATCTAGATGGCGTCTCTATTCTAAACAAATAACCACAGTTGTAATAGCATTCCGTCCACCTTGTCGTCAACTGCGATGCGCCGATGAGACTCTAATAGATCGAAACCGGTCCGGAGCTGTTGTTGACAGGTAAACAATACTTTAATACATGTTTAAGTGTTTTCTATTCTGATGATTTAAATTTTTATTGAATAACTAACTTGAAGGATCTTGTAATGTTTAAAATTAGCTTTCACTTCCATCTGCATTTATTGCTAGTTTATCACACGCAAAACTTGATTAATGGATGTTGTCTTCGATTTGATGTTTTATGTTTTCAATAGTAACGTTTTTATTCACATGTTTCACATCAATAGAAATATTCAAGTGTCAATAATTTCAATTGATTTGTTCATATTGCTTTTTTTTTCTTTTTGAACTACTTTCCATTCATTCGTAACTTTTCCTCCATTTAGTTGTAAAATTATTATTGATTTCATTTTCTGTATTATTAATCCTTAAATTAATTGAATAAGAAACTTTATTTATATGATTTTTCTATAATTAATTGTTATATAAACATTCGATACTTTTGCCATTCCAAAATATTGTACCATTGACACGGCAATATTAGACCACCTTGGAATAATTTTTACAAGTCGTATAGTTGTGAAACTTATAACATCACAGGGGAAGCTTCAGTTCTTCAATAATATTTTGAAGAACTCACAAACTGAAACAATGAAACAATGGAAGCGTCACAAAAAATAAAAATTATTAATACTCTCAAAGAATCATCCAGCAAAAATTTTCCTGAGAAAATCGGCAAAAAGTCAAACAAACACTTATAAGTAATACAATGGCATACAAAGAACAATCCAGCAAAATGTAAGCTTAATGAATCATATGTAAGAATAGTCAAAATAATGAGTTTTTATAATACAACAAAAAGTAAATGTACATTTCGTTTACTTCGTAAACTCTTGTACTTTACAACAAAAAGTTAATCATCTCACCAAACTACTGGTCCAGTTAGAAGATACAAACACTAGTTTGAAAATAAACAACGAGTCTCTAATTTCTAACAACAAATACCTTCTAAATAGGTTAGAAATGTTGGAACAAAAACCAAATATTTACCTATCCAAGGAACAAACCATTCTTGCAGAAAATTCAACTAATGTAAATTCAAATTCTCAAATTTGCCAACCGATGGAGCAAGCTGTTTCGCGGAAAGCAAAAATAAATAATAAATCAAAACTAAACGAAGACCAAAAACCGCAATCATCAAAAAAGAGCGCGGATACATTGGAATCTGCAAAAAATGTAAATAAAGATATACAATTGAAAACTGATTCAAATCCAAATAAAAATATAATAACATCCGCACAATTACAAGATGCTCTTAATAAATTAGAAAATAATAATACCTTGGAAAAAGAAGATGGAAAATGGGAAACACAAAAGAAAAGAAGAAGAGATAATAATAAGCAATTAATAATGGGAAGAAAGGAAAACGCTGAATGTAAACTAACCGCTGTTCCTCGAATATCATGGTATTTTCTCGGCAGGGCAAATTCAAAAACAACTGTGGATGATGTTATCACATATATTAGGAAAAATATAAGTCCCACCGGTTTTCTGGAAGTTACTAAGCTTAAAATTAAAAAGGAAGATGAAGTCGCATTTAAAATTGGCGTTGAAAAAATATTTGAGGAAAAATTTCAAGATGCGGAATTATGGCCTATTAACATAAAATTACAAAGATACTCTTTTTTTGCCGAGCGCCAAAAAACAAAAATGTTGAAATAAAATTAAATAATCCAAATGCCATACAAAATCAAATTAAAGTCATGCATCTAAATGTTCAAGGGTTATATAACAAATTAGAAGAGATTAATATTTTCACTAGAATGGAGGAACCTACTTTTCTTTGTATTTCTGAACACTGGTGTAATGACGATAATATAGACTTCATGGCATTAAACAACTACAACATCGCTGCAAAATATTGCAGGTCCTCATTTTTGCGAGGTGGGGTAGTCATATATAGTAATAATAAATTTCAACCGAATGTACTAAATTGTGGATATAACAATAGTATTGAAAAGCATATCGAATGCTGTGTTATAGTGTTTGTAGTAAACAATAAAAACATTGGTCTGATTGCGATGTATAGACCCCCTTCTGGCGATTTCGCTATTTTTACAAATAAATTTACAAACATACTAGATTCAGTTCTTAATATTTGTGATAATATTACTTTGTGTGGAGATTTAAATGTAAACGCACTTAAAGAGTCTTCAAACAAAAAACTGTTATTTGACCTTTTCCAATCATACAAATTAAATTATATGTGTGAAGATCCAACACGAATTTTTACAAATAAAAACAATGATACTACTAGTTCTGCCATCGATTATATGGTTTCGAATTTTCCAAGCGAATTAACAACATGTTATGTTATTGAACCTCATATTTCTGATCATAAAGCCCAATGTTTAATATACAATATTTGTTATAATTCTATCAATAACCAACTAGATAATACTCCTATAAGACGTAATATAACAAAACTGGGTATAATTGATATTCAAGAAAAATTGCGAAAATTTGGGAATTAGTTAATACCAAACTTGGAAGAAGAAAAGTAAACAAAATAGATAAAATAATTGATAATGGAAATGTTCTTACTGAACCGGAAGACATGTCTAATGCCTTCGCCGAATATTTTTCTAGTGTAGTATACGAAAGCTTAACACAACATTTTGGCACAAATATTTCAAGAAGTTGTACTGGTTGCATGGAATTTCCAAATACGTTCGTATTTCTTCCTGTAGATGCAAATGAAGTTAATTCAGCAATATTTAGATTAAAAAATAAAAAGAGCACAGGCCATGACGGACTTCCAGCTTCTCTTATAAAATCAATATCAAATGAGTTATCGGAGCCATTAACATATCTAATAAATAATTCAATTGAAAAAGGAATCTTTCCAGCATGTTTAAAAGTAACAGTCGTTATACCAATTTTCAAGAAAGAAGATAAAACTCTAAAAAAGAATTACAGGCCTGTTTCTTTGTTAAGTGTCGTGTCCAAAATAATTGAAATTGTTATAAGTGATCGTCTGTGGTGTTATTTAAACAAGTTCAAATTGTTATCAACAGCTCAACATGGATTCAGGCAGTCTCTATCAACAGAAACCGCATCGTATCAACTAATAGAAGATATCAGCGTGGAATTGGATGCGAAACATTGTGTAGCAGTGTTATTATTCGATCTAACTCGTGCATTTGATACGGTTAACATTGAATTTGTTAGATATAAATTAAAAAAACTTGGTATACATGACAATGTTTTAAACTTTATAGTGTCATTTTTGAGTGACAGACAATTTTATGTAAAATGCAATAATACTAGTTCAAATGTACATAAAATACACACAGGGGTGGCGCAAGGGTCGGTTTTAGGCCCACTAATATTCTTGCTGTATATAAATGATATATCCAACAATATTACGTGTGGTAAATTAATTAACTTCGCAGATGATACATCAGGCATTGTATCATCCACTGACTCAACAGCACTAAAACGTAAAATTGATGTAACATTATCTGAAGTGAAATATTGGTGTGATAAGAACAGTCTTATTTTAAATCAAAATAAAACTGAATGTATATATTTTTATAATTCTAAGATACCGGAATATGTAACAAACAGTGACATTATAAATAACATTAAATTTTTGGGTATACATCTTGACTCCCAACTTTCATGGAATGCTCATATAGATTTCATTTGTAGCAAACTTAATAAGGCCTATTATGCAATTTTAAAATTAAAATGTACGATAGGTATACATAATTTGTTTGAAATATATTATGCGCTTGCATACTCATATATGTCATATAATATAATTGTTTGGGGAAAATCTGCTATGACGAGTCGCATTTTTATACTACAAAAAAGAATATTACGTTTAATTGATGGTATTTCATCTAGAGAATCATGTAAACCAATATTTTCCAAATACAATGTACTTACATTTCCATGTATATACTTGCTTAGAATTAGTTTGTTTGTAAAAAAACACATACATTACTTTGAAACAAATTCTGATTTCCATAACTACGGCACCCGACATCGAAATAGTCTTAGTCTTGTAGGACATAGCACTGCGTTGTATGAAAGAGGACCGAAATATAATTGTATTACGATATATAAGAAACTACCAGGTTATCTTAAAGAAATTAAGGTTTATAATGAATTTAAAAAACAATTAAAAATGTATTTATTAAATAATGTATTCTATAGCATAGATGATTTTTTTTCGTAATGTTTTTGTAAAACAAAATGTTACACTGACTTGTCCAATATCGTTTGATTTATGTGGATTAATAAAGAATTATTATTATTATTATTATTATTATTATTTCAAGATAATGAGCTTAAAGTTACTAGAAACAAATAAAAGGCAATCTATAAAAACAAAATAAAAAACTGCAAAACTAGAAGCTAAAAGTAAATACTTATTAAAATATTGTCATTCATACAAGATCATTTGGAGTTTGATAAAAAAATCTTAAAAACTTATTCATCCGCATAGCCAAAAAACACCAAATGAATTTAATAACTTCTTTGCAAATATAGCTAATGAACTATTGGAATCCGCTGATAAAAATTATGTTCTTTTATTGTGTGGTGGTATCAACTGTAATATGTATACTTGTTTTAAATTTCGTGTGGTAGCAATAAACGAAGGTAGAAATGCACTTGAGAAATTAAAATCGTCTTATGGTTTTGTCATTTATGGATGAATACGGAAGTGATCAAATACATAAAGAACCAAATAGTGATTCCACTAACAAAACTATTTATCGAATGCATTAAAAGAAATACCTTTCCTGATATACTTAAAGTCTTCAATTTAAAAAAAAGGAGACGAGTTAAACACAAAATAATCTAGTATAATCAATCAAGATCTGCATACAAAAAAGCTCATATGGTGTGCCTCAGAGCTCTGTTCTTGGGCCTGTTCTGTTTCTCATCTTTATAAATCATCTTCCATCATATTAGAGCAACAGTAAGATTATATTGAAATAAAACAACACAATTGTTAGGGTTTCACATTTATTATTGAACACTGCAGCACAGTGGATTCATGAGGCAGATGAATACAGTAAGATTATCTTGTTTGCAGATGACACGACACTTTGCTCAATGAACGTGGATTCAACAACTGCAAATAACTGACATAAATTCAGTATATAAACGCTTAACGATTGGTTTTTGAGTTGAAAATTGTAATTAAATGAACAAAAAACGAAAAAATTATTCCCATTTATTTATATGAATAAACCAGTTACTAACGAATGAATCGTCGAACTATGCTGAAATATGTTTTTACATAGGAAATATCAGTGTCAAAATTTTTTTCGAACTACATATTTTCCATTATGCGAATCACAAATAAAGTATGGGCTGTTCGTTTAGAAGTACAGTTCTAGTCGCCACAGAATGTTTGCTCTTCAAAGACGAGCAATCCGAGTTTTTAGAGGCCTGGGATGGAACCCATCATTCTGGCCTCAGCGGCATAATATAAAGATGTTGTTTTAGTAGTGTACGAATCATTAAGTAGACAAACCGCCAAATTTATGATCGAGGGTATCAAGTTACCGTTTCTTGAAATATATACAAACGGGGAATTATTTCATGAGAAATGCGGCATAAACAATAATATCCATTTATATTGGATTCAATATACTAATTGTATTATAACTACCGGAATGTTTAAATGGCCGCCTTAATAAATTAAAAATAATAGAAATTATATATAATTAAAATGATATTTCTTACTGTTTCATCCTTATTTTAGTGAAAAATTTAGTGCAAATAAGTGAACTTAAAATTTTTAGTTTGTATACATTCATTTAATGTTGAATTTTGATTATATTTCATAGAGTATATTAAATGTATATGTGAATAACAATTATAATAACAATAATAACATCTTTATTTTATTTTAAGGTTAAGTCAGGTTAGGTTAGGTTAGATTAGATAAAGTCAACATATGTGAATATTAATATATTAGGTTAGGTTGGGTTAGGTTAGGTTTCCCGCAGGGGTGGTTGACGTGTACAGCTATTTGGGAGTAGCGACCCCACGTCCCCGAGCCGCTCATTGCACACACACGCACATCTCACACACACACACACACACAACGACACTGACACCCCGTGAAGTAATGCCAGACGGTGGTTCCGCGGGGTGTCAGGTCGACTTGGGGAGGTGGTTTTTAGTGGGTATACCAGTATAGTTCTGGGGACTCCCACACTCTGTCTATAAAAGATTTTCCACCTCCCAGCCACAAAAAAAGGTTAGGTTTAGGTTAGGTTAGGTTAGATTAGATTAGATAAGGTTAACACATGTGAATAATAACAATATCTTTATTTTATGGTTAGGTCAGGTTAGGTTAGATTAGGTTTAGGTTAGGTTAGATTAGATTATATAAGGTCAACATATGTGAATATTAATATCTTTATTTTAAGGTTAGGTCAGATTAGGTTTAGGTTAGATTAAATTAGATAAGGAGGTCAACATAGGTGAATATTAATAATACCGTTTCTTGAAATATATACCCACGGGGAATTATGCGGCATAATCAATAATATCCATTTATATTGGATTAAATATACTAATTGAATTATATCTACCGAAATATTTAAATGGCCGCCTTAATAAATTAAAAATAATAGAAATTATATCTAATTAAAATGATATTTCTTACTGTTTGTTCCTTATTTAAATGAAAAATTTAGTGCAAATAAGTGAACTTAAAATTTTTAGTTTGTATACATTCATTTAATGTTGAATTTTGATTATATTTCATAGAGTATATTAAATGTATATTTGAATAATAATTATAATAACAATATTAACATCTTTATTTTATTTTAAGGTTAAGTCAGGTTAGGTTAGGTTAGATTAGATTAGATAAAGTCAACATATGTGAATATTAATATCTTTATTTTAGGTTAGGTTAGGTTTAGGTTAGGTTTCCCGCAGGGGTGGTTGACGTGCACAGCCATTTGGGAGTAGCGACCCCACGTACCCGAGCCATTCATTGCACACACACGCACATCTCACACACACACACAACGACACTGACACCCCGTGAAGTAATGCCAGACGGCGGTTCCGCGGGGTGTCAGGTCGACTTGGGGAGGTGGTTTTTAGTGGGTATACCAGTATAGTTCTGGGGACTCCCATACTCTGTCTATAAAAGATTTTCCACCTCCCAGCCACAAAAAAAAGCTTAGGTTTAGGTTAGGTTTAGGTTAGGTTAGGTTAGATTAGATTAGATAAGGTTAACACATGTGAATAATAACAATATCTTTATTTTATGGTTAGGTCAGGTTAGGTTAGATTAGGTTTAGGTTAGGTTAGATAAGATTATATAAGGTCAACATATGTGTATATTAATATCTTTGTTTTAAGGTTAGGTCAGATTAGGTTTAGGTTAGATTAAATTAGATAAGGTCAACATAGGTGAATATTAATAATAATATCTTTATTTTTAGTTTAGGTTAGTGAGTAATAATAATAATAATTAATATATTTAACATTTATGAATTAATATTTTAAGGGTGATTAATATTTTTAGATGAATTTGCAACAGACTGACTTAATTAAAATGGATAAGAAATAATTTACGTTTATGCAATTCTATTGAGAATTTCGACCGCAAGAAAGAACGTTTGAAATAGAAAAAAAATATATATTATTACTCCCAGGATCTGAATATTCTAAATTCAAATAAAATATTATATTTTTATTATTTTATCATGGAAATTTATTGTACATGTTAATTGTTGTTAATTAAAATTTAACAAATTTTTCCGTTAACGTTTCCTCCCTAGGATGATTTGATTCATATTCCCACGATGATGATATCCTGCGTGCGTGCACAATTGTTTATAGATAGTGTTTATAGATGCCGATAAAAGACGATCGATATTTTCGCGATTTTACAATCTAATACCATTAAGCATACGCTAATTACCTAAAAAAGAATTAAAGACTATCTTATAAAAAAACATATTATGATTTCAACGAGTTTAAAATCTGGTAAGCAAGACACAATAAAACCTGGTAACTTACGCTATCATATATCTGTGTTTTAAAGTTTAAATATATTGAATACATAAATATTTTACACAATTAACCGCATACTAACTATACTACTATCTATACTTCCTTTTATTACTACAATTTTTAAAATTATTTATTTATATGCTACTCTTATTTATAAACTAATTTTGTATTTTATTTTATATATTTATTAATACTTTTATACTTTAATTGAATACTGCAAACTTAACTAGAAAACTAAAGTAAAATGTAACATATAATGTAATTGTAAGAATGAATACTCCAGAGAAATCTCACATTATACTTTAATTATCAATGCATTTTTTATAGTGGAGACTTCTATCATCTCTGTCCGGAAATATGGTATACATTGAATGAAAGTCGTAGACAATGGGTACGTCTAATTTTCATTAAATTTATGTTATAATAAAATTATTTATAATCTATTTAATTACATTTTGTTAAAGCATACAAATTTTATGTTAAATTTTGATTGTATTTTTTTTTTTTCGCAAATGTACACTATATTTCCGGAAACAAAAATCCCCAAATGTATACCATACTTCCGGAGAGAGGGAGTAAATTATATGAAACAAAATATCTAAATTTTTGTTTTTCAATAAAAAATCTATACTATAAGTTTCCTTTTATAGTCCAATATTCAAGCACTTCTTTATTAATAATTGTTATTTTCGAAATTAAAAGTATGTGCTACAACTGAAAAAAAACCGGAAGAATTTTATAGTAGTACTTATTATGGAGAAATGTATGCAATTTCTAATTATTTTTGAAAAATACAAAAGAAAAATCAAATATTTTAATAGTTTCTATATGTAATTTGCTACTCTTATAAAAAAGTTTTAAAATATTAATTGCTTCAGAAACAATTCAAAATATATTTGATAAACAAGAATATTAAACTTTTTAGCACAATTCAACGAAGATGAAACGTATTTAGCAAATATCAATTATTTATGATATTTTCAAAAACTTGTTTATAGCTAATATTTCTCAGATAACTGGTCTAAAGAAATAAGAGAGTAAAAATCGCTAAATAAAATAGACAAACAAAATTCAAAAGTGTAGTGAAGGCTTGAGACTGAAATAAAAACGTGGAATAAATATAAATAGCAAAGAAATATTAAGAGCAAATGTAATTAAATAAATAATAGTAGTGCGGAATAGTGTATAAGTGTATAGATAAATAAACAGTTTAAAATAAATCGACGCAATAGTTTCTCACACAAGATCGAGTTAAAAAAAAATTACAGAAAGATAGCATATCTACTATAATTAAAATGCTAAAGGAACTAATCGATACGGAAGATCTTTGTACATGGAAATTTTGTACTTGTAATACATTTGATTTTCTTTTATTTTCAATGACTATCAAAACCTTAAAATAAAGAAGTTTTTTTATTATAGTTTTTTCTTGGATAAATTAATAAATTAATTAATAAAATAAAATTATAATGAAAAGTTTGCTTCTAACTTAACCAAAAAAAAAATATGCAATAATTTTTGAATTTATTATCCACTAATTTTTTTTTTTTTTTTTTCTGAGAAATTAATCCGTTATATTGATTGTAAATTAAACGCAAAAATAAGATTGGCGCATGGCCTCCAATCTACCATAGAATTTATAAATCAATCGAGAACATATTTCTAAAATAGTGATAAATAATAATCAAGTTTTATTTGGAAAATCGTTGTCTAATTCTTGTGCAGTATAAATTATGTATAAACATTATTTACACATATAATTTCTCCACTTCCACGAAGACAAAAAAACTTACAAAGACGCACATATTGACAACTTTTGATCGATTTAAATCGTCTGTTCGCAATGGCATTAATAAAAATTAAGTTTATTATTTCATAAATTTCTAACATTTATATAAAAATGGTATGATATGGTTATTATACTACTTTTTCTGTACTATTTAAGTTTTACCTTACAACTTACAGAGAATTTTAAATCTGCTTTCCACACCTGATTATTTTCTTAAAATATCGTAGTTCTAACTCCTCTTAAATTTCTTCATACTTTTCTAGTATACTGTTGACCTACCTTAATAAATTATACACAGCTAGGTACTCTTGACCTACCCTAAGGAATAATGCATCTCGCCTATGGGTCTGAGTGGAAGATCATTTGCAAGCGGGTCCCTCAGCATGGTGTTAAAAACGTCTCATTAATTAATTTATATATATAAACCATCTAACCATGTTAGATAAAATTTAAATTAAATAAAATGTCTTAATCACCTGCGTAAAAACCAAACGTACTCTTGACCTACCCTAACAATTTTTTATTCATCTAGCGTACTCTTGACCTATCTCAATTTTAAATTTGAAAATACGAAAACATTTCGTGAAATATTTTATTAGTTTCTATATATAATTTTTTACTCTTATGAAAAAAGTTTTAGAATATTACTTGCTTCAAAAAGAATTCAATATTTATTTAAGAAACAAGAAAATCTAATTTTTTAGAACAATCCAACGAAGATGAAACGTATCAACTACTTATAGTAATATAAAAAAAATATTTTCTTCGCCTGAAAAGCCACAGTGTGGCGAAAGCGAAACATAAGTAGTGTTTATTGATTTACTAGTGCTATAACTCGGTGGTTGGGTGACAATAACGAGGTTTTTCCAAATATTTTGGAGTTTACATATCAATCCGCCAGTGGAGAGACATGCTACAAGAACTAGAGGTCACGAAACTCAAAATCTGGTGCAATAACTGGATTTCAAATGCAAAAATGTATTTTCGCCATCCCGAAAAATTGCGGTTGACGAATCCACTGGAAGGATTTAAATGGAAGGCGATCTTCAAAGTTTATAATCCGCAAAAACCGCAGTAATTTGGGATAAGAGTATATGCTTTGGCAGACAGTGCAACTGGATACATCTTTGCACCTGAGAAAAATTTGACCGAAGTGATTTACCATTTACGTCTAGAATTGTAGTCCACCTTGACAATATACTACTTATTTCCACACAAATGATTTTGACTTATGTACAAGAGTTGCAAAAGCTGAAGGTTCATTTGACAGGAACTATAATGCCTAATCGAAAGAATATGTTCAACTAAAAAAAAACACTCTGAAGTTGAAAACTCATCAAGTCAAAGCATATACAACTCAAAACCCAACTGCTTTAGCATAGAAGGATAGGAGAACTGTCCACAAGTTGTCGCCTTTCCATAATACGGATGTGGAAACTGTAGACAGATATTTATTTATTGTTTGCTTTGTGTCTCTTCTTAAATAAAATCTAAAATACATACTACTATAATTTTAATTGAAGAGACCCGGGCGGTGTTCATTTCTTCGAGATGTATCAGTAGCAAGAAGAAAAATTTCAAAACCAATAGCAGTCTTTGACTACACAGCTAAAATGGGAGCTGTGAATAGAGCGGACCATTATTATACTAGATACTCTTTTTAAAAAGAACCCTCCGGTGGCAGAGAAAACTTTTTGCTTTTTGAAATTTGTATTATGAACAGTTTCATAATTTATAACTAACACCATGATCAAAACAATAAAACCAAATTTTGCCTCAAAAAATACTACACAGAAAAAAAATATAAATAAAAGAGATATATGTTTGCCGTTTAGAGGCAAAAGCCGCTTTATAAATGTCGTATTTATTAGTATTATTGTAAAAGAGATATTGTTCAAAAAATCATTTTTTATTGTAATAAATTCGAGTTAACATTGACAAAGTTATGATTTTTTTCTAAAATTCTTGCTTTTACCTAAATATAATTTTTACTGCACTAAAATTCATACATGCATAATATTTGAGGATTAAAAAAAATTGACACAATACAAAGATCGAATTCACGAAAAATGTTTCAGAAAGATAGCATATCTACTACAACTATATTCAAAATACTAAAGGAACTAATCGGTACAGAAGATCTTTGCCAAACTGAAATATTTTATTATTTTATTTCCAAAAACTTAGGTATATATTAAATATTGATTTTTTGATTATGTTTTTTTTTGGACAAATTTAACATAAAATTACAATAAAAACACTTTGTAAATAAAAAACTTTTTAACTTTGTTTGTTTAACACGGACTTTATTTAGTGACTATAGTTTCGACAATTTTAACTTGCCATTATCACTTCTAGTTTGATAATGACAAGTTAAAGTTGTCGAAATTATAGTCACTAAATAAAGTCCGTGTTATACAAACAAAGTTAAAAAGTTTTTTATTTGTGAAGAATTATGTATAACGAAGTAGAAGCCTCCACCGTTAACAGTTTGATCAAAAACACTTTGTAACTGTAACAATTTATTTTTTTGTTAACTATAGTATATACAATGAAAACGTTACTTCTGACTTCTGAACCAAAAAAAGGATAAAAATATGCAAAAGTTTCTATCCGCTAAAAATTTTGTTTTGCTTTTCTGAAATATGAATCTGTGATATTGTAAATTAAAAGCAAATGTCCAATCTACCAATCTACCTTTGAATTTATAAATTAATCGGTAACATGTTATTAAAATAATGACAAATAGCAATTCACTTTTATTTGTCTAATTCTAATTACTTATACATATATGTAATTCGATTTAAATCATGTGTTACACGATAGCATTCATAAATATTTTGTTCACCTAAATGGTGGGTATAAATTTTGAGAACGAAATTATTTCTAATATTTTATGTAAAAATAAAGTGAAAAAATATTCATATGGCTATGATAACACCTCTACTATTCTATTTAACTTCTACCGTACTTCTTCCAGAGAAAGTAATTAAGTTAAATAGCGGCATACTACAACGATGCTATTTAAATAGTTTTATCGCAAAATATATGTCCTTAACTTACATTTATAACAAAGGTTATAGTAATTGAAAATCTACTTTTGATACGTGATTATTTGCACAACATTTTATGATCCTGATCTACTTTAAATATCTTCATATTGTTTTAGCGTACTCTTGACCTACCTTAATAAATTATTCATTTCGCAGCGCACTCTTGACCTACCCCAAGGAATAAAGCAATATCCTTGCCTATCTTAGAATTCTACGTAAATAACAAGCATACCCTTGACCTACTTTAACAAATTTTATATTCCTCTATCGTTCTCTTGACCTATCACAATCTTAATAGATTTGAGGTAGAGACAGAAAGCGTTTTTTTTTTAAGATAGGTGCAATGTAGATACTTAAGTTAAGGTCACGAATATGCTAGGTCAGTGAAAAGCCCTTAAGGTAGGTCAAGAGTACGCTAGGATAATTTAATGGTATTTACGGTAGGTCAAGAACTCGCTAGGACAACATGAAGTTAATTAAGTTAGGTCAAGATTACGCTAAACTACTTAAATATAAGCGAAGATTTTCGAAGAAAGAAAGCACAAAATTAAATCTGTTCGTGAGAAATTGTACAATAACTTTGAAATGAATGAATTAATAAATAAATGTTAGTTAATCTTGCTTTAATATTTAACTGATTGGAAGGTAGATGTGAGGACACTCACCCAACCTATATAACCATATGTACTTCAGCTTTAGTTTCCAAAATACTGAAAGTAATGTTAATGTTCCATATATTATCTTCAATTGTAAAGTGTTTCAATAATATTTAAATACTAGAAAATTCAATTTATGCATTGAAAAGTAGATCCCGCGCGGAGATCCATACAAGGTACGCCCCCGGGGTGTCCCGTCCGAAGCCGACGTTCCTCGCCATCGATAATGCTAATTGTTTATTGCTACCCGCTGCCCTTCCTTATCATTTCCATTATTCGCTGTCGAGGCGAGCGGCTCTTATCCGCCACGGATCTGTGGGCGCGAATTGAATTATCGTGTCCAGTGGCGTGCCTTACATACGCACACTTTCCCACATTTATGGCCTCTTATTACACGGTGCGCCGTGACTAACTGCGCATCCAGGCCTTATATGCCTTTTGAGCAAACATAAAGTGAGGCATCGACGTTAATAAGCGAGCGCGAGCAAATGGACTGAATGCGCTCGTTTGATTAAATTGGAAAGAAGTGATGTGATTATGCAAATCCTACGCCGCTCGCGTATGTAAAGCCGTCCGCTTTCCGCTATTTATTTTATCCCGGTATAATCACATGGATTTAGTCTCTGGAATAAATGGACAACGCACCGGGAGCTATAATGATGTCTTAGTGGCGTTTCGAATTTTTATAATGGCTACTAATAAATTGTTACAAAGTACATCCCACGGTAGTATTCTAACCGTTTGTGTTCTGTTTCAGGTGTCGACGATAGTCGCTCCAAATGTGAACAATTTGAGCGACGGTGATTTGAACGAGTGGTGGTCCGGGGCTTTAGAAGACGAATCGCTGTCACCGTTGAGGTTAGACAACAGTGAAGGTGGACTTTGGAGCGGAAATTTCGTACCTCCACCACCGAGGCCGATATTTTTGGATGATACCGCCACACCCGATGGACTTACCACCTGTGATTTATGTTCTTGGGCGTGGCAAGATGGGAAAACCTTCACATTGGACACCGCCTTGGGTATGTTGTTTTAAAAATAATATATTTTAAATTGTCGTTTTCATTTGATTAATTCGTTATATTTAATGGGTGGTAACAATTCAGATTAAATTAAATTATCGTTCTCATGTTTTATTTATGAATGATTGTTAAAATATAATCATCAAAATCATGAACACAATGTTTTTATTAGATGAAATAGAAAGCGTCTTTTCGCTTCATTTGTTAATCTTCGTTTCTATTGGTAAAAAACATGACCAGTTCATTTTCATAAGCCTCTTTGAAGGTCAGTCTTGGGCCATTAAAAAAATTCCAAATGCTTAAAAAGCTTGGAACTTCTGGTGCGTCATTAATGAAGTGTGCTTATGGTCTGGTATTATCTTGACGAAACACAACACTCTTCCTATTGTCTGATTTTGGCAACTTCTGGATAATTATTTGCTTCAATCAAACTAAATCAATGGTCAACTATACAACACCTTCTTGGTCGTTAATTCAGGCTTGGCAATGATTTCACAACGCAATTAGGCCACAATCTTTTTGATCACCAAAAGACAAGACTTGGTACTATCGTTCACTTTACAAACGGCCAGAAAACCCATTACTTTCGAAACACATACCACCTTTCTTGGAAGATGAACATCTCACCACCATAGCACAACCGTGCAACTGAACTTCCCCACCTAGACATCTGGTCCCGCTGGGACTTTACGAATCGCAAACCTCAAGTTTGAAGAGGCTACGGCCTATAACACACAAGACCTAAAATTATTGACGTCATAAACCCTTTCTAAAATTGTTCCTTCAATGTTGTCAATTGTATATTTTGAAGTAATGATCAAATCCTTGCTTCTGTTTTGTATAACATATAATAACGTTAAATTATAATACTAGAATGGACGCAGTTATTCAAGAATGGGAATTAATAAAAGACCAGTAACCATGTTTTTGTTTTGATTACACAAAAACACTTCACAATTTAAAACCATCGCCTGGGAATCCGGCCTGCACACTTGTTAATCAAACTGGGCCCGGATTAAATTAAAGCCTACCCGGGCCATTCACTAATGGATTTCGACTAATAAAGAAATCCTATTACGCACACGACCATCATTTCACCTCGAAGTACCAATTTATGAAAATCACATAATCACCCAGAGCGCCGAACTAATAACAAAATTGACGGTACACTTTTGATCGGTCGAAATTGTTATTGCCCTCGACAAAAACAAACTACGCATTATGCCTACGATCTAACACCGCAAACATTTAGATAATCACCGCGCTAAGATGAGGAGGAAACGAAACGAAGACAAAAAAAGAACTGTTTCGTTAACGATCCTTTGTTGTCGGCGCGCCGATAATGAGTGGCTGGTCGAAAGAAGCCGCGGGTCTTCCAGCTCCGCGAGAACACCGAAAGACTTGTGTGTGTGTGTGTGTTCGTGAAATTAAGCCATTAGCTTGTAACCATTACGTGCCGATATTAAAAGAGATTAACGAGGATGAGGAAGTGGAAATTGTTTGGTGAAGATTAAGTAGTCTCCAAAATGTTAGCTGAAAATGTACGAGATGACCAAAATAGATATTAATTTTTTTATCTATTTGTCATTACGTCTGCTACAAATCATAATCATCTCATCTGTCAAGAGTTATTTATAATCTTCTGAATAATAGTAACTATCAAAAACATTGTTGGCACTTATGTACTAATTAAGTAATCCATAACCAAAAATGTAATTTGATGAGCAAATAGGTATTACATTTTTTTGCGAATAGTTTTTACTTATCCAAATATGCAACGTTGCAAAACCAAAATTAGAAGGGCAATATAAACTACATAAATGGTTATCCAAACTACCCCAATCAAAACCTACCTGGAATATGGAAGAGCAACCAATTAAGTAATCGTATCAATTACTACATATGATCAATGTTGATAAATTATTACTATATTTGATTATGTTTATTGTGATGATAATTCACCGCAAAACATGTATTTTATGTATGTTTAAAATAAGAAAGTCGACGGTGTGGCAGATATTTCACAGGCCTTTGACCTGTTTATTAAGTGCACTGGCGTTGGAAGAAAACGCCCATCTCCCATTGTACACCTGCATAAAACTAATTACCTGCACAGAAAAAACTTCCGATCTGCAATGCACGACGACTTCATTACATACGCTGAAAAAAATAATTCACGGTGACTTTGAGTTTCGAGGTGACGATGATCACGAGGATTTCTGCGGCGCGATCAATTAGCTGGCCGAGGTGTCCGGACAAGGACTCCCGTATCAAACTAATTACTCCTGAAATCCCATTAAAAGCATTACCCCGGACCAAAATACTTGCGCCTTTGAGGACGCCTGTGTGAGGCCATCGGAAAACAGATGGCCGCACCGTCTAATGCATTCCGCCGTAACCAGACTGTCAACTCTCATGTCACGAAGGACACTAATGAAGTAATTAACATATCATCGGGAGGCGCACAGATATTCCCAACAGTAATGACCACTATATTTCATCCAATGTCGATTCAGCATTCCTACTTAATTTGTCATCATCGATGCACGGTTAAACGGCAGACAATCGGCCAGAGTGCCCCAAGGCCCATTAAATTGGGAAATAATGACAATTATTAGATGATATACAACGTGTCACAGAGCGGAGGATTTTATTGGCCTTCTCCGTAATTGGTATCGGAGTAGTAAGAGCCTCTACCTGTGATAATTTCGTCGGTGTAAAAAATGGTTTCATAGGTGCAGGCGGTTTCATTGATTGGGCGCTTAAAACAACTTTCTTTCTTAACTAAAATCATTTCAAAACCATTATAAGCAACACAAGAAGTATGTATGTTCTCATGCTGCTTATAATGGTTTTGAAATGATTTTAGTTAAGAAATGAAGTTGTTTTAAACGCCTTGTATTACCTCTATATTTTTGGACAAAAAGATTATTCTTAATAATTTCTCATAAGGTAGGATAATGGATCAATAGTATCAAATAATATGGCCATCATCTTAATTTTTCCAAATCTTTCTCAAAAATACTGCATTTTAGGCAAAACGATAATTCTTTATAAAATAATCACTTCATTATTCTCTACAATTATGTTTTACATAGTTATCATCAATGATCGATGTTTTTGAGAAAACTTGCAAAATTTTTGTTTTTTAAAAAGAATAAATAATAATCTAAAAGTTGGAATAAACCACTTTTGGTGAGCAAAACGATTCCAAAAACTATCTAGATCTTTCAAAGAAAAAGAAATCCTCAACTTTAAATTGTTAAAATCACCCCAACACGAATATTTCGAAAATTTTACTAAAAACTTTGTTCAGAGAAAGTAAAACCCAAAAAGTTTATGTAAGAGTTATAGCCATGAATCTTACCACCATGAAATATTCTGTGATACATTTATTCTCTCTTAAGCAAAATATGCTACAATAATATTGCTTATTTTTACAATTAATCCATAATCACCTTACTTATATTACAAACAGTTTATAAAAATAATATTCAACTTAGTTCTCTGTGTGAGAAAATACATTTATACTTATTAGCACTAATTGCTGGCTCATTAACCGTCTCATTACCCATGGCTTAACTACAGCTGCAGAGTTTTATCATTTAACTTCTCGTGCTTATTTAAATTTTAAAGTACCTTTATATTTATTTTTTTTTATTACGGCACAAGTATAGACTTTGAATATCAGAAAAATTTATTTTCCAAGATACATTAAAAACAAATATTAACGTTTTATGCATTTGTCGTAAGCTGTGACGAGTTTTTGTATCCCAGCTTCATATTGCTCCGCCGCCAGTGTATACGTGTCTAAATCACAGCTTCTTACAATTCACTATTTCTTTCCTACAAAAAGTCCTTGAGTTTTGTAAACATGGTAATCTGAAAGAGCTAAGTCTGTACTATAGGGTGGATGATTGAAAGTTCTGAGTGACCATCCCGAACGTTTGTCATCATAATTTCCCAAGTTGAAATTACGACACCAGCGCCGAACGGACGACTCACTATAACATTTCAATACCAGCGTGACGTAACTTTGCACCCAGACAGCTGAAATACAACAGAATATGTTGCACACAGCCAGCGACTACTTCATTCTCCCGCGATCCATATGGAGCAAACAGATAATACTTTCCTGATATCTCTCGTATACATGGCTGAGTAAAGATAAAATATAGATCTACCAACATATAAAACATGTATGGAAGAAAATTGTATACACAAAAGAAATTTCCAAATTTACACAAGGAAAAATGAGAAGGAAAAGAAATCAGCTATCAAATTACAATGCGGAAAAATATACGAGGATCATTTTAAAAGTAATAAAATATGGCGTTATTCGCGATTATTACTGAGGTCTTTTCTGAATTAGTTGCAAGTTGCTAACGGTAACTTTAATTTGTCTATGATCTACGAATTGAAATCATTTTCTGACGCACACATTTGGTAAAACCAACTTTTCACTATCAATGAACTGCGTAACAATTTTTAACATGTTTCCCAATCTGTTATCTATAATATTATTATTATAATTATTATTATTAACCACTTGCTTCTTGCAAATATTTATGCCAGTTGTGCTAACAGAAATTTAAAAAAAAAACATGTTTTTTTTATTATTGTTGTTTATTTTTGAAAAGTTACAACAAAAAGAAGAGGCATTCTTAGACTGGAAAGAAGTTTTACTTACGACTATCACCGTTTCATAAAATGTTTAGGTCAAAAACCGGATACAAACAGATTACCATCAAGGGTGTGATCAATGGTTGGCGAAATGGAATGGCTGACATCTATGACAACTGATCCCAGCATTTGGAATTCTATATATTGCACCCTGTCGGTTGCATCCTGTGTGTTGCGTTTTTATTTTGAAATAGTTTTATGTTTAAAATAATACTTTTTCTCAACTCTAATTTCGAAAAAAAAATCATTAGCTTGATATTTTTTCTATAAATTAAAAACCACCTGAAATAAATTATTCTGTCTACCTCAGAATAGGTTTTAAATTTGATATGAACCTTCCAATTACTTTCACAATTTTGGGCAAAGGCCTTGACGTTGATGAGGATTGAATAGCCCATACCATATCTCCAAACCAAGAAAGTTATGAAAAGTTTGCATGAACAAAAGTACTACTTTTTTATTTTCTTCAACATTTTTGAATATTTTTATAAAATTATCAACAACACAGTTAAGAGGGTTTCACATTTATTGAACACTGCACCATATTTCACAATATAGTAGCTTCATCAGGAAGATGAAGTGGCTAATGAAGCCACTGTGTGGTGAAACATTTTACACTGTGAAACAATAAATGTGAAACTCTCTCAACTGTGTTTTTATTTGTGTTTCATTATGTATCCGCCTCGTCCAATCATTGTATAATAATACAATAATTTTTATTATGTTAATTCTATAAAAAATTCAGATACATTCGTCAATTTAAATAAATTAAAAATATAAGAATAAAAGTTTCCATAATGAACATGTCAAATAAAAGATAATTTTTGTTGTAAAACGAAGATTATCTTTGCATATAACATACAAAATAATTAATACTTGTGTACAGGTACGTTCTATATATTTTTAGAAAAATTATTTGTGAACAGAATAAATAAAAGTGGTCCTGCTACACTTCCCTGAGGTACTTCTAATGTTAAATCATGGGCCTCTGATGGTATGTCATCCAGTTTGATAATTATTTTCTTGTTTTCCAGATAAAATCTGAACCAGTCATTTACAAGGCCAATAATTTTTCTAAATTAGAAATCTAAACTATCTAAGGCTCTAGATAGATCAAAAATTATAAATAAATGATATGATTTGATTGCAAACAATTTTCTCAGTAATTTTTAAGATTTTATTGTACATAACAAGGATATAGGCCTGCAATTGTCTATCTTTTGTGGATTTCCCTTCTTTAATATAGGTAGCACAGTTGACAGTTTTAAGAAGTTTTGAAACTCTCCTATTTTTATTGATTTATTCATTATGTTAGCAACAGCAGGTGCTAGTTCAATGCTACATTTTTTTATTAAAGAAATACATCATCATAGCCAGTGACTTTATGTTTCTAAATTCGTGAAAAATGTTTTTCGAACTCGTTTGATATTTGCTTAGTATCTGTGATTTCATAATCATTTACCCTGATTTTATTAATTCTATTTGTTTCTCCTTTTTTATTTTTTTGTATTTGTTTACTCTATTCCATGTTGTTTTTATTATATTTGAAGATTCGAATAATATATTGACGTAGAATTATTTTTTTTAATAAGTAATTAGCCTGCGATGTTCAGCCTTAAGATTTTTATAGTTACGGTCAATTATTTCCGGATTGGCAAATTTACGTAACCAGTTTAACTCTTTTAGTTTATTTGATTGGTTTTTGATTTCATTTGTGTACTATGGTAATATTTTTTGTTTGTTTTCAGGTCACTTTTAGAGTTTGTATTTTTAATGGGAAAACATGTTTCAAAACAGTTTTAAAAGCAGTCCCAGCAATCAAGCAATTTTGTAAATAATTCTAATTTTCTAATAATCTATAATTTCTCAGCATTCGTGCGATTCCCACAATATTTATTTTAAAATGTGTTAGTACTTTATTAAAACCCTTACACCTGCTATTTAATTGCCCTCTGGAAGAGAAAACGTTTTCCTAGAGAGAAATTTTCTAATACTTATTTACAAAAATTTAGTTGACAGGACTTGAAGTCGGAGTTAACTATGTGTTCTTTCATTCGGACTCTTTTCTGCTTCATGTGATGGAAATCTTTGTCTATAGAGAATTTTGACCATTTTACATGGAGCTATTTTATTGACATTAGTTTATTCTCTGAATTAGAGAAATCAGACATTTAGACAATGTCGCCTTAATGAAAGTAATTTTATTTTAAAAGTTATGGATTTCCTAAAATAAATAGATTTATTACATGTGTTTACAAAAGTTTGTTCACTTTTTCATTATTATAAACTTTATTTGGAAAATTTGGAAAATTTACGGTACAAAAATAGAATTAGAATATTTGTATTATATTACCTTGTAAACACAATACACAAAACACATTGGTATGATTTCAGAGGATATTAAAGCGGATATAAATTCGTTTCTATGTTATACGAGGATCGATCAATTAATACCCGTATTAGATACGAAGACGGAGGTTTTGACCAATTTTTTATTTTAGTACAATTCACTTTTCACTTTTCCCAACGTTTTTGCCATTTCTTTCACTCCAAAAATACAATTTACTTTTTAAAATACTCATCTATCTCCACGATAATCTCGTTTGAGCTGAAATTTTTCTCCAAGCCACGTTTTCATGTTATCGCTATCTTAACTGTATTCTAAGATAAAAATATAGATAACCAAAGATTTCACCTAAAATATCAAAGTATCTTCTATTATCAAGAGGGCCCTAACGGCATATAGATTAGGTATTAGATGCTAAAAGAAAAGAGGATACCAAAAAAAAAAGAAAAAGAGTCATTTAAACTCAAGTTAGACTATAAAATTTTTATAAACAGTAATTTTAGAGAAAATGAGCATACGTAAAGCCAATTAATAGATGAAAAAGAAAAAATAACAAAACAAAAATGTAGAAGATATTTTGTATTTGTTTGAAAATAAAACCAGCACTTAAGATTAATAATCAAATAATACAACAACATATCTTATTTCTATTGTTGCAGTTGGTATCCTTATAAGGCAAAATATAAAGATCTCCTAGTGGATGAAGATGATAGTGGCGACCATTAGTATGTTGTTGGTTATGTTACTATTTATTGTGTAATATATAATGGAACTTTACGACGTATCATTAACAGTGTGCCATCTTTATGAAGTGTTGTAGTATCAATCTTCAGAGATTTATGAAACATTAATATATGATATTTTTGTAGACAGCCTCGAGTAGCTGCAGTTAATTAGGTAAATCCTATTAAGCTTTACTAAAAATAGTTAAAATAACCTTTGGATATCTGTGACTATTTTGAAACTTTATTTATTTTTTACACATAATCAATGCAAATACATGTAAAATTAAATTAAACCAAGATATTCTATCATATTACTGTATCCATTAATTTAAGGGAAAAGGTTATATACAAGGTACAAAAACGCAAAGATATAAGATTACATCAAAAAAGAAAAACAATAGATCTATACTGACTATAAAATTGCAACAATTGTTGAAAAATTTAAATGAAATTTTCATAAAACAAAGTGATGATTGAAATCTAGCCAGTAGTTTGTTGGGTTTTCCTTGGCACTTAGTAGCAATACATTTCGAGAAATAATGGAGTGTCAATTTTGCAAATTGTTTGTTGATGATTTCCTTCTGAACTTGAGAACATTGCCAAGAGTACGTTAACATCAACATTTTCTCGAATTAACTAAATTTGAAGGAGGCCGTATTATTGGCTTAAGAGATGCCGGACTTACTCGACGTGTAAATCGAAATGTTTCAACGGTATTAAGATGTTGATCCAAATGGGTTCAACAACATCACATTGAATCTGGGCGTCCCAGAAGGACTACAGATTTGGGAAAACATCGCTTTTGGCCACAAACAGCTCGATCAGTTGCAAATGATTGGTTGAAAATGTCAATTTCACCTGTTTATTGTTGGATAAGACATTATGGGATGCATTCATATCGTCTAGTTGTATGCATTCCTCTAACACCAATTCACTGCCTACGTAGACCAGAATGTAGCAACGAAAGAGTAAATTGGGCCCAAAAAACTTCTAAAATAATGAGAGAAAGTTTTGTAAAAATAATTGTGAGATTGTATATTCCCTAAATATGGAAAAAACATTATCTGAAATCTGGAAGAAAAATTGATTAAAAATATTATAGTTTTCTCTTAAAAACTTCTGACATAATAAAAAGATGTTTTGGAAAGTTTTAGAAATTTTTACAAATAATTTCTTGCAAATTCTTGTGAGATTGTAGATTTCTTAAATATGGAAGAAAACTATATAAAATCTGGAAGAAAAATTGATTTAAAATATTAAAATTCTCTCTTGGAAACTTCTGAAATAATGAGAAGTTGTTTTGAATTTTTTTTTTTTAATTTTTATAAATAATTTCTTTCAAGTTCTTTTGAGATTCATATTTAGGGAATATATCCCTAAATATGAAAGAAAAATATATGAAATCTGGTAAAAAAAAATGATGAAAATATTAGAATTCTCTCTTATACTCTTCTAAAATAATGAGAGGAAATTTTGGAAAATTTTAGGAATGTGTACAAATCCTTGTAAATACTTGAGAGATTGTAGATTTCCTAAATATGAAAGAAAAATTAATAAAATCTGGAAGAAACATTGATTGATAATATTAGAATCCTCAAAGGAATTTATAAGAATGTTAATAAAAATATTCTAGAATTTTTTTAAATGCAAAACAAGCATTGTTAGAAAATTTCTAGACGACGTTATGAGAATATTGAGAGTAGGAATAGTAGTAGTGTTTGGCTATTGACCACGTGGTCCTTTCAGCTTGTTACTTTATAGGATCGTGAATGGTAACAGTCACCCATCCAATTGCTGACCCCAACTAACGTTGCTACACTCTCGCTAACGTAAATATTGAGATATCAAAATCAATAAATAAATATATATATATATATATATATATATAGAGAGAGAGAGAGAGAGAGAAAGATAGAGAGAGAAAACTGTAGAAATTTGAAAAAAAATTGCTCTTAAACGCTTAAAAAAATTCAGGGAATTAGATAAAAATTTTCTCAAAAATTTTGATAAAATTATCAAGCATTGGAAAATTCCCGAAAAATGAAAGAGAAGTTAATGGAAATTTAAAATAAGTAAAGCTTTTTGTAATGGAAATTCAAAGAAAATATTCTTAATTAGGACGAAAATTTCTCCAATTGTAATTTTCATTTTTGATTCTCATGTTGCAAGTGACGTCTTCAAGTTACTAGATCTGGTATTTCAACTGTTTTAGATTATCACAAAAATATGTTTATTCTGCTAATTTACTGATATTTTTAAAGTAAAGTTAACAGTTTAAAGCTTTGTAAAAAAGTAATCTATCGAAACAGACAAAAAAGCTGCGTTATAATTTTGGTCTGTTTTGATAGATTATTTTTTTTACAAAGCTTCAAACTATAAAGAAAAGACCAAATCAGAAAGATAGAGATGAAGATAAAGAAATAAAGAGCAAAGAAGAAGGAGTTAGACGAAAATATAGAAGATATAATACAGAAAAAAGAAAAAAAAACAGAGAACAACAAAAAAAGAATTAAACAAAATAGAAGAAATGGATGAAGACAAATGGCAAGAAATAAAGAAGAAAACGAAAGAAGACAATAAAGGAAATCATAAGATAGAGGATAAAAGCAAAAAAATGAATATCGAAAATAGGAGATAATAAAGAGATAAAGAGACAAATTATATAAAATACTGAAGACAGAAGAAGGATGCAGAGGATAGAAAATAGAAGGCACAAAATAAAAAGCAGAAAACAAAAGACAAAAGCGAATAAAACGGAAAATAATTAAGAAACAGCAAATAACTAAAGAGAGAAGATAAAGGTAATAACATAAAATAAAAAAGAACGGAAGAAAACAAAGGCAGAAGACCAAAAGCAAAGAAGGTAAAAAATAATACAGAAGGTAAAACGTAGAAAACAGCAATCAGAAGACAAAGGAAAAAAATCATGAAATAGAAAAAATAATCTATAAGGTGAGATAAAAAAGGCAAAAAAAAGAGAACTGCAGACAAAAACTATAAAACATTTAGGAAGAAAATATAGATAGACAGATAAGACGGAAGATGATATAGGAGACATAAGGTACAAAGCAAAACAGCATAAAAAGGATTACAAAATAAAATACAGAAGACAGGATGCAGAGGACAGAATACAGAAGACGCGGAATAAAAATAAGAAAACAAAAGACAAATACGAATAACACGAAAAATTATTAAGAAAAGGCAAAAAACCAAAGACAAAAAATTAAAGGTAATAACATAAAATAAAAGAGAAGAGAAGAAAACAATGACAGAAAGCAAAGCAAAGAAATCAAAAACCGAAGAAAAATAAATTCCGAAGGCAAAAACGTAGAAAACAGCAATCAGAAAACAATGGAAAGGAATCATAAAATAGAAAAAAGAATCTATAAGGTGAAATAGAAAAAGCAAAAGACAGAGAATTGTAGACAAAGACTATAAAACATTTAGGAAGAAAATATAGATAGACAGATAAAACAAAAGATGATATAGGAGACATAAGATACAAAGCAAAACAGTATAAAAAGGATCCCAAACAAAATACAGAAGACAGGATGCAGAGGACAAAATACAAAAGACGCAGAATAAAAAGCAGAACACAAAATCCAAAAACGAATAACACGGAAAATGATTAAGAAAGGGCAAAAAAACAAAGATAGAAGATTAAAGGTAATAACATAAAATAAACGAGAAGAGAAGAAAACAATGACTGAAGACCTAAAGTAAGGAAGTCGAAAACCGCAGAAAAAAATAAATACAGAAGGCAAAAACACAGAAAAAAGCAATCAGAAGACAAAGGAAAAAAGTCATTATATAGAAAAAAAAAAAGAATCTATAAGGTGAAATAGAAAAAGGAAAAGACAGAGAATGCAGACAAAAACTATAAAACATTTAGGAAGACAATATAGATATACAGATGAGACAGAAGGTGATATAGGAGACATAAGGTACAAAGCAAAACAGTATAAAAAAGATCACAAATTAAAATACAGAAGACAGGATGCAGAGGACAGAATATAGAAGACACCGAATAAAAAGCAGAAAACAAAAGACAAAAACGAATAACACGGAAAATTATTAAGAAAAGGCAAAAAACCAAAGATAAAAATTAAAGGTAATAACATAAAATAAAAGAGAAGAGAAGAAAACAATGACTGAAGACCTAAAGTAAGGAAGTCGAAAACCGCAAAAAAAATACAGAAGGCAAAAACGCAGAAAACAGAAAACAGAAGAAAAAGGGAAAAAATCATAAAATAGAAAAAATAATTTATAAGGTGAAATATAAAAGACAAAAGACAGAAACTATAAAATATTTAGGAAGAAAAGGAAGAAAATATAGATATGTTTTGTCCAGTTTAGTTTATTTGCTTTACAAGATCTATTTAAAAAAATACATAAATAAGACAGATAAGACAGAAGATGAGATATAAGGTTCAAAGCAAAACAGTATATTTGTATTTGTAATTTAATGCTTTGTTTCTCTTACAATAGATAAATTTATTACAAATGGATAGATAAAAATATGTACTGATCCGGGAGGGAGTTCACTCAGCAGAATGTTCTTCCACTCCAGCCCAATGCTGCATTTGAAGTTCTTCAGTTGATTCTTCTTGCAGACTACTAATTGCCATTTTGGCTTCATTTTGCTTTAAAAAATATTATTTAGCAACTGAATTGCGCTCATTATATTTTTATTCTGATGTCAAACTGAAGGTTCACAAAGGAAAACAGGCAAAAGAGAATAAAAACGGCAATAAAAACCCAAGTCGAAAGACTGTGGAGCATATCGAAGAAGACATAAGGTAAGAAAGGAAAAGAGCAAACAGTAGAAGACAGTGGAAAAAAGGCAAGAAAACAAGGAAGAAACCACGAAAGGCAATGAAGGAAAGGCCAACAAAAAGATAATAGAAAGAAAAAAGTTGAAAGACTAGGGAGCAAACCAAAGAAGACAGAAAAGAAAAAACAGGAAAACAAGGAAGAAACCAAGAAAGATAATGAAGGAAAGGCCAACAAAAAGATAATAGAAAGAACGAAGTTGAAAGACTATGGAGCAAACCGAAGAACACAGAAGGTAAGAAAGGAAAATGACAAACAGTAGGACAGTGGCCAAAAGGAACGAAAACAAGGAAGAAACAATGAAAGGTAATGAAGGAAAGGCCAAGAAAAAAAATAATAGAAAGGACGAAGTTGAAAGACTACGGAGCAAACCGAAGAAGACAGAAGGTAAGAAAGGAAAAGAGCAAAGAGTAGAACAGTGGCCAAAAGGCAAGAAACCAAGAAAGACCAACAAAAAGATAATAGAAAGAAAGAAGTTGAAAGACTATGGAGCGAACCGAAAAAGACATAAGGTAAGAAAGGAAAAGAACAAACAGTAGAATACAGTGGCCAAAAGGCAAAAAAAACAAGGATGAAACCAAGAAAGACAATGAAGGAAAGGCCAACAAAAAGATAATAGAAAGAACAAAGTTGAAAGACTATGGAGGAAACCGAAGAAGACAGAAGGTAAGAAAGGAAAAGAGCAAACAGTAGAAGACAGTGGCCAATAGGCAAGAAAACAAGGAAGAAACCAAGAAAGACAATGAAGGAAAGGCCAAGAAAAAAGATAATAGAAATAACGAAGTTGAAAGACTATGGAACAAACCGAAGAAGACAGAAGGTAAGAAATTCCTTTCTTACCTTCTGTCTTCTTCGGTTTGAGCAAACAGTAAAAGACAGTGGTCAAAAGGCAAGAAAACAAAGAAGAAACCAAGAAAGACAATGAAGGAAAGGCCAAGAAAAAAGATAATAGAAATAACGAAGTTGAAAGACTATAGAACAAACCGAAGAAGACAGAAGGTAAGAAAGGAAAAGAGCAAATAGTAGAAGACAGTGGCCAAAAGGCAAGAAAACAAGGAAGAAACCAAGTAAGACAATAAAGGAAAGGCCAAGAAAAAAAAAATAATAGAAAGAAAGAAACGGCAGAAGATAAAAAAAAATTAGAAATCTGTATTTTTCCTTGAAATTCATTAATTCTATCATGTAAATTAAATTAAATATAAAAGAGAAATTTTTGAAAAGTCAGACGAGAAATTGCTGGAAAATGTAATTATTTTTGAAGAAAATTCTAGCAATGTTAAAGAGAAACTTCTGGAGAATATTTATAAAATAGGGAAAGCTTTAATTTTAGCCAGAAGTTAAAAATCTTCTAAATTATTTAAGAAGAAAAATGATAGAAAATTGTAGATATCTAAGAAGAAATTGTTCTGAAACCATTTAAGAAACTTTTGGGAAGTTGAAAGAGAAATTTTTATTGATGAGCCCCGATTTTGCTTGTGGGTCTACTATGGTTTAGAAGGGTCAGACGGTAAAATCGTAAAAATCCAATATTTTCTGTAGAACGCAACACAATATGTTATGGTAGCAGATCCCCTAAATGCAGCTATTGTAAATGTTGTAGTATAACCAGTTGCGCTTCCATATCTTCAGGGGCTAGAAAATCTCATTTTCCAACAGGATAATGTGTGCTCTCATAAGGCAAAGGCTTACACGGTTTTTTTTGAAGAAGCTAACATTGTAGCTAAGGAAATGAGTGCATTACAAATCGGGGCTTTATAACATCTTGTTTTATAGTTTCAAATTTTAATAATTACTTTGATTTATGGAAATAGAGGTTCTTCGTATGTCAATTAAAATTTCAATCACATCGTTTAACGTTTCACATAATAAAATGAAATATTAATAATAATAGAAACGCTAAAGTATGATCAAAAACATTGGAAAGCTATGTTTCAGATGAGATAAAGGCGAGTGTACCATTACTATTAAGTTAATATATCTATTACTACGAGGGATTTCCGGAAAGTAGTACCCGTTTGCACAGTGCGGAACGCTGGTGTATAGAGTAGCCGCCGGATGTGTGCTAACATGTTCCGTTGCATTTAAGCTATCTGCATGAAAAATAGAAACATTCATGATACTAAAATTTCATTGAAGTAAACTAATTTCAATCATAAACGGTTCTTTTAGCTTGGATTTGTTATTAAGCCATTAATAGTTTTGCATGCATAAAAATCAAAAGTGTTATAATAGAGAGGAAACATTCCATCGATTAACTGGAATTACTGGACGAGTTATAAATAATAAGAAAACAGTCGCCTGGCGCTCCCTCATTAGATGATAACACTTTCGATAATAACATATAATATCTGAACATAATCTGTGTACACGTGGAACAGCCTTGAATACATTTAATGAGTCTGCACTTAAAATCGAAAATAAACCAAGTGGAGATTAAATCGATCGTTACGATACCACGACACCTCTGAAAGCGACCCATTACGCCGGGCCTCCCGTGCCCATTGTCTCCAACATCTGCACGTCACCCTTTAATTAAACGCCCGTGAAACGTATCGTACCAATCCATCTGTGGAAGATCAAGAGGTGTAAAAAAATGCTTAAAATAGACCCCTTTGTTCCAGAAGCACCGGGAGAGCTGGGCTGGGTCCTGACACTGGTTATAGTCTCCCTCGTCTCAGCAGTCGTCGGGGCCATAGTCATGATAGTGGTACTACACTGTAAAAGGTACGTAAAATTTTAATTACATCAATTTTAAAACAATAAATTAAAATATTAATAAAGATCCACAACAATTAAAAATCAAACATTAGTAACAACAGCGGAACGACTTTATAGTACCATGAAAATAATACACAGTTTTATTCCTTACTTCACTTCACAAAACAAGTGAAGTAAGGAATAAAACTGTGTATTATTTTCATTTACAAAACACTTCACGTAAACTCAAACCAAAAATAGTGGTTATAGTACCATGCTATCCGAAAGTTTAAAATAATTTTAACATACAGAATTAAAGATTTAAAGACATTATCGATATGAAATTTGACTACCAATTAAATCTAAAAAATGTTAAGATAATTGTATATTTTATTACATCTCCTAAAATGCAGAAAAATATTTTAAAAAATATATTAATTATAATGATGATATCCTGGTGGGTTTTATTACTATATTCCAATTGAGATATCGATATCCGTGTTTTTAATATGCTCGTAATTATAAAAATATTAAACAAATTATGTTTTATTCTGACATTAAGTTTTAATTATCATTACAAATTTAATTTAATTAATTTTCTTTCCTAGAAACATTTAATGATAATAATTACATAAATAACACTGTTGGATCCTTTCTTCGCACTTCCCACACTAATATATGAAGAAAGGATACAACCGTGTTATTTATATCGATATACTCTTCACAAACCCCAAAAACAAACATTGAGGGTGTATCAAAACAGCGGTTATAAACTTTCAGGAGAAATAAAGTACACCTACGCGATGTCAAATGTTTGGTATACGTGACGTGAACAGAGTTAGCCCAAACGTGGTTGTACGAAATCGTCATCTTTTTTTGTTCCTTTTTCTTAGTTTTTGCTATATTGAATCTAATAAACATGTTTCTTCTCGTTTTTGTGGCTTTCCTTCAATTTGTTTGTCATCAGGAAAACTTTTTTTTAGCATATGATTTCCCATCGTCTAGATATCTCCTAAACTTTTTTAACCGCTTTACTCTACACACTGTATATAAATTTTTAATATTAAAAAAAAAACATTTAAACATTCAAACTCTATATGTACACCATAGATTAGTCATTATGTAACTAACATTAACAAATTCCGAATTGATTTAACATTCACGGTGAACTCTCTTTGGTACTAAACCACAGATCATGTCATCGAAGACGTCCGTATCTCAATTAATGCATCTCCCTTCTGTTTCAGCAGAATGAAAAACGCAGCGGAGCCCAATGGTGAGTAGTGTGTTGTAGACGAACGGTACTTAATTAAGACATTTCGGCGTAAAGCCAGCGAGCGCAATGGAGGCGAATTCTTCTTGCGCGAACAGGTTACCATAATCAGTAGCGGAACTGAGAGTACCGCGCGGAAAGGGCACGGCTCTCTCCCGAGACACCGTCTTTCCAACGTTTGTAAAACCAAAAACGGCCAAGCGTGAAGAATCGATTGTTATATTCCGCCGATGGTTTCCGCGTGCAGGAATTACAGCACAGTTATATTAATCAACATTTAATACCGTATTAACGTGTAGCGCTCATATATAATTAAATCATAAAAATGCCATAAAATTTTAAGAAACGATTTAAATTAAACTTCTCTATTAGTCCTAATAAGGCCGCATAAATATTTCGATCTTAATTAGACACTTTATAAGTTTCTATTTATAGATAATTCATTTACAGTACTATCAACATCGATTCAATTAATATTTATTTTCATTAGGTAACACTAAACTCAAAAATAAATATCTTGTATAATATTTATGAAACAACAAACAATAAAAATATTTAATAAGGTACTTCCCGTCTAGTACCTGAAAGTAAAAAAAAGAAAAAAATCCATCAGCTTTATTTTGCTATTTATTAGCTAAGAACTGAATGGTACTTTTAACAACGTAGGTTTATTTTTGTATATAGAGACGTACTTCAAAGTTGGTGTATTACAATAGTATTTTAAGGTGAAATTTGATTCTTTAGTGCATAAACATTTCTTAATAGCTGAGACGTTTACTTTGTGGTATTTCTTGAATAATTTATAATTAAGGTGTCTCAATTCCAAAGCATTCGTAATGGTTTTATTTTTGACCAACGTAACATACATTTGTTACATCAAGACAAGAGGTGGGTGATATCACCCTTGCCAGCGAGAGTATAAGCAAGTACATCCAGAACTGCAATGTATCGACGGGTACTCTGTTCTGGTCAGATCAAATTTTGTACTTAACTTTCCGAAAAGGAAGTGTTCAGAAATGAAAGGAAAACCGATAAATAACTATTTATAAGAACCTTATCTAAACAACTACAAGAAGTTGAGAACGCAGACTGAAGTCAATGACCTCGCGTTGCTTTTGGAAAAGACTCTCATCTCCTCATATGAAAAATCATTCCCACTTATCTCGGGTAGAGGGAAATCCACCAACCCATAGTGGTATAAGAAACTCAACCTTTGATGAGGAAGCAAGCAACAAAATCTTATAACAAAGCGCAACACTCCAAGCAGGAAATCGATTGAACCTGTTATAAAGAGCTTCACCGATTAGGCAAAGAGAAGGTAAGGCAATGACAACACAGGGAATTCCGGAAAAACTTTTGTAAATAGATTAAGTCCTCAACCACAGCCCCGAGACTAAAAATAGTTGTCTCAGATTGATTTCTTGATCTATGATTATGCGCAAATAATGAAGGAAGCTGAATGATGCAGATGAAATATTTTCAAATTGCGGGAAATTATGATACTCTAATGATTCAAGCCTTTCCATGTGTGTTCAATATTGTTGTGAATATTTATAGAATTATGTTTTATTTAGGAAGACTTGTATAAGCATATTGGATAAATAAATACTACTACTACTAGAGGTTTTTTCCTTCCATTCTTTAAGAGTTTTCTATCATTTCTTTCTTAACCTCACGGTTTTAGAGTTTATTTTTTACATTTTTGAAATTTTTCTTCCTAATTTTTTACAATTTTTTCATCATAATTTTATAACAATTTCTTTTTTAAATTAAAAGGGTTTTCTTCAAAACTTCTAGGTTGCTCCAGAAATTTTTGTTTCGTATTTTTCAGAAAATTATATCTTAATTTATCAGAATTTTCTAGCATTTCATTAAAATTTGCTAACAATTTGAATTAATTTAATTAATTTCCCCAGAGGTTTCCTACAGGAAATTCAGGAGGAACTTTTGAAAACACATTAAGTACAAAACCACACCCGCAAGGCTGAAAATAGTTCTCTCCAAAGACCGAAAGCTATAGCCTGGAATAATGAAAAAAGACAACCTCGTGGATATACTCTTTAAAACTCATTTTCTGAACTGCAAAAACATGGAGGTCGGAGATGAAGACTAGCCGGAGATTCATACCCCTCCAAAAGAAGACTAAGGCATAGCCTCCGACACAATAACAGAACCCAAGATAATCTGGGTCATTCAAACATTTTCTCATTTAAGTCTCTAAAATTGGATGGAATTTGCTTAGCCCTACTTATATGGGGACTGAAAGTCAAGCTGATATTTATACCCAAACCAGGCAAAGAAGACTACATCCATGCCAAATCATTCAAACCAATAAGCCTCACACCGTTTATGATGAAAACCTTGCAGAAGCTTTCCGATTGGTACATCAGCAACCATATTCTAAAGGCGAATCCTCTTCATCCAAATCAACAGGCGTACATACCAGAACGCTAAACCGAATCAACACTCCACAGTATGGTTACCTATATTGAGAAGGTGTTGGTAAATAAAATGGCGGCATTACGCCTATTTATGGGCGTAGTGGGAGCTTTTAACAAAGCCTCTTTCAACAGCATAAGCATAAGCCTCTTAGCGCTTGGCACTTCAGACGCAATTAGTGAATGGATTAAACAGATCCTTAGCAAAAAAACGATCCAAATATCAATAGAATACGAAGTCTTCAAAGCAAGGGTGACTCATGGCTATACACAGGGAGGCGTATTAATATATCTCCTTTCCTAAGGAAAACATGAAAGAAAGAGGTACAGGCATATATTGTGCCGAAATGTATCTGTAATTAAAAATACCGCTGGACACTCTACAACCATCCAGACGGAACTCACAGGAATACTTGTTACCGTGAAAATATCTGAACTGGGGATATAAAGAGAAAAGTTCTGCATCCTTACAGACAGTAAAACCAACAAACATCCCAAGGTCTCATCAATACTGGCAAATGAATGTGTTATGAATGTTTCCGGGCCAAGGCACACTCAAACACATGCTCTAGCAAAAGAGGGAGCATCTTTGAAAACCGACAAGAGAGCTCTGCCCCAAATAGCACACAAAGCAAGGTAGAAGAACGACTCCAGTTGTGCTCATTCCAGAAATACAATAAACCCAACACTTGGTATGATTTCACTTGTTATTTATTTTACTCCGACTAGTTTCGACTATAAGTCATTCTCAAGGAGAAATGTACATTTCTAGTCGGAGTAAAATAAATAACAAGTGAAATCATACCAAGTGTTTTAATTCAACAATTAAATTAATACAAAAATGTTTCACCGAGCGTTAAGTGAGAACATAATTCATCATATAATAAACCCAACGCTAAAGTTGTCCAATATTATGTTAATATATTCAAGTCAAATCTAAAATCACTGATTGGTATCAGTTAAAAAAATACATCTACGTATTAGGAGTCGCTGAAGATCCCAACTGTTGAGGGTGCAACGAAAAACCGGAGTCTGCAGTGCATATCCTGTGCTACTGTCTCACTCTGGCAACATTAAGGAAGATCCTGGAAAGGACATCAATTCAAAATTATTATCTAAAACCCATTTTTGCAACAATCAATTGCAAAAGTTAATAGGTAATACATAGTTCATAATTGCAGGTAAAAGAGCTTGCATTTTTCCATGTTAGAAAAGTCTTATCTCTCAGTAATAATAAACTAATTGTAAGAGTCCTAATGCATGAGCAATACTTCTTAAACTTCACATTAGCTCATCTTCTAGCATATTCAAAAATTACATTTGGTGAATTAATCACACCGGTCTAAAAAATCCAGTGTTGCATTGCTCCAATCTTCTAAACAGACTAACTAATGTCTTCTAATAAGATACCTATAAGTATTGAGTTTTAGGGTTTGGTTTGCATTACTATTCAGATATTTTTAGTGTTATGTCAACTGTTGCGAAATATATTTTTCAAGTACCTTTTTCTTTAATTAAAGATTTTTACTCGAGGCTGTTTTATTTTTCGTTTAAATAACAACATTTTTCAAATAAGAGTTATCGAAAACTTGATAGCTCAAACTTGAAAATGAAAAAAGAAAATTAAAGTTGAAATTTCAATTTTCTTATATATTATGAAAATTTATTCTTATTTTTTATCAGAATGTTTCAAAAAACCTTTTACAAATTGGAAGGTTTTTCTTTAAAATTTCTAGAATGTTGCAACAAAATTTTGCCACATTTTTTGAATTTCGAATTTTCGGACAATTTCTCTTTAAGATATTAAAAATTTTTCTAGTATGGTATTTCATTTCCAAAAGAATTTTCTCCAATGATTCTAGAGGTTCCATTTTTTAAAAGATATCTATCATTTCTTTCTTCACCTCATGATCCTAGTATTTATTTTATCCAATTTTAAAAATTTTCGATAAGTTTCTTCCTAGTTTTTTTTTACAATTTTCTCATCATTTTTAAGGATTCCTATAATTTTGTAAGAATTACTTTTCAAATTACTAGGATTTTCTTCAAATTTCTAGGTTTCTCCAGCATTTTATTTTCATATATTTCAAAAAGCCATATCTTAACTAATCTTATCGGAATTTAAATTACGAGAATTTTCCCAGAGGTTTCTACATTTTCAAACAGTAATTCTTTCATATTTTCTGACAATTTCTTTTCAGTATATTTTTCGAAATTGCGAGATTTTTCTAAAAGTTTGTAGCATTTATTGAAATTTTAATTTATTCTATAACTTTCTGCTTTTTCCAGATTTTTCAACATTAATCAACCAAATTCCAAAAATTTTTTCGAGGTTCCTGGAAAATTTTCGAGTTTCTTTCTAAATTGCGAGAATATTCTTGAATACTTCTAGAATTTTTCAACATTTTTGTCCAATTTTCATCAATTTTTCTTTTGTATGGAATTTCTTTTCGAAATTATGAGAATTTTTTGCAGCTTATCGTCATTTTTAAAATTTAAAAACAAATTATCTTCAAAATTACGTCAATTTCTTTTAGATTTACAAGTTTTTGCAGCAATTTCGTTCAATTTAAAAAAAACATTATTTTTTTCTTTTTTCTAGCAATTCTTATTTTATGAACACTGAATAAAATGGTTACTATGTTTTTATTCACTATAATTTATAATAATTTAGTAACAGCCGTACTAATAGACCGAGATTTATTCTCGGATTGTAGAATCCTAGATTAATTGTCGTATTTTTTTAGTTACATTTAAATATCACTGGTTTTATGTTGGTATCACAGAACAGCTGATGGTATTGTCAATATAACCCGTGATTGTCAGTTGAGGAGCATGTGCAAAGTTTGTTTGCAAAAACATTAAATAAAAATAATTCCACAATTTTCATTGAAAATAATTATCGACTGTACTTACTTTAATCTTGATTAAATAAAAACAATGCTTATTCCTTGTCCCTTATCACACAAACATTTCACGTTCTTCTTTACTCACATTCACGTCAGCTGTTCCGTGACACCAACGTAAAACCAGTGATATTCAAATGTTACTAAAAAAGTTACTAAATCTCACAATGAATCTAGGATTCTACAATCCGAGAATTAATCTCTGACTATTAGTACGGCTGTAAGCGTTTTATTTAATGTTCATTATGAATTACCACATAGTAACGGTCGCAACCATCTCTTATGATCTAATTTTTTTAACAATTTTTTTACAACAATTCCTCTTTCAAATTTGTTTACAATATTTCAGTACATTTTCTAACAATCTCGAAACAGTAATTCTTTCAGATTTTCTGACAATTTCTTATCAGTATTTTTTTCTAATTAGCGTGCATTTTATTCTAGTAATTTTTTATCTTTGCCAGTAATCTATCTTTCAAATTGTGAGAATTTTCTTCGAATTTTTTACAGTTTCCCAGCATTTTTTCAGACTTTATTGAATTTTGGAACATTTTCTCTTTCTAATTATGAGACGTTTCTTTTAGAATTCCAGAATTTCCCGATTATTTTCACTTTTCATAATTTCTTGCTTGATATGAACAGAATTTTTTGACAATTTGAGTTTTTTCGATATTTTTTCTTTAAAATTCCTACAATTTTCCAAAAATATCTAATATTTTTTTATTTTTACTCTTTCAATTTTTTCTTTTACAATTGCCGATTATTTTTTTAAATATTCTAGAGTTTTTTTCTTCCGTTTTCAACAGTTTTTTAAATCATTTCTTAATCTTAGTTTAATATTTCAGCAATTCTTGTTTTCTTTAATCGGAATTTCCAAACATTTATCTTTTCCAACAAATTTCTAGCAAATTCTCTGATAATTTCTCTTTATGATGTCGAAAATATTTCTTTTATTTTCTAATAGAAATTCTTGCTTTATATCAACAGAACTTTTTAACAATTTGTTTTCTTCAAAATTCTTACAATTTTCCACCTAGATATCACTCTTCAATCTCGAGATTTTCCACTTTTTTTCATTCCAATTTGCGATTATTTTGTTATAAAAAAAAATTTTCTTCCGTTTTTAACAGTTTTCCATGCCTTATCCTAGGTTGTTTAATTTTCTCTTCTTGTTTTTTCTATTCAAATTTTTCAACTTTGCAATAATTTTTTTGAGGTTCTTACAGTTTTTCTGCTAGATCTCGCAAATTTCTTTCAAAATTGCAAGAATTTTCTTTAATAATTTTTAGAGTTTTCAAACATTTATTCAAAAATTTTCCTGCTTACTTCTTCTGCATGTAATTTCTCTTTCAAATTATGGGAATTCTTTTCAAAGCTTTTTGCAGCTTCTCGCCATTTTCCCAAAACTTTTAAAATTACGTGAATATTTTTTTTAGTTATAAAGCTTGCAGCAATTTCATTACAATTTTTTTGTAAATATATTTTTATTATCTTGGTAATTCTTGTTTATTATTAAAATTTTCCTTTTCAAAATTGAAAGAATTATTTACATGTTACAATGTGTCAGTTCTGTTTCTTCCAGATTTCTAGAATTTTCTAATAATCTCGAATTCATAGAATTTTCTTCAAGGATTCTAGAGTTTCTCAGATTATTTCCCCAATTTTCAGGAATTTAACATAATTTCCTACTTTATTTGATCGTAATTTCACTGAAAATTATGGCAATTTTATTAAAAAAATTTTTTACAATTTGCAGCACTTTTTGTACATGATTTATAAAAAAGAATTTGATCACTTCCAAATTATTATAACTTTTGATTTCAAATTGAAATAAAATACGTTACAGGTTATAGACCCATACAGGGTCTATTATGAAAGTAGTGCTCGGAGCAGTCTGAGTGGAAAGAAGTGCCTCCGCGTGAATTGTGTTTCGACTTTGTAACACGACGCGATGAAGCGTTTGCTTGACATCGATACGCAATTAAGTTTTGAGTGCGCTTGGAAAGAATGTAACCGAAACCTTCTAGATGCTTCAAAAGACCTTCAAGAATTTTAAGGTCACAGTCCAGGAGATGGGACAAGGCGTCCCACGTTTTCGTCGTGTGTGAGAAGATTTACGCCACTACAGTCAATTGAGCAATTCGATGACGTAGAAAGTGGAAATGAGCAAGTCCAGCATCAAAACGATGCACTTTTCGACGTCTGAAGAATCATCCATTTCGTTTGTTGGTGCCGAATCGCGCGCTACTGGCTGACATTTAAGACACGGCCAGACTCCACCATGTCAATACCCCCCACCACACGGCCTTCATCATTACCAATTTCTTGGCCCGGAGCATAACATCAGTGATCACGTTTTCAGTCCCGGCATAGATCCGTAGGACGTTTATTTTTGTTTCATTGACTGAAGATAAAGCTAAAAGGAAAGCATAGGATGTCGGTGGCAAATATCCGAAAGCATGTTCCTAAGAGAAATTCCCGTCGAGGAATATTTAGCAATCCAGGCATGGCAGAATGGCAGACACGTTTCCGAAACCCTATAGATGCTTTTTAAAAATTTTCCTAGAAAGTGCACATTACTTTTATAATAGACCCTCTATGTAAATAATTTAAAAATTTTAAAAAAACAAACAGGCATATATTATCACATTTTCTAAAGGATTCTAAAAAATTAATTTATTGCAATTTTAATTGTTTAAAGTCAATATTAATCTTTAAAATAAATATACATTAATGGTATGAATACATTTTTATTTAAAAAAATGGTTAGCAATTATATCAATTTCCACTGCAAACAAAATATTTTAATATTTTTGTTGATTTAGTTTATTTTAGTTGAGTTACATGGAAATGAAACACGCTGTAAAGTTTCTTCACTTTTGTAGATGCGAAGGCAAAAATATTTTGTGATATCACAAAGGCATAAATTTGCCCAATAACTCCGGGATACGAACAAAGATCTGTACGCAATAAAACGACGAACTTTATTGTGAGCTTTAATGTCGGTGTGGTAATCCTCGGGCCGATTTTTATGCCCGACACCGGATAAACAGTTGAGAGCTGGGTCACGATTTCGTGTGACCCGTCCGAATGGATTCCGAAACTGGACGGCATAAATTCGCAATAAAACGACCGAAATCCACACATTAACCCATCAAATGCGTTACCGGCTTATTCGGGGAATGTGGTTTAATGGTGATTTGATTGAGATATAAAAATGCCATAATGGTCCCCCCGCCGATAAAGTATGCAAATGTTGTGCTACAAATGATTATTAAGTATATCACGAGTGTAACGTAAAAATCTTTATCTAATTTATCGCCCATATAAAACTGTAAATAAAGTGGATTTTTTTTTGGGTACACTCTGTTGGTCGAGATGGTTTTGGAAAATTTCAACAACTCAATTTAACATCTTTTGTAAATTATATAGTTATATTTCTATAAATTATGACCAATATTTCAAAAGCACCTATAAAATTATATAACTAAAAAGTATTTAATTTATCTGTCTTGTAGCATTAATTACTACATTGTTCTTTTTTTCAAGAAAACGAATATAAAAGATTAATTTAAATACAAAATAATGTTGTAATCTTCAAAAGATTACCTATATAGGAAACAGAACTTGTTTAGAACCGTATACTCTAGGTAAAAGTTCCATGTAACATTACTGTGGCAGCAATGTACGTAATGGTAGACTCGGTGCCGGAAATCATAATTAATTGCAGCTTTCCATTCGCGAGACCTATTCGAGTGGTACAGGTGCCAACCTAAAAACACGCCCAGCGACATTTTCTAAATCTGGCCTGCTCCCAAATAAAATAAATCCTCGCAGCGAGAGCCGTTCGCGCAATTGGAAGGGAACGAAGTGTGACCTCGCATTTTTCCACCCACTTTTCCCACCGGAAAACCGATTGAACACAATGGCATATATTTTGAAATCGTGACACCGCTGTGAGATAGTGAAAAAAAAAATATATATCTCGCACAATCTAAATGGTAAATGTAAAGATTTATATCGTCGAGCTTACACTTGTTGTGATTTAACGACGGTTTGTGTCTAACCTTTACGTCGTACAAAGATTTCTATATAAAGCGTTTAATGAAGTGGCAATACTTTTATAGACTGACCTTTCTGTAAGGAGTTTCACTTGTGATAGGAGATGATCGTAAACAGTTCACCACACACACTAACACACAGGAATTGTCCACGAAAGAACACTGAGATTTTGACGTGACAGTTACACTGACTAGTTAGGTGACTTGGATTCTTATTTTATTGACTTTTATTATCAAAAATTATTTTAACGAAAATCACGAAGAAATTCAAATAATATTTTTTATCACAGTGCTAATCGAGATCTTAACAAAAAATATCGAAAGGTTAAACTTTTAAAAATGATTGAATATGATCGGAACACCTGTCAGGAAACTGAAAATAAAAGTAAAAATATGGAACATAACAAGTGCTTCTCTTCACCAAAATTATCATACTAGGGGTACTCAAATGAAATGACACTGTGGGTATAAATGAAGCCTTTATTCAAAACATACACAATAGGCCTGAACACAACGATTCTATTGGTTAAAGAGCCAAAGGAATTCGTTTTTCCAAAACTCCTGTAGCCGTGACTAGACCCAGTCCATCACAGTGTCCTTGAGTTCATCGTCCGAGTTGAAGTGCTGCCCTTTCAGATATTTTCGGGGCACTAAACATAGAAATCGCAAGTCTACATGTTCAGACTGTAGAGTAGATGGGCGGAAGTAACTCTATGATTATGACTCTATGGCTACTTGGCCCCAGTCTCGGCACTTCAGATTGGTTCTCAGAAAGAAATATCGGAAAACTCTATCAATGATAGCATCTTGTTCCCTGACAATGAGCGTGAAACCTACACAAACTATATCGATCAGGTAATACTGACACACACTCCTGTACCCCCATCCTCTATTCCTATCTCACCCACTGCTGAAATTCTGATTTATAACAATCCAATCAGGCAAGACATAATAGAGCTGCTTCCAAAATTAGGTACCAAGTTAAAAGATCTCGCCCACATCATTTCCTTTGGCGACAAAAAGGCAGACCAAAAACTCTAGATGATCTACTAAACGCAATATACCAGTTAATTCAGCGACTCCGGAAAGAAAGTAGGCAAACTCAGCGCACACCCCCAGCTTCCCGTCCTCGAAAAAACCAGGAGAAGAAGGCAAGAATATACAAAGCGTCATACACTCTTTACGGGAAAAATAATCCCTCGCTTGCCAACATAAGCATTGGTGGGCACGACCTTTTGACCAATGATTGTTATCCACTTGTCGAAGAAGTGGAAGATCACCTCTCCACCCTTTTTTTCCAGTCCCTCTCCTCCCGATCACACCATTATTAGAAACCCTTCCCCAATTAATCATGATCTCTATGAGATGATTTCTTGTCAAGAAGTCACAACAACCCTTAACCATACAAGAGGACCTGACAAAGTCAACGCCCAACACTTAAAGCAGATACCGACTGGCTTACTAACAATTCTCATAAGCGGTATGATTCTGCTGGATCATGTTCCTGCGGAACTGAAACTAAACATAACTATCTCGGCTCGGCAATTAAGTTGACTCCAACTTTCATTTGTGAGGACGGGACGCTGATCAACAGCTCGGTCCTCCACAACGTTATTAAACAACATCGAAAGAGATATTTGCCCTATATGATTGTATCTCTCGTTCTAGCGAAGGCATTTGACAGCGTCTCACATCAATCCATTTGAAAATGTCTCCTTCAGTTTGGAGTCGATCACCGTATATGCAATTATATTATGGCAAAGTATGATAACACCTCGATCACAATCGAAGTCGGGGAATTAAGAACTAAAACTTTAGCCATGACCAGGGTGTCAAGCAGAATAACCCGCTGCCCCCTATCCCATTTGCTTCATCGGCATCATGGAAAATTAAGGGTTTGCGTGGAAGAACACTCCGCCCGTGCTTATTTTGCCCAAAATTTGAAGTATGTTCTTTTTTAATTGATTTGTAGGATATGTAATTTTTTAAGAGTCCAAAGATGTATAAATAAATAAATAAATAAATATGATCATGAATGAGCCTCTCTGAAATAGAGCCAAAAATAGGGCTCTTAATGGAACTAGGAAAATTAGTGCACTTTCTTATGCTGATTACTTAATCGAATGTAAGTGGCTCAGACACTTAGAACTTACACGAAGTTCTTTGGTAGGAAAGGCTTAAACATCAAGGCCAATAAGTGTCAATTTATTGGGGCAGGAAAGGTGTCCGATAAGAAACAGCTATACACAATCTCCAAACCTATATTCAACATTGGTTGGACCCCAATACAACCAATGGGAATTGACGGTATGAAATATCTCGGCAACAATATATCTTTTGTCAGAATCACAAAACCCAACTCAAACCTCTTGCACACTCAACGCTCGGTGGATCCACACACTACAGAATCGTAATATTCCAAGGAAGATTCTTTATCTGGCAGACAGAGAATTCGGCACTGCATCAGGAAATTCTACCACACCTGTAGCTCTAATTATATTCACGCGAGTATGAAGGTTGGCGGATTAGGAGTCTTCCAACTTAGGGAAAGAATCCCTGCAATAATGATCAGCAGGCTCCAGAACATAACCAGACCACCAGCCAGCATCAATTCCGAACTGGTTAAGGAAGAAACAAAGTACATTATATTAGGAGGATAAGGTTCCTTCAAGTGGCGCTTCCGCCAAAAAAAAACGAGCGAACTACTTAAAAAATCTTGGTCGGGGAATGAAATCCGTTAGTGCTCTTCCTTACAAGGGTGTTCTAGCTGGATCGACAATCCTCCTATGAATTGGACAGGAAGTTCTTACTGTAAAGTCATCCAACTACGATCTAACCTGCTGCCTACCAAGGGGCATACGGGTGACAAAAGTACTGACAGGTGGTGTCGCTCTGGATGTGGGAAAATTGAATCTCTTACAGGTGTTGCAAGGATGCCACGTGACCACGTGACGCACCACCAGCGGATCAGAAGGCAAAACAGAATTTTTCAACTACTTAAAACCTTCATTATAAAGAACTGTTCGGCAGGAGGTGCGATTCCGACTGGCCGACAGGTCGCTAAAAGTAGCAGACCTTATTCTCTCCAAAGGCAATACAACTATAATCTCCGACGTCGGTGTGAATTGGGAAGGGTCCAGAACATTGCAGACCAGTTACATCAATAAAACCGCGGTGTACAATAACGAACAGAAAATTAATGCGGTCGCTGCGTTGTTTTCAAATACTCTAATTCTGGTGCTTCCGTTAATTCTCGGCGTGCGCGGTAAGACAATATTGCGTTGTGTGACACGATCGGTATCAACAAGAAAGACCAAATAAAAATAGTGCTTGACTATATTGTTGGGAGCTTGTATATCCACAATCATTGCAACAAGGCTGCATGGGTTAATTAATCTAGTGAAGTAGTGGACTTTGTAGCATACTCTATATTTTAATTCTGGTGAGTAAGCATAAGTCGGAAACTGAGTTAAACAAGGAGTAGTAAGCTACGGGCCTCAATACTAGCCGGGGACAATTAACTCTACCATGGTGACGAGCGCACCAACAACTAAGCTCGAAAATTTTGCCAGACTCTATGACGTAGCTAGTTCTCGGAGTGTCTTACAGTACACATCGGAGTGAATGGTTCTTCCGTCACCTCCCCCTAAAAAGTTCAAAGCCGTGGGGTCAGCAGGTAAAGTGTTGCTTGTCGTCTATTTTGACGTCCAAGGTCCACTACTTGTTGAATTCCCTGAGCACAGAATAACCATTAACCCCGATGGATATGGTGAGACACTTCGAAGACTACGCTTTTCCATCAAGAACAACAAACAAATACAGAGGATGTGGTTCTGCTCTATAATAACGCGCGTCCAAACGCGTCTAAAATCGAGCACGTGGAACTGAGTTCAAGTACGAACAGCTTGACCATCTTCACTAAAACCTAGACATGTCGCCCTGCGATTTCTATTTGTTTAGTCCCCAGAAAGAAAAAAACATCTATAGATTCTATAGAGAAGCACATCAACTCGGACGACAAACTCAAGGATGCTGTGAAGGACTGGGTCTCGTCAGGAGTTCTAGGAACACCGAATCCTTTGGCTCGTTAACACGTTGACGCCGGCGTTTTTGTACCCTACAATTATTCATTTAAAATGACAAAATTTAGCTCGCACGCCTATGGTTGTTATGGTTGCTATGGTGACTGAAGTCCTAGATGTGCGATAATAGTTATTTATTGTCATCATGGAAGTAATCAGTGGCGTACCAAAAGCGTAAAAACTCGTGTACCACCGGTGGTACCCGCCGGCGTTAACGTGTTAATCAATAGAATCGTTGTGCTCAAGTTTATGGTCACAGTGTCATTTCATACCCGATTATTATTAACTTTCTTCAATGTGTAAAATCGGTTTAAGTCCTATCTACCCATCAAAGCTTAATCATCTTAACTACTGATACACAAGCAGAATCATTTGTATTATTATAACCACTCCTCCTGATTAGTTTGCTTAATGTTATTCTTCAATATTACGTTCTTACCGGCCTTCTCTTATGACTCCCAATATGTTATTTATAAATCACTTCTTCACTTCTACTACTATCTCAACTTTATCCGTTGAACCTTCTCTAATTAATTCCTCTCTATATTTTACATCGTGCATATCATAAACGTAATTATTTATGTTTTTGTTTATGTTTATTAGACTTAAACTAGCTTCCTTTCCAAAAAAAATGCATATGAATATATAAAAATATAAAAAACATACAAAAAATTTTGATTGTTGAAGCTGGGTGGAGTTCATGCAGCTGCTATGATCTTCCACTCTAACTCTTGTTTCTGGTAGGCAGTGAGAGTTCCTCTTTCTTTCTATATACTATAATTATTTAAATATATTAATTATTGCCTTAATATGGCCTTATTTTGCATCTTTTTAGCGATGAGATTATGACTCTCAAAAATAACATATTGCTTAAGACGGTGTCTTAATTCAATTAAGTGTTGGCAAACTTACTTACTGAGTGAATATATGAAGTATATAACTAACATCTTCTAATTTTTTTTTTATAGCAACATCAAGTAGTTTATACAGTACTTTCACATTCCTTTTCCTTACTGCTATGCAATCATATATATTTACCACCCAAGGAGATAGATCTGAGGGTGTCAAATGAATGGTTTTCCAATAAAGGCGAATTGATGTTAATGAAACCTTCCGGAGCCTGGCCCCGTACCCGCAGTTATTCTCTACTTAAGGAAAATATTTTTAGCTGATATGGTCCTTTACTTAAGGAAAATAAAAGCGATCTAATAATTGGCATGGCCTTAGAATCGAGAGATCCAATTTTGGGCGATGGCCTAGATTATGATTAGTTTGAGAACATCGGTCGATTGTTTTTTTTTTAAATTTGGTGTATACAAAAGGAAAGGTCTATAAAAACTGATTCTTATTTGGCCATCAATGACAAAATATTTTCTCATCACCAGCTGTAGACAATTGATTTGAGTGTAAGATACGACCTTCGCCTTCAAGATCTATGTTCAAAATTTTTACTTTTTCGTTTATTTTTATACCAGTTCTTGTAAAATAAGCTTGTTAACTAAACTAAGTCAATTTATTACTGTGTAGCCTTTAAAGTCAAGTCTTGTAATAGCACTTTGTTTTGCACTCTCTGAATCTGAAAGTAAAACCACAAATAATTATTATTTGTGGTTAAAACATAGTAATTTTTTAAATTCAGTGTAAGTATGGATTACCACGTAGTAACGGTCGCAATCATTCTCTTTATTAAAAACGATCAATATTAAAGGAATATGACTAGTGCAAAAAGACATTGGATGACTTATTTGTAAGTCAAGTCGTCATCAATCAATAACGACTTTATATACAGTACTTATTGCAACCTATTTCTAAAGTCAAAAAGGTAGTACGTCTTTAGCACTTTTTTTTGTTACTTGAAATAGAGAATGGTTACGACTGCCACTGCATAGTATACCATATTTACACTGAATTAAACCAAATTGTATTTTTCAATTGGTTTAAAATAAAGACCTTCATTATTTTTATATGTAATATTTAGTTTTTTTACTACCTTTGTTATTCTGCAGTTTTGTTCAACATTTTTAGGACGAATACTAAAAGGATTATCTGTGAAGAATAACTTTCTATATATGCTAATCAAGTAAGATTTAAGTAAACTATAAAGATTTCTACTCTCATTAAGAACTCTATTTAGGGACAGGAAAATAAAATTAAGTATTTTTTTCTCTATTGCAAAACAACATGAGCTGCCAAACTGTAAAAACTTCCATTGTCCTTCGGGACTTTAATCACCTTAATCCCATCAAGAAGACGTTTTATTGTAGCCTTCTCTAGATAAAGACACCTTTGGTCTGGAATTTAAGGCAAAAATTGACCTATTCAGATAATTTCAGTTGCTCTTGTTATGACTAGGATCTGAAGATTAAGGAGACAAGAAATTTTCAAATTTTGCCATAATCTTTTATAGTTCCTTTCATTTCAGCACCTCCTATATTACAAAAAATGAATTACAAAAAATTGAAATAATAAAGAAGTACCGTGTAAAAGAATCTAAGCTTCTGTAAACTAAACTGTTTTAGCTAATTATTGCAAATTGTTTTGTCTGTTAATATAAGCCCTGAACTTAAATAACCCCATAGTAAATAGTACAGGTCAGCAGACCCATAATAAGTATATTTCCAATCCATCTGTGGTGAAATGCATTATCTAAAAAAATTTAAACAATGCGAGCGAAATACGGTGGTACCCCGTCCTGCTAAAATCAGATATTATTTGACAATTGTCCTTTTACCTCCAGCACTGGAATCATTTGTGCGTCTAAAAATCTGTTATACCTTTAAATTTTTTTGTAAGAAGAAAGGTCTCATGCTTTAATTTTTGGAAGTGTAGCGAATGCGAATTGTACCGAAAGAGAATTACTTTGTGACTAGTTACGGCAGTTATGTCGATTTATCTTACCATTCAAACAAAATGTAGCCTTGTATGAAAACACATTTCTTACAAAATTATTGTCACCGTTACAAACATCCATAATTGTTTCAGAAAATTCTAAATGTCGGAATCGTCTTCGGAGAGTTCTTAAACAACGCGAATTTTATATGAATGATATTTTCTTCAATATTTCTATTTTTTTTTCTTTCATTTAATTCATTGTGCGTTCAAATTAAAATTGATTTGACATTTTTCAATAAAAAGTATTAGCCATGTATCAACTGTCAATAGCATTTTTCATCTATTAACTGCAATAATTTGAGAACTGTCATCTGCTAACGGTTAATAATAATAATAATAGATTTATTTTCTAACAGAAACTATAATTCTATTTACAGGGAAAATGTATAATATACTAGAAAATTATAATTAAAACTAAGTATAAAAAACAGAATATTTCAAAAACATAAAATATATCTAAATTATAACGAAAAACAAAAATACACTACGTTTGCCAATGATTGATCATTTGTCATCTGTCATAACTGCTAATTGACATCTGATATCTAGCATTTGACAACTGTCATATAATTTTAAATTGGTTATAACTTTTTATTGTCAATAATAACATATTCATAATTTCTCTATTGTTTTATAAATTAATGACAGACGACCGACATTTATGACTTAACGATTATCTATTGTAATCTACCATTTTTATCTTTACCTTTATTTAAACTTTATCAAATCATGGTTATAATATAGATATTTAGAAAATTGATTAAAAAAATTATTTTCACCTTATTGTGTGATAAAATAAAATTTTGTCATTTTGACATTGGTATCTGGTATCCATCGTCTGTTATATATCATTTACTGTTTGTCAATCTGCTATCTATCGAATAACGTACCGTTTTAGACTTATTCGAATAAAGTAACTAATTTATTCTTTGAAGTTTTCAATCTATAATTATCTAAGTGAAAGTAACAAAGTGGCATCTGCAATATGTACTATTATTTAACGTAATAACATCTGCCATTATCTATCAGCTGTCTACTTTCATCTAACATCTACTACGTATCATTGTAAATCTGTTATTTGTTAAATTATTAGTTGTCAGCTTTTACCTGTCAACTCCTAGCTGTTATCTACATCTATCATCTGTAGACTGACTATTTGATGTCTGACCTCTGTCAACTGAAGTTTCTTATGAGACATGTTATAACAGCCAGCTATCATCATTCATTTGTTAACTACTAGCGTTATATTATCTATTAACTGTCAATTATTATCTGTCATCTGCCAATTGTCATGTTACAACTGCCATATAACGTCTATCATTTATCATTTATCAGCTGAAATCTGTCATTTGTTCAATTGTCAGTTGTCATCTTCTGCCTGTCAACTCCTGTCATCTGCATCTATCAACTATCATCTATCATTATTAATTTGACCATTTGCTATCTGACACCTGTCAACTGAAGTTATCGGACATGTGATAACTACTGTCATCTTAATTTTAAACTGCTGTTTAAATATGCCATATATCATCTTGAACTGTCAATTATCATCTGTCGTGTGCCATTTGTTAATGAGCTGATTGAAAATGGCGATGAGGGTTAATTGAGATTAGTAGTAAAATATTAAGAAATGAAGGGATAAATGTAAATTTATAAAAGAAATTGAAAAATGTCAGATAGGTGAAAAAATTACTCCGTAAAAAGTGAATAAAAAGAAAACTTTTCTCACTCTCTTTGCGTTCTGAGTGTTTATTCCAAAAAATTTCCATGTTATTGCACAGTAAAGAACATTGCCCGCATTCACGTGTGTAACTTTTTCTTCACCAAGTAAATTACGGCACATTCATGCGGTAAATACCCACATGCATGCTGTATGCGGTAAAGACTTAGCGTCTAATAGGTTCTATTAATAATAATATGGTAATCTTAACGCTCTACCCCGAATGGAGTACTAGTTTAACTAGTTTAACATTCACAGCAGTCCACATAAATACACATATACATATAAATCCTTAATGGATAAGTTGCAATTGTCGGGAATACTGTAATTAGCTAATAAGATTATTTTTCAAAGCTGGCTAAGCTTTCCTGATTACCGCCAATAATCTGCAATAGTTTTACGAATTTACATCATTTGATAACATATTTAACCATTTTATTCTTATCGAAGACCGAAAAGCCGAGGTATTTGTTCTTGTTAAGGGATGAGTGATTCTCAGAATCATAAGCTCTATGCTTACTTTTATCAATATTCATTACCAGGCGCAACTTGAAATCATCGTCGTATAATGCCACTATTGTCATTGAAAATATACATGGTTCATGTTTATTAGTTTAAAAATTTAAACTGTATAAAACTAACTCCACATTTTTATACCAAACTCGAGACGATTGTTTCAAACCGTAAATTGCTCGATTCAATTTAATAACCCTATTTTCACCTTGGTCAAGGCCTTCCGAGATTTTCATGTAAATATTCTCGACCAGTTTTCCATTTAAAAAAGGCTGTCACAACATCTAACAGCCATACTAATAGTCGCGAATTAATCCGAGATTGAGGATTAATCCTCGGTTCGGGCTAAAACGCGCCCAATAGACGGTATAATCCCGTCAATAAATAGCGATTATTATAGGATTCTAGAATCCGAGATTAATCGGAGAATTGATCTCTGAATAAACGGCTGTAAACGTGTTATTTTTAATTCATACTAAACTGGCAGTGCTATCAAGAAACGAAAGGTTGAATGTCTTACTACTGGTGATAAAGTTTCATGGTAATCATGGCCTGGTTTTTGACTAAAACATTTAGCCACTATAAGCGTGCTCTAAAAATAACATTAATTTCTCCGCTTAATTTTCTTTTGAACACCCACTTGCGCTATGACCCATCGGCAGGTCAACAAGAAAAGTCACATAATCCTCAAAACTTGTTGGTTTTGTGTTCGTTGTGACCGTCTTGTGGTTTCCACTTCATCCACTAGTTCGTCAGAAATCCATTTATCTTCGCTGCTAATTTCCTCTGATAATGAGTCAACATCTGATTTTTTGATGCAAATTTTGTTGCAAATTGTAACAAGTTTACTTTTCTATAATATACACATTTCTGTTAATAGATGTTTTAGTTTGTATAGTCTATAACCCTTCGATGTCTCTGAAAAAACAATTAAAAGTAATTTCTATGATTTCTTATCCCACTTGTGTCGTGTTTCCTTAGGAATATGCGTCATTGTCACGCTTTTAAACTGCTCTGGACTATCAGGAGTTATGTTTTGATTAATTATTCCATCGCTTATTAAATATTTGTTAAATTTTCTATGAACTCTTTACCATTATCTGAGCGTAAGGTTTTAATTATTTTTCCTGTTTGTTTTTCTATCATGTTCTCAAATTCAATCAATTTATCATGGCTTCGTCTTTGTTCTTTAGAAAATATACGAATGACTGTGCGACTATGGTCATTCTGGAATTCAATAAATTTTGAACCGCCAATTGACTTAGTTTCCAGTGGCCCCGCTAAATCTGTATGAGTCAATTCTAAAACATCTTCAGCCTGATGCTTTGATCCATTAAACGATTTTGCTTTCTCTCGCAACACACTTGACAATTTTTAATATTTATATTCGTTTCCCTAACATAATCCATTCCTTCAACTAGATTCTCTTTCAAGCGTCTAGGCCATAAATCTCCATCATTTACCCTCTCTCTTGCAAATAAACAACTTGTTGCTTTTATAATATTGTAAACACTCTCTATGAGTTGGGCATTTACAACACTAATATTATTTTTGTAAATATTTGACATACCTGACCTGTAAATGTCACTCTGTTGCCTTTTCTAAGTAACTGACTCACTGGTAATAAAATTGTTGCCAAACCAGGAACGAATTGTACAACTTGAATCTCTACTTCATGAGAAAAACCATTTATATCTGCTGTTGACATATAAATTTCGCCACTGAATTTAACTTCCAATTTTTGATTGTTCTACAATAATGTTGTTAATTGCTAGCTTCCTTGTATTCAATAACCAATCGCTCCTACATGTTAAGTGAATACTGGAATCTGAATCGACATACCAGTCATTGTTAAACGTTGAACCTAGAAATACTACATTAAGTGCACGTCTCTCCAACTCAGTACCTTTGTTTTCATTTTTTTTTTCTGCTGGAATTTTGATGCAAAATGTCCATATTGCTTACATTTAAAGCACTGTACTTTTTTCATTTCTTTCTTCAGTTTGTAGGTAATGGCTGGTTGGTTGTTTTTTAAATTAAAAATTGCACAGTTTAAATTACTTTTGCCATCTAGGTTCGCATCTAGTAACATAGTCTTTATTACGTCTGTGGTTGTTTCAATACCATTATGTTAGGTAGCCATTACCATTGGCGTAAATTTTTCTAGCACACCTGCTAATAACAGAATTCCAATTAGTGTATCATCTAATTTCAACCCTGATCTTTTTAGCTTCTGCAACGTTTCGACCACTTAATATATTCCTCCATGTTTCTGCATGTCTCTAATCTCAATGAAATTAAGGTCTTGTACTGTTGAAAATTCTCGTATGTGCATGTAAATTGATGAAATTAACTTGGTTTTAGCTTTTGTCAGCAAATCTCCTAAGATTTCACATCCCGTTACGCATTTATTTAGGTCTTCAAGCGGAAGGACATTTTCCATAATTACAGCGACCTTGTAACCTTGGGACGTTCGTTAAATAGTTCGCTGCCATCTTGACTGTCTCTCACTGGCATTGCCACGTTCGCGTACAATACACACGAAAAGTACTTTTCCTTTAATTGCGCATTAAAGTCAGACCGATGCACACATCATAAAGGAGGACAACGGTATCATAATATTGGGCCTGATATTCAAAAGTCAATGGAAGAAGGTTGGGTTCTCACATGTTTATTTGATATATAAATTCGAATTGTTAATGAACTTGAGAAATTAGCGACTAGTTGTATTTGTGAGTCTGCTACTACTCAATCACGCAGGAAATCTACGGAAAAGTTTATCGCCATGATATTATTATAAATATAAGTATTAAATCACCTACATATACTATATTAAATAGTGACAAGCCAAGATGATCTTAATCGGAGCTTGTTTGAGGCAAAGGACAATCGCAGGTACATGAAGAATCGATAGATTATCAAACTAAATGATCAATTAAATTGAATGAACAAAATAGTAGTTCTATCATGACTTGAGCCGGTGTTTTTTATTAGGTATTATATCCTTTAAATATTCACCAAGCTGCTACATTGATGATATTAATTATAACAAATACAGACAAATAAGAATTTTGGAAATTTAATTAATAATCTCTTTGAAGATATGTTACTTGCACACGAATTGCGACACATAGTATTTATACCCAAAATAATATTAGGATAAAACGATTTATTAATCTAGTAAAGAATAACAAACGTTAAGAATACGTAATTCAGGTGAATAGGTCAGTTCTTCAGCATAAAGTATCATAATACGAGATTTGCGGTCACAGAACCGAAAGGTATACAGAGCTGTTGTATTAGGTTATGTTCCTGTTTAAATATTGGCGCATAATCCTAAGACACGTTCAAAACTCGCTTTGTCTAATTTGACATACTTCAAAAATAAAGCTGAGCTTGGAAAAAATAGGATGTATAAACGGATTTAGGTAAGAAGCAACCATAACCTCGCAAGGATAGACACATCGACTTGAAAATATATGCAACTTTTTTTTGGGATTCCTTGCTGTTTGTATTTGCTTAAATTTTTGTTTCCATAAATTAGACATGAGGTTTCAAGGAGAACTTTCAGTAAAATGGGATTTACAACTGTACTGGGTGCGTATTTAAATAGATACAAAGTTATTAGGTTAAAAAATATTCTTGATAGCATTTAGGTTTCACTGTTAAGATTTAAATTTAATAGAAATAATATATATTTAAGAATACTCGTACGATTATTCTTAGTGAAAAGTTCCCCACGTCCCTTTAACATGCTTACTTCTTAGATGCCGTTTCTGGTTATATTCTTTAATTCCAACCCAAAGTCTATACAAAGCTTTCTAGTATCAACATTTTACATGCCAGATGATATACAACACATACATTACGAATTTTTCTAAAAGTTCTCGTTCATCATAATATATACAGATATTAATAAATCTGATAGCTTAACAAAATTAACACCTTCATGTATCAAGATGTATATACATAATAATAAATAATAATTAATTATAAACACACCTCCCATGATTAATATTTACCTTAATCAAAATAATTAATTATTCATCCTAGTAATCAAATAACAGTAATTTGTAAATGTCAAACGGCCGAATTTGAATAATCACATTCTGATATGTGTATTAGGAACCGTACATTTTCCACTTTCCGCCTAATTGAGCAAACATCTGCTCTCTCTCGATCATTTCCCACACGAAGTGCAACGTGAAAGACGAGATCGCCGGACTCTCCGCAGGCACGGATACGTTTCAACGAAACCGCAGCTTTATGGGTTATGTAAAAAGCACCGTATCCTATCGGATTTCATACAGAGAAGGTGATACAATACTAAAAAAGTCCCCACGTTACATTCCACATGAAATATCTACACGGAAAATAAATATTTGATAGATAAACAGGATTCACATTACGTATGGATGTTTGACGAGTGATCAGCTCGAAAGTGAATTCTTGCGTCGAAGGCGTAGGTTTAAATGGAAGTTTTATTATTAATAACGCGGACCGTGGCGTTTTATAATTTCCCAATCACAATATTGTGATATCGGTTTGTGGGATTTATGTGTGTACGTTTGACCTTTGCATTGTTTGTATTTGTAAGAAAATTACTTTAAAAATGGTGATGTGGCCATCATAGATAGTACTTTTCTTATATTTTTCTTGAAAACTATGAGGTTTATGCAAAAAGGCTATTTTTAACAATTTTCGATTCTTTACAATTGTTATATAATTGTTATATAAATAACGAAAAACACGTTTTAATAAAACTTGTTCAGTTTCTCATTCTCTTTAACTTTTGTTTAAAAAGTTATGTAACATTTTTCATATTTACAAAAATATCAATAAAAACAAAAAACGCTTCCGATTCACCGAAAGCTTTTCAGTTTCAGTTTTTAACGATAAAACCTTAAGTTTAAAGTTTCATTTCAATAGAATCATTCATTTTTGAGATACAGCGCCCACCGACAGATACTCACAAATATATGAATGAATGAATGATAAGAAGACTACTGTAATTCAACTAAGTTCTTGTTTCCCTTCCAACTATAGATTGATTTATTGAGATAACGAATGTACTAATTCATTAAACTTCAATGGTTGACATATATGTGGTATACATCTTCTTGCGTAACATAATTGGTCAATATTAATCATAATGATGGTTGCGACTGTTGCTATGTGGTAATTCATAATGAACACTGAATATTATTATTATTCAGTGTTCATAATTGATAAATACTTATCTTTCGGATGTCTAGAATGTTTTTGTACTGAATACTTATTTACTTCTATCTCAGATACATCTATACAAAATTATGTTTAATTTGCTTTACAAGAAACGAAATTGGGACACTAATATTTCTCTTCGGCCTTATTTCTACTTTGTAAATTCATATGAAAAGGTGACTCTAACTTACATCCTTGTACATGTCCATCTAGATACGCTGGCCAAAGGAAAATACTATCGCGAATTCTAACGCTTCATCTGTATATTCTAGGGGCGAATTACTCAAGATTATTAAAGCAGTGAAAAATAACTCAGATCAATACTTGAAGCAGTTTTTTTAAATTTTGTAAGAAATTTTGAAGCTGGCTGCAGCAAAAGGTTAATTTCACAGAAGCTTTTGATGTAATAATAATGATTTAAGATTATTACTAAGCTCATCTACATTGCCTGAAGATATATATGAAATATACTCGGCTACAAATGGACTTATCACGAGACAATATATAGTAGAGGTGACAAAAAGCATAAATACCTTCACACCCCAAGGAATAGGTTTTTTCTTGTATACTGCTTTAAACCAAGATGCCCTTTGAATAGTATTATCGACTCGTCTATACATACGTTTTTCTCAAGATTCAATTTTTGTATAGTTTTTGAAAAAACGTGATAAAGTGAAAAGCTTGTTTAGTCTTGATATCAGCATTGAGCTGTTCAAATCTTTTATAAGGTATTTGTAGCGGGATTACAATCATTAAGTTGTATCTTGTATTTTTGTAGGAGTATTTTTTCCTTTTATCAGTAATTTCTAAAAAAATGGTTGATTTCCCTTATCTAAAGGCGAATTGATTAGGGCTTATCCTTTTATCTGTTTCTCTTTTAGTCGGTAGGCTGTAGGTGTTCGTAGATCTTTCCCCGAATATTTGTCAGGCACAAGGCTCTCTATTTTTTTTTTCTTGGTTTTTCTAATAGTATTAGTTTCGCTTCTTTCCAGGTGTCTGGGAATTCATTTTTAGTCCATTGTTGGTTTATTGTTTTTAATATTATATTTGGAATGGTTTTTATTTCTTCTTTTATTAAGTCTGATCCAGGGGCTTTCTTTTCCTTCAGCTTCGTCGCTGCTTCTTCCAGTTTTTTTTTTCTGTGAACGGTTCTATTTTTGTGTTCTCCATGTTTTTTCCTTCTTTATTATTTTTTGTTTGGTTTTAATTGGTTTTCCGGAAATAGTTTAATCGCTATATTCTTTTGTACTTTTTCATCTATAGTTATTTTCTGTTTGTCACAATTTTGTAACCTTTTCCTCATACATCTTTTTCTATTTCGTCGCATAATTTATTCAACATTCACCCTTTTTTAAATTTTCTTCTTTTTTTTCTTCTTTGTATCTTTTTCCAATTCATTTTTACTTTCTTCTTGCTGTTTGTTTTTGGTAGTTCTTGTTATCTGTCTTTTATCTTTGTACATTTTTTATTGGCTTCCTTTATATGCTATAGTTCAATATCGATATATAACAACATATGGTTTATTTAAATTTTATAATAATGGGTTTTCCAATAAGAGGTTTCATTTTGATATTTAAAAAATCGAGTATATTTTAAGAGAAATCAATGGATATTTATTTCATTGTAAAGAGAAAGGTATGCCATTAACGATGGAAAACGATATCAGCCAAATGGCCGCCATGACTACGGTTGCAGCACCATATCCTTTTCATGAAATTGTCTATGACCAATTCGCAAATTTGCGGCTGTATGTCCTCGATAACTTCACGAATTCCATCTTTAAGGTCTTTAATCGATATTTTTCACGCGACCCCAAAGAAAAAAGTCTAAAGGTGTTAAGTCACAAGATCTCGGGGGCCAATTGTGATCACCTCATTGCGAAATAACACGGCCAGGAAAATTTTCTTGCAAAATTGCGATTGTTTCGTTGCTTATGTGGCACGTAGCGCTGTCTTGTTGAAAATAAACGTCGTCCACATCAATATCTTCCAATTTCGGCCATAAAAAATCATTAATCATAGCTCGATAGCACAATCCATTCACCGTAACAATTGCACCAGCCTCATTTTTGAATAAGTAAGGTTCAAACAAAGCGCCAGTCCAAAAACCGCACCAAAGAGTGACACGTTGAGGATGGAGAGGCTTTTTGATAAGCATTCTTGGATTTTCCGAGCCCCAAATGCGGCAATTCTGCCTATTCACGTAGCATCCGAGATGAAAACGCCTTATCACTGAAGATGATTTTTTGATGAAAATCCGGATCATTTTGATGCATTTCAAGAACTCAATCAGCAAAGATACGATGTTGCTCTTGATCGACCGGCTTAAGTTCTTGTGTTAACTGAACTTTAAAAACCTTCAAACCTAAGTCTTTATGCAAAATACGGTGTAATGTCGTTTTTGGAATGTTTAATTCCAAAGATCCACGAGGAATCGACATACCTGGGTTTTCGTTAAAATTATTGGCTACAGCAGCAATATTCTCAATTGTTCTTGAGCGACGCACACGGTTTCGATTCTTCACATCACTAAGTTGTCCCAACAGCTCAAATTTTTTAACCAGTTTTACTATTGCTGGCCGAAAAGGTGCTTCACGACGACCTAAATGTGCTTTAGTTTGGAGAACTGTGACTGCAAAATTTTCACCATTTCTGTAGTGAATTTTAACAATTTCAGTGCGTTGTTGAAGCGTCTATCTTTGCATTTTTACTAATGGCGTAGTTTTTACTCGTCAAATGTCAAATGATGACAGCTGCAAAAATGGCAGCTGCCCAGATAGCGGGATATTCAAAATGAAACCTCTTATTGGAAAACCCTATATAATGTATACCCAGACGTTATGATCCATGAATTAAATGTAAGTAACAAGTGTCAAAAATTTATTGATAATTTAACAAACGCCATTAATTTAGCTTTCCCCTGAAACGCAAGTTTCTTAAGAATAATAGCACATTCACCCCTAATTGGTTCGATAGCGAATTAAAAAGTATGAGGGAACATCTAATTTTTCTCAACAATTGGCATAAAAAGCATCCAACTATAAATCATAAACAAATTCGAAACGAATTCAAGAAAACCTACAAATAAACTATAAAATTTAAAAAGTATTCCAACAACGATTCTTATATGTTAAATGCCTGTAATCGCCCTAAAGCAATGTGGGAAGTAATCAATCAAAATAGAAATAAGTCATCCTTGCCATCTTCAACGTTAACTTCTAATAATTTTAATCACTATTTTGCTTCAATTCCGTCCATTTTAACTTCATTAAATGCATCCAATAACAATAACAATCAAAAATCATATTTAGAATATTTACGTATGAATAATAATATTACTTTCCAATTTTCAGAAGTCAGTTATTTCAAGGTCCGTGATACTATTTCTAAACTGAAGAATAAAAATAGTATCAATATCAATAAAAAACTAATTATGACTGTTTTGAATATTATATTAGTTCCTCTAACGGACTTAATAAATGAATGTATTAGAGAAAGTACTTTTCCATCCTCACTGAAAATATCTAAAGTTATACCGTTATTTAAAAAAAAGGAGATGCAAATAATCCTGGTAACTTCAGACCCATATGTATCATACCCTTTATTGGTAAGATTATTGAAATAATTCTTAAACAATAACTGCAGCATTACTTTGCATCGAACAATCTTTTTAATAATTGCCAGTTTGGTTTTAGATCAGATACATATACTAGCGACGCTATCAATAATTTAACAGACTTTATTATAGATGCCTTTGAAAACAATAATTATTCTTCAAGTATCTTTTTCGACCTCACTAAGGCTTTCGATTGCGTGTCACACAACATACTCTTGAATAAATTATCTTATTACGGCATTCAAATAGAATCTATTAAATCTATTGTGTTCCGCAAGGATCCGTTCTCGGACCCATATTATTTCTTATTTTTATAAACGACATCGTGACATATGATAATACAGTTAAATTCACACTCTATGCTGATGATACTACTTGTAGTGTAAGTAACAGCAATTTATAGATATTAACTCAGTCTGTAGAAGAATCAAAAGCCCAAATAAAACAGTGGTTTTCAGCAAACCTCCTAACACTCAACGAAGAAAAGACAGCGTAAATGTACTTCTCTTTAAAAAACTTGGCCGCAATCAATAAAACAGAAACAATACAATTCCTTGGCGTTATGCTCGATCCCGGATTCACATAGTTAGAGCACATAAACAAAGTATGTCTAAAGATTTGCAGAAATATATTTTTAATAAAAAAACCTAGTGAAATGTTGCTCTATAGAAGCGGTCTTAACTGCGTATCATGCTTTAATTGCTTCACAAATTAACTATGCCATTATATGTTGGGGACACTCAACACACATTAATCGAGTGTTTAAACTTCAACGCAGGTGTTTAAGAATCAGGTTCAATCTCCATTACAGATTTGATGTTAGTGATTATTTCAAAAACTATAGCTTACTAACTGTTCCTTCCATATATATTTTCAATTGTATTATGTATGTAAAAAGGAATCTTCCAAAGATTTCTGTTCAAGCTGAACAACACTTATACTGTACTCGGTCATCATATAATGTACCAGTTCGTTATACACGGATATATTGATCTCGGAATGGATTAAATTATTTTAATAAGTTACCAAAAAATGTTAAATCGTTGGATTTGCCAGCTTTTAAACAGAACTTAAAATCACTATTATGCAAGAAAGCGTACTATAATTATAATGATTTTCTCGAAGATTTGTATTAGTTATTTAAATGTTTTCACTGTTTAAAGAATTTCATTATTTCTATGTATTATGTTTCATTTTGGACGAGTTTTGTAAAGTTATTATTATTATTATTATTATCTTTATTCCACCAATACGTATTTTTATTTGTTCTAGTTGTTGTCCTTTTTTCACGAAGGTGGTGTTAAATGGCCATTTAATTCCTTCAGTAACTTCTTTCGCACTATATGTTCTATCTCGTTTGAATTTGCTTTTTATTTTATCCCAGAAGCTTGGTAGCAGTTCCTCTTTTATCTTTCAGCTTATGCATATTTTCTGTTCATCTTTTCTTAGATTGTTTTTATTGTGCATTTCGAATATGTATCGTGTTTTTTATTTTCACGTGCCATTTTTTGATGTTAGGTTGGTCTTTTGTTTGCCCTATCGTAATGTATTTTTGCCTCTTTCGAATGTTGTTTTTTTACCGTGGTTTATGACCATTAAGACCATTAAGCTGTTTTCCTCCTCATTTTTGGATTTCGCGTTCAGGACTCTACTAACATTACTCTTTTTTCGTGTTTTATATGCTCCTGTCTAGTTTTATTAAGTATGTTTCAAACTCTTTGTCATTTCGATTTGGTGACCAATAGCAGGAGTAGATTCTAAGGTCCTCCATTTCTATCCAGGCATATATGCTACAGGAGAAGAAGAAGAGGGATTTTCTTCTTCTCCTGTAGCATATATTTTGATCTATTTATTTATTACTTTGATGGAGGCATCACTATTGAATCTCATATGAATCATAGGTAGTGATTGTGAATTATATGCTTATTCTCTATATTCTAGGCACGAAATACTTACAGCAAGACTATTAAAGCATGGTATGCTAGGTATCAATACTTGGAGCTATTTTTCTGAATTTTGCAAGCAATTTTGAAGCATGTTTGTCTGAATAGTTGCTGCAACAAAAAGTAAAATTATGGTGAAAAGTCCATTTGTAGTTCTATATTTCCTTTATATCTTCAGGCAATGTAGAGAAGCCTTAGTTAATAACGGGATGGTATATAATACCAAAGGTGGCAAACAGCACGACAACTTTCACACCGCAGAGATTGGGCAACCAGTGTATGTTTATAAGCTACCCTTTGAATGGTAGTATCGACTCGCCTAGACACATGTTTCGCATTGCTTTTCGAAAACCGTTATAAGTTGGCGAACATTTCAAAGCTTGTTTAGCTTGAACTTGCAACAACTACGTATTTCTTCCGTCTCTCCACTTTGCAACCTAAATCTCACGACAATACACAGAATTGTGTCGACCGAAAGCTATTTTTTTATCATCAGCGAGTTCATTCTCTGGAAATGTTTTCTATTTGTATCACAAACGTTGTTATTCAGAAACCTTTGAAACACTACAGTATTTTCTTCCGTAAAACGGTTTTGTAAGTTCAATAACAATACCTTTATCTAGAGGTCATTCTTCTTTACATTACTTTTTACCTTCATAAAGCGAAAATTGCATAAGATATCCCGTCATAGCGTATGCTAAAGCCCAGACATTGAAATCTCGCTTTATTGCTTTCAGTGGCATATTTTTTTCTAGGTTTATCATTTCTTGGTCGAATAGACGAGGTAAAAATAATAAGTTTTGGTTTAAAATATCTTTCGTTTAAAGTTGATTTTAGAATGGAATTTTTGTCCAGTTGTACGTAAAATCATTTTTGGCTTATACAAAATTTATTAGATGTATTTTTTCACTATCTTCATTGGTTTCATGTTTTTGTTTTTGTTCATTTAGTACAAAGTCTGAACCGGCTATTGTGTCGCCATCATTTTCAGATTGTTTTTCCTAAGGAGAGGAGAGGAAATCCTTCAAGGACATCCTTATGGTACGATAAAAAAAAACACTCCTCCAAGATCGCTTTTCACCGACCCAGCACTATAGGTCTTTTCAAGTCGTGACTCAAGCGAAATGATTGCTAATATTTTGTTGGTCTGATAGTTCTAAGTGGTGATAAGTTGTTCTCTTTTTAATAAATATACTTCACCTTTTGATTGAACTTCTGTCGTAAGACTATAGAAAACCAAATCATTTGTTCTCAAAAATTCCTCCTATGCCGCTTTTCCTCTTTGAAGTCTAATATCTACACATTTATTTCTTCCGTAATAATTTCAATTTTATATATATAATCGATGACGCCTTTTAGCAAAACATTTCAATTTTTAAATCTTTTCTTATTACAATGGGCTTTTTATGTAAATTGAGTCCTTTTCTCTATAGTTTGGGGCTGAATAATCCGTATCAGGGTGTGAAAATCATTTTCTAATCCATTAAACACGTTCATCATTCGACTTCCCTTCTCTATCCTGGGATTTCGGCAGCCTAGACTTGATCATTAAAATAAAAACATCATTGTCGTAATCGTTTAAGGTGTCCTCTGGCGGGTCCTATATATTATCTTCATCATCCGGATTAGGAAACTAATTGTGGCATGTGCTTCTCTCAGTGTAACTACCTTCGCTGTGTCATTTATAGTTTATAGAATTACGTAGGAGGAATGCAATCCTCTGAAAAAAATATTCAGACTTTATATCATGAACACCTCATTGAGTATAGCAAATAAAAATATCATGCAGATATCAATTATTACTTGTACGTTTTACTTGGAATTTATTGAATATTTTGGAAATAATTTGGAAGTACCAACGGCTGAAAAAGTCTAAAATATGGGAGAAAAGAACAGACTGAGCAGATCTCTAGTTAAAATACACTTTTATGTGGCAATTGCAAGAGGCAAAAGGCTAAGGTTAATCATCTATAAGACAAATAACAGCAAAAAAATACAGACCATTATGACCTTAAAAAGAGAGAAACATTGCGAATTCTATCAAAAAACTGGTTTTACGGATGTATTTTCACTAGTTGATTTTTCCACCACTATTCATCTTTTAGATTAGTCCTACAATCAAAATCTCTGTTGTGAAAACACCCATCGAATATACAGGGTAACTTTATAGTTGTAATCATTTTTTTGTCTGCGCCGCATCTAGCGCACCTGCGAGATGAGTAGTTGATTGGGTTAATTGGCATCTAACATTTTTCAATATAAGAGAGGAAAAACAACATTTGCCACCCACCTCATGACAGAAAATCATCAATTTGGACAAGAAAGAACATTACATGTAGAAAAAGGAAGAAAATTAAACGCCCTAGAATTCATAGAGATAAATCCTAAATAATCCAGTAGAAATTTAAAATCCTTACTATTAAATTTGTTCAACTTACCACCACCACAAGCAAATGTATAAATACAAGGATTGTAACAATATAATGGACCATTCTTCGCCTGACGAAGCCACAGTGTGGCGAAACAATTGTAGCCATAAATAAAAGCAACAATACTCTTTGAAAGTGTGTATTTAAGTTACAAAACCTAATAGTACATCTAACATTTGATTCCTAATCATGTTTCAAACAAAGATTAATTTGCGTTAGTTTTCTTTAATTTATTTTTCACTGTTAACAACCGCAGCCAGAGTATTCGCCAAGAAATTGATTCCCTAAAATACTTCTAAATGTGATGTAAAACTTCGACAGCTGATAAAACATTTCTACCAGCTCAAACATCATAATCAAAATAGTTCTTTCAAAATCATCATTTCTTTCCTCTGTCTCTACACTTTTCAATCGAAATCTCACGACAATATACAGAATCGTATTAACCGGAAGCTATTTGTACTAGTCAAAAATCTCTGAAAAAGTTATGGTAAAAAATGCAGTTTAAAACGGTTTTGTAAGTTCAATAACAAAACCTTCACCTAGAGGTTATTCTTCCTCACATTACTTTTTGCCTTCATAAACCGAACATTGTAGAGGATCTACCATCGTGTTTAGCGCATTATAAAGCTCAGATTTGAAGCCTCGCTTCAATACTTCCAGCGACCAATTCTATTTCACCACTTGATGAGGTAAAAGTGTACCACTTAAAGTTGATGGAATTTTTGTACAGTTGTACGTAGAATAATTTTGAGCTTATACAAAGGGGTGTCTTTGTCGATTTAATGTCAGTGTTTATATTCATTTACTGCAAAGTCTGAACCCTCTATTAAGTCGCCATCATTTCAGACGAGAAGAGAAAAAATCCTTCATGGACATCCTTATGGTACAGTAGTGTGGCATTCCTATCGACCACTCTTTCGAGATTACTTTTCTGACTAGTCCAGCACCTTTTCAGTCTTTTCAATTCGGAACAAATATCACTCCAATTATAAATGCATTCGGTATTCTCTAATAGTTTAATTCGGCAAAAATTATCAAATATTTGAAATGCATCAATTCCGAAAATTATCGCATGAAGTACAGTACGCGTTTCTACCGTTCCGCGGTAGTTTATACGCAGGGCAAGTTGTCCCACGATTACACGAATAAACCTGTTTACAGCATTTTATTGTGTGTCGTTTTTACATGAACGCATCTACATGTAGAAATGTGGCGTGAAAGCACGCCGTCCGCCGTTCCGCACAAAATTAACAACGATTATGTAATTATACCGGGGATTTCGATGTAATTGCCGGTACAGATACCCACAGAACAACACACACACACAGACCAGATGTTTCGCAGATTTTTGTTTTAATGTGAGAACGTAGCTGTAAATAAAGTTAAAATATTGAACATTCGAGTCACGATACCGGAGCAGATAAGTAGTATTCCTTCCACGCAGCCAATGATTAGCATAAAAAATAATATAAATAATGATATGAGCAATGGACTATAGTTAGTAATGAAGACCAGTAGCATTCGCTATTGAAATACAGCTAATGGCGCTTGGGAGTGAGTGGAAAATTATCTTATTTTTACGCAAATATCTGCATAGGTCTTACAGTTTTTCGTCGCCATTTTATTCTTTTTGAAGTTCTGTTATTAACTCCTAACTGATGAGACCTACCCGATGATACCCCTGTGTAGGGAACCAACTGTAGAAATATAAAGAATTTTTGAAACTACACACTATACAGGGTTTGGTTTAAAAATAATACACTGAAATATCTTGATATTTCAAAAATGTTTCACCACGGGTTAAGTGAGCAATTAATTAAATATATGTAATACACTGGATTTCAACAAGTAACAGCCTAAAATGTGATATATTTATTAACTGTAAAATAGTTAATAATTCACTAATTTCAATATTTACTTTTTACAGATCGTATAAGAGAAACAAATCGGCCACCATCAATAAGAAACACTAGTCGCCCACCCATTAGTACCCCTGATGACAAGTCCATAGCAGCTATAACACCATCAGATTTCCCCACATCACCGGCCAACATCACCATCACGAACAACGGTGTTTGGTCATGGCTATCCAGGCGAGCAACCGCCCCATCATCACAGCTAAACTCCCCCACATCACCAGCGGAAAACCACTACACCCACATGGACGAAACTTACAACGGTGTCGGAGAGGCACTCTATGCTGAACTGGACCGAGAGTCGACAACCGACAGTCCGGCTTATCAAAATTCTGCTTACACAGACCCGGACGCCCCCGTGTCGAGTGCACCCAGCAGCGCTTACTATTCCGATTTATCAGTGACGACAGTCCCAGAGCGTGCTTACGAAGTCGTCGGACTTTCCACACTCCCCGTTTGGGAAGGTGATGTTACAAGGAGAAACGTCCCGCCACGATTGGCGTCAATTAGTGAGGCAGTCACAGTTCCTTCGGATTATGTGTGATTTGTAAAATTAAGATTTTGTGTAAAATTTGTATATACCGTTGAAATGCTCGCAATGTATATATGTAGGGGCTGAACAACCCGGGGGGCTTCGTACTATTAATGCTGAAAAATGTCAAATGTTGGATATTAATTCCAATTGTGATAAATGCGTATAAAGGATGTGCTGAAGGATAATTAACTTATTTATGTTATTTGGTAAAATTTTGACTAGTTTGTTTTATTCAATATATATATTTTTTCTTGATTATTAATTATACTAAATTATAAACAAATCAATCTCTTGCTATAAGATATAAAAAATAATTTATTTCCTAGCTCTCTGTACTGCAGTTATGAGACCTGTACAAATCGAAACCGGCCTATAGATGTTATTGATATGGACGCAATAATTTATGTTTATTCAAATTTAAAAAAATATATATTGAGAATGAATTAATCAAATAAACTTTTATCAACAATTAATTAGATATGTACATTATTAAATATTTCCAAATAACAGCAATAATGCAAAACTTTTATCCTCCAAGCCATCCTCTAGAAATCAAATAGTAAAGGCATGAAATGTCAGGCTATTGTATATTTTTTTATATGTATATTATAAATAAATTATAACTATAGGTAAACAGTTGTTTTTTTTTTATTATCAGTCACAAATAAATATTTTTACAAAGTTCTTATAATTTTCACATCATGAATGTTCCTCGTAAAAAAGCACAAACCGAAATATATTATTTAGCAATTCTTAATGGAAAATGACGTATTCCTAGGCCGGAAAATGTTTTTCTACTCCCACTTTCGCAACAGCATACAGTCAACAAATCGCAACAGATTTTCCAAATTCCCATATAAAAACGTATTTTTATCAATTATAATCGATATTAAGACTTTAAGATTATGGTACTCTTTAAATTATGAGTTTCCAATAATTTGACAAGAAAATATCTTAATAGATTCACGTTACAACTCAAATTTTCATTTACTACGAAACTGTTTAATGATAATATTGACGACAAAAATATTTCTGTTAAAAGACAAAAATTCTCTTCGATCCTATTAAAACATTAGGAAAATATACTGATAGTATTGAATAAACTGCACATATATTCCTTATGCTACTTTGTAGCATTTTATTAAAAATTTACTTAAATAAATTCTTATGATTGAAAACCAGAACTAAATATTTTAGTTTTGGCATATTTTTACAAAAGAACTGATTGAAAACTATGAAAGTTATTTGTATTCAAACACAACACATTTTATCCAACCATCTCTATTAAAAAGATTATTTATTTTCAATATTTCTAGTAAAAGTTTTTCGACAGGAATTCGGAATTCTATTAACGCTGTATGCGGTAAACATAACCTCAAGAAAACTAGTCATCAAATAAATCAAACAACGCTTATTTTAACATTTACAATAAATAAGATTTTATTAATTTACACAAAAAAAAAAAATATCGATAACGAACCGGAACATGCACCAACCATCGTACCGACCGGTACACAACCACCGATCAATTCCGGCAGGCAATAAAACGTACTTATATTAAGAAATAAATTGTACAAATTATGAAATAACAACGAATCAATAAAAGCTAACCTTAAAATGATACTGGTAAACATAACGGTCCTCCCCGCGAACGAGCGTCTCTGCCGACTCAAAGAACGAAAACAACTGAACAATTAGACAATAGATGTGCTGATCCCGCAGCGGGTGGGAAAGAATGGGAGTTTATGCGGAGTCGGAATGAGGATCACCGTTGATCACTCTTGGCTTGTTCACGAGGTGGGTCAGTCTAAGAAGACTTCGTCTTCTCTTTTAGGCGAGGTATCTACATATATTTTAAGGCCACGCTCCCTCCGTGGTGAATATATCTTTGTCAAATTCCGTCCTAACCTTTTATTTTCACTATGATTCAGTTCCTTTCTCTCCTCCATAGATAATTCTTTTAACGATAGTCGACTATCTCTGAAATTAATAAAATGCATATTAAGCAAATAAATTTGTAATGGTACTGTATTCTGATCATAGACAATGATTTAACTTTCAAAAGTTATTGCTTCAACTTTTGTTCATATTTATTTCGTTTAGTATTTCCCATTTATTGAAATAAATAGAGAATATTTTAGATTTATAAAACAATACATGCCAAAAGAAAGATTTGATCTTCATTTCAGTTTCAAAATAATTTTAAATAATAATTTTAACTATAAATAAGTTCTTTCCTTTTTTTCATATTCATTTTGTTTAGATTTTTAATCCATTTGCATAAAAAGAGTATTTTAAAACCATAAAATAATATTTTCCAAATCAAAGATCAGAAGTTTAATTTGTTGCATATAAAACAATAATTGTATGCAAATTTAGGGGTTGGATAATATAATTATTATATTATTAAACTTATAAATTTCAAAATTGTTGCAGCATGTCTAATAAGTTTATATTTTATAAGTCAATTATTATTTTTTTAAATATTATAGTATTCAAGAAAACATTACTAACCTGTAATAAAATATGCCGCCATCATCATAAATATTAAGTGGATAACTATCTAAAGATTCTGTTTCTGGGTTCCATTCCAGTTTAGTGTGAATCACCAGAACATTCATATCACAAGGAAAGTTAGATTTAAGATGAGCAACCTCCACGAATTCCAGGGGAATCCCGCTCAGTTCGGAAACGCGCTGCTTCAACTCGTCAATTGTACGGTTCTCCAAAACCACCTCTTGGAATTCGGACAGGCTGAGCGAATCAGGCATCCAGCGCCTCACAAACACCATCAGCTGCTGAGAGTTGGTCTTCTCCGGTCCTGTAATCTCCTGCACGTACAATTCGAAATTATTCGATATTATGATGTCACCATCAAACTTTTCATCATCTAAGAAAATATGGGCCGGACTCTTCACATTCTTCTTCCTCAACCTGCACTTGTTGTAGGGTATGTCGATCATAAACTGTTTCTTGGCTTGTAGCAGTATTTCTTTTTTGATGGTCGACACTAATTGATCTTTGGCTATGATCCATTCAAACCAGAACGTCACCATTTCTGGATTATTAAGCTGTAACAAGTAGATCTTCCTTGACACCTCGTTGCTCTTCAAAACACGACCCAATTTTACTATCAGCCTTTCACCATCCTTGATTGAACTCAAGGTGTCTGTGAGGGTAGACCATTCCATGTCTTGATTCGGATATTGTCTGAAGATTTTGAAGTACTCCATAGGAACACCTACTATAGGCTCTAGATGTTTTTTTAATCTACCTAAACTAGTTCTCTTGTCTATTAAAACTCGGCAGGTTTTAGAATCTGGTGTGCTATCTTGCTTTTCCATCATCTGTGCTTTGAAGTAATAATTGCACGTAACACGTTCTGAATTTGATTCCTCATCGTCCCACATCATCTCTTCTTGTTGTTTGGAAGGAAAAGAGTTTTCATAATATGTTGGGTATTCTTCTTCAGTGGGTTCTGTAGGAGATGCCATGTGTTGATCAGCCGGTGAGTTTGAACTACTCGATAACAGAGCAATGTTATCACCTGAAATAACTTTCGTATTAGAATGAGATGATATTAAGGGTATCCCCCTTCGGAAAATTAAAAAATTTAATAAATCTACTTTAGGAGTTTAGATAAGGGATACCCTTTCAAATTTGATAGGTGTTATTACCTGGGGCATCTCCCACCAAAGTCCTATCACTATCACTCAAACTACTATCTTCGCTGTTACTTTGATCACCAAACAACTCACAATTTGTTACTCCTGGCTGGGGGGAAACTCGTAATTCTGAGCTGTTTGTCCTGTCTCCAGCACCAATTTCAACACGGTCACAGTTTTGGTTTAAGTCCAGGGCAGGAATTGAAAGCAATTCCAATGTTCCTGCAAGGAATCAATATTTAAACAATTACTTCTTTTTTATTGGGTAAAATAGATTAATATTATCAATAATAAACATAAAATTACATTAACTATTAGCCAGAACTTTTTTTTTTTTACCAATAATGATAAACAGCTAAAATTTACTCAAACTTAATATTATTATAAAATGTTTTAAATTCCTTTATATATTTGTAGAAAATGAACTAATTATTTAAAACAAAAATTTAAACAGTACACAAAGTACCATTTCATACATACTACCATTTTATAAAAATAAAAATTTATAAAACATATAAATGTAATAATAAACTTAATAATTACAAAATTATACAAACCTATTTCAGTGTCAGGCAAAGCAACATCCAGCATTATAACATGAACAAACTGATCGATAATTGAAGCTAATTTACTCAAAGCAAATGGTTTTTCTGGATCTTGATCCATCAAATTTGACACATATAATTTGTAACCGTTACACCGCGGCTCAAACTTAAGTGGTAAATCATTGTTTTCTAAATAATGGGGCTGATTACTGTAAGTCTCCTGTACCACATGTAAGACATCCAGTTTGAGCATAGTTGATAAACGAGCTTTCAAATCCTGTACCGTCCAATCAGGATTCACCCAAATGTTTCTGGGATTGTCCACTTGCTCAAGCTCCAGATTTATCAAGTAAACTTTCATGTTAACACCACCCATTTTATATTCTTCAAATTCTTCATCTGTAAAATAAAAAAAATTCAGTTTTCAAATACTATAAAATGAATTTTTTTCACAATAATATTCTAAATAATTTTATGATAAATTACTTACCAGGCTTTTTAATTTCCATCAAAAACTCAGTATATCTCGTAGATATATCACCAAATTTGCAGTCATTTTCTATACTATAAATAATGGCCTCCATTGATGAATTATAAACCACCAAACGACAATCCTCCAACCTCACAACCCCTTCCAACTTTAGCTTGGCATACATGTCACTTGTGGCTTCTGAAAGTAAAGTATCCCCAAACACAAACATCTTCTCCTCTACTAACATATTCTGCACAGGACAGAAGACTTTTATCTTGAACGTATCACTCTCCATCTCTTTCTTCAGCCTATCGTTCTCCTCTTTGTCTCGCATATCCTGCAAGAGTTTAGTAATGTGTGCAGGAAACTGTTCACATGTGTAAGCTTCACAATTCCTATCTTTATCTATTTGCCTGTACATCAGCATGTAGGCATTTGTACTCGATGTGTATGCTCCTGAATAATACCCTCTTTGTGGGCCTCCACCATAGGTTTTGTGGATATCATCCTCAGTAACCTTTAGAACAAACAAAGAAAAATATTATATGCTTTCTTTAATGCATTATAAATAAACTTACTCGGGACACAATTTGGTCATTAAAACAAAACCACTGATTCTTGGAAAAGTCTTTTATGTAGGCGTAATAGTGACCCCCAGATGCGCTCCCGGAGTGTATCATTATGCTAAATAATTCGTATATGTAAGGCCCTTTAGGTTCTTGCAGTCTGTTTTTCTCATTTTCATTGTTGCCAGAACTTACATCTATACCTACAAGATTATAAATAATTTATTAACACGTTAAGCGCCACGCCGAATGGCCGGGCCGCTCGCCGATAAACCGCGGAGTTTACCTTTGTTTATCGTGTTTTATTAAATATCAATAATGTTTTCAAGTATCATATGGTTTTCCTTAAAGCATTGACTAAACAAAAACTATGCCGCCTAAAATAAATAATCACAGAAGGACCGACAAGTGAGCCGCCGGTCCGTGCGGCCTGATTAGAAAGTATTGCTCCGGTCCCTAGGGACCGGCGTGGCGCTTAACGTGTTAAACAAAAGTATAATTATTCATCTTAACAATATCATTTATTTCTTTTAAAAATCTATACTTTAATTTTAATTTACTTACCTTCATCATCATCCTGGCAGGTATCATCTGGACCATTGACTGTTGATGATATGTCTGTACCTTGACAACTCTCATCATCAAGTGCAGATCCAGAATCTGTTGTGCTACAATCATCACATTTAACCACTGTTTCTCTTTCTTCTATCGTGTCTTCTGAATGAACAGTTGTGGATGGTATGAATGAATTTAAGTTCAACTTTTCAGGAAATACTACCCTAAAATATTCAAATCATGAAATAAACTGATACAAGTTTTGAATTTTTTAAATTATTAGATTAATTTATCTAGAAACAATTTTAAAAAAATGTGACTTACTTATCATTTAACTTTATCCTGTTCATTGTAGAATAATCAAAATCAAACCTCTTCAAGTGCAACGTCAATAAGTAGGGAAACTTTGTGAACTTGAGGCCTTTGTGTGCATCACATTTCTTATTGCACTTCTCACAGTGGTACTGGTTAGCACCCTCCAGGGTTTCTGGTTGTACAAAAGCACGCAGGGCCTCTTCGACACTGTTATAAGCGACGTTGCTACCGAATGGACGCACTGGCAAAGGTATATCCTGAAACGTGTCTTCACGCGACTTCTCTGTGCTGCATTCCAGACACTTCACATAATCCAGCATTTTGCCCTCATAGAGATCATTAATGAGATTCGCCTGCTTCGTATCTTTAAATTTCTGCTCAAGAGCATCAAACATGACTCTGCACAGTTCCTGGATGTCGTGCTGTTCCCACGCCTGTTGCATCTTCCATCCAAAGCTGTGTGTTAAATCGGTTGTTTCAACTGCTGACTTTGATGAAGTCTAAAATATTAATATTTTTTGCAAACTATTTTATTGTATATTTTTATTTTTAACACTTAAACACAATCACATAACTAAGATATTTGTTTTAATGATTTATAGCTAAATTATTAAAGGTGAAATTCTAATTTAATCATTAATTTTTGTGACATTATATTCAGGTTTTAAATATTAACTACCAATTTTGCATTGAATTATCTACTTTTTTCTGTTTGTGTTTTAACAATAAAATAAATTATAAAGACTATATGGGCCAATGTTACATCAAATGGAAATACCTTACACTGCAAAACAAGTAAGTACAAGGTGCAGCTCATTCATGTAAAATTCATGTCTGTAAAGTACATAATTATGTCACATATTTTCCATACAATGGATAAATCAAAATTGTTTTGGTATTCCATTTCATAATCAATTGTTAGCCACAAGAATGAATCATAAAAATTAATATTATGTGTCCACACAGGTGGCAAAGGTTTATATTAAATTTACTAAATACAACACTTGATAATGACCTGCAAAGGTCAAAACTATAGTTGTGTCAAAATTGATAATATATTGTAAACTTTATTTGTGTATATTATACAATAAATAGTGGTATAAAAACTTAAAAATTATTTTCATTTAACCCTTTTTTAAATTTACTAAATTAAAAAATCATAAAAACCTCAAAATTAACAAAATTTTCATTTAAAAAAATGTGCTGGATTACTGATCACTCTGTTAGAGTGAAATGGCTTAACTAAACTTTTTTAGCTTTAATATTACTACAATATGCCAAAATTGAATTTAATATAAAGCAAGTGAAATATTTATTGTGGTTAAATTAATAATTCCACTTATAATAAAATAAATTACCTGTAAATTCAGAAACAACCGCTGCAACTGAAACGGTATTGAATTCCCAGGATTTGATCCATCAAATTCCCAATTGTACAAGGCATTCCTAAACTCTGGTGTCATGTACAGTGCTTGCAGGAGACTGTTCAAGTAACATGTCATAGCTTGATTTACCAGACCAACATAATTGCACGTGTCCACGTAAACATTCCTGGAACTGGAACTGGGCTTCTTTTGGTAAGTCCCATTTTCCTCCACTGTCATCAGTGCTACCGGAGCCACTGCCGAACTCGTGGGCACATCCCCGGTAGTAGGACTTGCTGACGCGCCCAAAAGGAGGTCGTCTTCGTAAGATGCTTGCACGGATAATTTCATATTCTTCGGCTTCATCAAAGTAGCTATAATATTTGTGGAGCTTGCTGATTCAAAGTTAAGTTCTGACAGGTCGCCCAACTTCTTTTCCATGTGTTTGTTAAGATCGATCTGAAAGTTATTTCTAGATCAAATTGATTACAGAACAAATTACATCTTCAAACAAGTAAATTTCATTAAGAATAATTTTTTCAATCTTGGATAATTTCAATAAATCGTGTATTATAAATTTTGTACTTATAGAATAGTGGGGGGGTCTTTATCATACCCATTAATTATTGCAATATAAACAATAATTTCTCACAAAACATTTTAACTGAAATATGTACTATTCATTAATTATATCACTTTTATTAATTTATTTCCCACAGGTGTTTTAGCTTAAGTTTCTAATGTGGTCTGGCATAAAAATGCAAACATACAAAATAAATTCTGGTTGGGCATGCACTCATCATATTTATTTATCAGTGTTCCATATCGTAATATAATCATATAACTGTTATTATTTAAAATATACATGATGATAAAAGATGTTTATCACCTTATCACATGGCATAAAACTGATATATGAAAATTAAATGTTCAATTTAAATAACATGCACTTACAAAAAATGATATATCTGTTTTATTACGTATATTCTAAGAGTAGGTTGTTTTTAAAATAACTTATTGTTTCAGAAAAAATAACACTAAAAATTTTATCACAAATACCTACAAGAAACAACCACAATTAAATATATTTTGATAACCAGTTCATTTTTAATATAAAAATGCTAATGTGAAAAAATAATAAGTTAAATTATGATAAAAATATTCAAACTATCAAACATCAAATTCTGTAAGTTTGTTTATTTGATCTAATTTTAGAAATAAATAACTTTAAAAAAAACAACTATAAATACTTAAAATAATTGTTATAAATTTATAATAATAAATTACTCACATCAACATATCTATTTTGTAGTGTTAGCAGATAATCCTGTTCAAAATTAAAGTGATTGGACACTGCAGTAAAAATTGACTCCACAGTCGTACTTGGGCGCAAAGTGAGGAGGAGGGGTTGCTTGCTGGAAGTCCCCGTCGCATCCCTCACCTTGACCGACAGGCTGGTCTCATCCGACAAGCAAACCATCTCCTAAAAAAATATTTCACACAGAGTTCCTATTTATAAACCAGGCCGACACGACCTCTTTATTTACACTCGAAATAATATACAATCGAGTTCATTTACCCCAACAAATTCGTTTGCAAAAAGGGAATAGTTCGATCACAGATCTGTATTGGCGGCACTTCAACGTCGACACGAAAATAAACCGCACCGCTAAAAATACACCCAGCGTGCGAATTAATTCTGAAAAGCCGGCTTTTCATCAAACTATACGATTCAAAGATCTGATCATTTTGGCCAGTGTCCAGTCAACGGGTCATGAGTTTTCTCAAAAACCAGAGGTATCTAGGATATGAGGAACGGATTCCAGCCTCTGGCAGCAATCCAAATTACTATATTTAGATGTAATATTACAAGCAAATGTAATAGTATACATCAGAATTTGGATTGAATGAATTTCACACTTACCGTATCCTGTGCAAAACAAATTTTCGTTTGTTATTCTTGAATCGGAGGGAGGTGCAAATCTAATCAACACACCTGAAATTAAACATTTGCTTAACTACCGGGGGCTATTCGAATTTATATTTATTACACACTGTAATAAACACACTTTTATAATTGCGTTTACGAGCATTTCTAATTGTTCATCGGGTTTTACTTACATTATAAAATCATTGAGCAACTAGTGTATATCAAAACATTCGTAAAACTCCCTACCTAATTCCAGCCGAAATGTTTACGTCACTGCGTGCCGAATCCGAAAACGCAGTTATTTAACTAAATAAGAAAACGTGATTTGGAATGCTCGAATGAAATTATTAAGTGTGAATAACTAAGGTTTACGACGTGCACGGGCGTAAATATGAGTAAATGTGCGAAAACTCACCGGGATAAATTTATGACATGTGCCAAAACTCGACGGACTCCATTTTCTGAATAGGTTCGCGCATACGCCACTACCTCTCGGGGGCAGCACTTTCCCGCCAAAAATTCATTCGAGTCGACGAAAGATCAACGTTGCCAGATTTATTTTTATATAGGGTGGCCAAATTTTAGCGATACCGTTTCTAAAATCGCATCCATTAACAAGGCAATATGAAGTTACACGAACATAACGCGTATAAATAATTTTTTGAGTGATAAATGATGAAAATGAGTCGCTATTAAAGAACTCTACAAAAACAAAATATATGCATTTTTTACAAATAAATCTAAAATAATAAATCATGATTGTGTTGATTCACGCAATTTATAAAATAATATTATTCTTTAAAAACAATGAATGAAATATATACAAATTTTTAGATTTACGTATTGAAAGTGCCTTTGGTCGTAACACACCGCTTCATTCGAACATTAAAAATATTCTACGCCACTGACCAAACATTGCATAATATTGATAATGAATTTTTTGCCATTCAAAAATTTACTAAATTATTATTATACACATAACAAAAGATAGTAAATTAAAATTTAATAAATATTTATAAACTAATATAATAAATTGCATGTTTTCGTTATTATTAAATTTACTGCAGTTTTCTGTCCAATGACCGTTAGAAAAAAATAACTTGGCAACACAGCAAATTCAAAAGTTTAAAAGGTGTAGTATCGTTAACAGTGTCAGTTGTATATTCACATAAAAAAGTGCACAAAATCAGTTTGATCATTTATAATTTAAAATGAATAACACGAAGAAATCAGTTAAAAGCAAACCGCAGGTCAAACAAACATTAACAAGCTTATACAGGTTAGCCCGAGTCAATCCAACTCTTGTCAGAAACAACACCATCGAATCAACAGAATACAGATCCAAAAAAGTACAGTTACCAAGCACAGTGACGAGTTTGAGCAGGCGGGAGGTCGCCCCGAAACCAATTGAAATCACCCCTGTTGTACCCTCTGCCACTAAAAAACCAGATGTATTCAAACATTCAACATCCACATTTAAGCGGAACGCATCCACTGCAGATAGAACAAAAAATGGGCTATATAAACCGAATGAAATTAAAAGTAAACAGGGTATACATAATTCAAGATCAAACGTACTAGAAGTTGCCAAACCACGTCGTTCATTATCGGCGCAGCATTTCGAAAGGAAGAAACACGTACCAGTTCCGGAAATCGAGAAAGAAATGATGAAGACCGAAGTCACCCAATCTCTAGAGAACATAGCAGAAATTTCTTATTTATCACCAATAAAGAAAAGGGCAGTTACTTTTCAAACACCACCGCCACCACCATTAAGTGGTAGGCAGAGTATTTCCTCGATGCATTCTAATAAACCGTTAGCAGCCAGGGCACAATCGACGCCTTATCGTTGCAGAAATTCGGATTTACAGAGCCGGTTAAATGATTGGTTAAAGAAGAGGGGTAAGTCGTTGAGCACTTTCCATCACTTGAAATGTTTCGGGCTCCATAATAAACCCAACGCGATCAGGGAAGATGATGAAAATAAAGAGAACATCGAAACTCCCGTCGCGTTAGAAAAGAGTGAGAGTTACGAGGCGCTACATATTGATCCTTTAAATACACCAAAGAAGAGTGAAGAGGTCGAGTCATTGAATCCGCCAAAGTTAAAGAGCGTTGTCAAAGATGCTTTACATGATCTTCATAAGTTAATTCTGGAAGTGAGTTTTTATCACTATCTATTAATTCTTATTTAGTCATATCTAGATTTAGTTTGATAGAATTGGTCTTGTACCTTTTATTACTTTGATATTTTCAAAAAAAACCACCACAAACAAAATGGCATTAAGAAAATGTTTAGAACTTTAAATATATATATTTTTAAGTTATGCCAATTTGTATTGTATTCTGTTGTTGGGAATAAGGTAAGTTTCATATTATGTTTAGAAAGAGGTTTTACTACTATATATGGCTAATACTTTAGATGTTTTATCTGAAGTTCTAAATTTGAATTGACAAAATTATATTGAATTATTTTAGATTTGTTTTCGTATTCTTTATTTAAACTTTATCAAACATGGTTATAATAGATAAAAATAAATTAATGAGACATTCACAATATTGAAATTTGAAAACATACTTATAATTTTAACACCATGCTGATGGGCGGGGTTCACGCTTGCAGATCGATCTTCCATTAAAACCCATATCCACTTCTTCACTGTTCGTACTACACCAGCTTCAGATACATATATTTAGCATTTACATGCTTCTTTTCCCTTTATCGGGCGATACAATAAAATTTCGTCATTTTGACATGCCATGAAAAGTATATGCAATGTTAGAGTATGAAATGTTTTCTAAGAATGAATTATTTTTTCAATTAGAATTAATGAAGAATAAAATTGTAGGGATATTCTTTGGACCAATGTGAAGGTTGGCTTGGTTCGATAAGACAAAAATACACAGATATTGAAGAAGAATCTGAGTATTGGGAATGTCGAGCAGCAATCGAGCGATCAAGAGGAAACATTAGCTGTGCAGTTGAATGCCTAACAACTGCTATAACAAAAGGAGCTGAGGTAATTAGTTTTTACTTGTCACCATAAGTGTAATGGGTTTTTATTGTTATGATTAAAATGTTAATTAAGTGAATATCAATGATTATAACAGTTTCCACTTTTAATATCATTAATTCCTGTGGTATCTACATAGTATTTTTATTGTTTCCACTTTTATTCTGTTACTAAATCCAATCAAATGTTTATTGTTTCCCATCCACATGCAGGAATGAATGTTCAAAATTAAATATACATTATTTCTATCCTAGAAAATGGTAGATTTGTTTCAAATATATTTTATGTAATACAAAAATGTCATATATAAGAAAATATAAAACGTAAGGTAATATAATTTTGGCAAATAGTAATCATACTTTTAACAAACAATACAAAATATATTCCTAAAGGATAGTACAATAATTCCAATGTAAAAAGTAAACTGTTAAACAGGTTTTATTTTTTATCATTTTATGTGCACATATTATTCAAAAATTTTCAGGCAAATAGTGATATTTATTTCATTTTGATAGATTGAACATGTGGACGAGTCTTTGGACCATCTTTTAAAAAAATTCAGCCTCCTGAACATTGATACACCGACAAGCAATGCCCAGGAGAGTAGAACAAAGGGATTAACGAAGGTTTGCAACATATTCAAATCTACACTAATTCAGTTTGCTGTCCGAGAGAGGGAGATGAAGAAGTAAATACCATTAAAAATTTCCACCGTCGCAAATCTGACCCACGTTTGTTCTAGGTCCCAAAAAGAAGAAACTGCTCCAAAGCAATATGTCGCAACGACAGTACGAAGAAGCACTCGGTTATCTCGATCTAGTTACGTTCACACTCCGGGTGTTCAAATTTATAACTCTTTAGTGGATTTAGATGCTTCAGTGAAAGAAGGACTATCATTCAAATCGAATGCTTATATTCAATAATAATATAGTCTAAACTTTTTTATTGATTATGATTGTACATTTTATTTAATAAATATATTTTATGTAATTTATTTTTATAAAATTTGCTCTAGCATCATACAGTGGCAACTGTATTATTTATGTTTTAATTCAAATTATTTGAGATAATAAATATTTATTTAAATCGCATTTTAACTTAACTTAATTATCCAATATAAACTTTATATGAATAGTAGTAGTATACATCTTACTATATATAAGTAACACATCTGATTTTATTTTAAACTGAATTATTGTTTCCTATAGATTGTTGTATTTAGGATATTTTATAGTAAGGTAACAACAATTCACTTAAACTTATATTTGTAAGCAAATAAATGGTTTTGATTAAAAACCCCATTCATGCAAAAGATTTAAGTGTTAGTATATATTTAATTTTGTTTAGTATCACAATGTTCGAGTTTAATTAAAAGACATCAAATCACAGATTTGATATTTTAAACTTACTAGCTCAAAAACTTCTTCCATTTTGTTCTTAAATTATTTTTAAGAGTGCGAATGTCGTTAGAGATGTACAGAAGAGTTAAAGATTTAAGGAATATACTGGTGTTATTCTGCCAAGAAAAATCAAACTTTATATAGACCAAATTTAGTAATTTCGTTGTTTTATATTTATTTGTATAAGTACGGGACATAACTTACAGGTACGAAAATTACAAAGAATAACTTTGGCAACATAGCATTTTAAAAAACACAAAAACTAGTATCGCAAAAAAAACCGAAATTGGAATCTACAACGAGCACATTTCTCAGATAGAGTCGTTCAAACCTGCAAAGATGAGTACAAAGAAGAATCCTAAATCTGTACCGCACCGCGAAACTAGGAGTTCAATACTCAGAATGAAATATTTAGAGGCGAAGTTTACTGGCGAAGCCGCTAGAGAAACCGATGCCGAAAGAAACGCGAGAATTTTGAAGTCGTCACACGAGAGCTTGCATATGATCTACGATCAACCAGACGCCGTGAAACACACGCTGTCGAGCCTCTACCGAATCGACCAGAACAACCGCACTTTGATCGATGAAAAATTGTTGCATGCGGACGACGAGCAGATTAAAGCGGTGAAGAAAAATAGAAGGAAAACGTTGCCTCTGCCTGGATATACGCTGTACGCTTCCAAAAGCGACACCAGTTTGAATCGACTATAAAAAATTAATCATTTTATTTATTTGATGTGTAGAGCCAAATGTTTTTATATATAATTAAGGTGAGTAAAATTTTTATATACCATTAAAACCATATTTTATACTTATTTTAAAATAAATCTAAAAATTTTCGTTAATTAAAAATGTAATCTTTGAAATTTTTAACAATTAAAAATCATACAAATTAATATATCAGGCAGTAAAATATGTGGAAATGAGGTTCTTACTTCAACCCTAATTTTATTTTTTTAGGATAACTTCAATACACAATATTTTAATGGAAAAATTGTTAGCAATATAAGATATAATTGCAACATAAATCCGTTGATTGAAATATTGTACAATATTTCAATCAACGATAAAACATTGAAAAATATCTCATTTTCCCACTAAAATGAACACCGAGGTACCAACGATTGCCACCATCATTTTAACACAATAATGTTATACCTCTTTGTACTGTATCTGTTCAATTCTTGTTATTGTATCTTCACGGGATATTCATTTTAGGGTTCAGGGAAGAACCCTCTTATCAATTCAGCCAATCCATAGTTCATTCTGAGAGTTCAATTGCATATAACTGAGATTACAAAAATTTCTTCTTCTCTTCCCTATGTTAATTCCATTTTTCCTTAAATTGCTACTCTATGTATCTTAAGCATAATTGATGGCCTTATTGACCAGTTATATGTATACATCTATATTATCCTGTAGTTTTTTATAATATGAGGTTATGTGCTAATGCAGGTTTCAATTTTTTTTTTATGTTTCTCATAATATCGTCTACATAAATCATAAATACCTGTGAGGCTAATGATCCTCCTTGATGTTTCAAATTCTTATGTTTTGATTTAGTTAATTTTTATAAAAGGAGCTGACTTTGTTTTATCAATTTTATTTAAAATTACAAAGTCAATGAGCCTCCTTTATCATAATCAACGCCTCCATAATCAAACATTTAATGAATTTTGGTGTTATACATACTTTGAAATCCCCTCACTAGTTTCCTTCATATGTTTTGTTCTTTCAGTATACTCCATATTTTTGCTATCATCAATTAATCCATCAAATATACATACATGCTGTCAACAAATAATTGTTAATTAATTTAAAAATATATAACAAGTCGTAAATCTACAATTGTGAGTTTTATTCAGACGACAAAACAAATCACGTATTAAAACAGCTACTTCCTTAATTTAAATAATTGATTTATTTTATATAATATTTAACAGTAGTGTTATTTTTTTTTCTTTCAGGTTTTGTGATGCATCCACTTCATAAGCTAATTGACAAATGGAAGGAAATTGTGGAGATGCTGGCCGAAACTGAGTAATTTTACGCTTTTTTATGTACTTATTTTATTAATTAATAAACCTATTTCACTATCCTATGTTTTCTTTTCATTCAAATCGAGGTATAAATAAAAAATGTTTTACCTTAAAATATTTAAAAAAAAAAACAATAATCATTCAAACAATATTATTCTTAGAGTAAGGACATTTGTGTTAATGACTAAAAAGTATATTAAAATTAAAATTACTTTAAAATCCACGGTACGTTGTATATCCGAATGGGTTGAGCAGCAGCGGTATGTGGTAGTGTTCTCCTGGGCCTTTGCAATCAAAAACAATCTGAAAGAAAATATTTTTAAATGAAATAATATTTACCGAATAAGTAATCAAGATATATCACAAAGTATCTGCTATAACAATCAATTGTATTAATATTTAATAATGAGACAAATAAAATCTCTTTGAATTTATCAAAATGTATCACGAAGTGAAAGCCTCCACAATTACTTATTTAAAATCTCTTAGTTTTTATTTGTCTCGTTATTAATTATAGTTATTAATACTGTCCTACAAATTAAAATATTTAATTTGCATAGTATTAATAATTATTTGTGAGTTATGTGAAGTTGAATAAATTAATATAATTAAACACAGTTATATTCATTATACAGATTTTGGAAACTATGTGTTTATTATCAACAGTTAATTTTATAGAATACCTAAAATACTTTTTACTTTCCCTATATACGAAGTATATATAGGGAAAGTATTGTGATCGTGATTTTTTTTTGAAATTTTTTTTTTGCGGAAATATCCGTTTTGAGATCCCCTGAGTTCATTAAACTAATTTCTGGAAAAAAAATTTTTGTGTCTGTGTGTGTCTGTCTGTCTGTCGGTGGGCGCTGTATCTCAAAAACGAATGATCCGATTAAGATGAAACTTTAAACTTAAGGTTTTATCATTAAAAACTGGAACTGAAAAGCTTTTGGTAAACATCCATAAACCGGAAGTGGGTGTTTACTTCAGGCCGTTTTTTGTTTTTTGCGATATTTTTGTTAATATAAAAAATATTACAAAACTTTTTAAACAAAAGTTAAAGGTAATCAGAAAATAAACAAGTTTTATTTAAACATATTTTTCATAAAAATTTTAACTTTCGAGAAAAAAAATTAAAATTGAAAATTTTGACATTTTTTACCAATTGATATTAAACTATTGGAGTTACATGAAATTTATATAACAAATAATTGTAAAGAATTAAAAAGTGAATAAATTATTAAGAATAGCCTTTTTGCGTAAACCTCATAGTTTTCGAGAAAAATATAGGGAAAGTACTATGATGGCCACATCACCATTTTTTAGAAATTGGCGTGTTATATGACTTTTTTAAATGCATATATGTGGTGTCAAATAATTTCAATATGAGATTTATAACATAAGCAATATATGGGAAAAAAAACTGAATAAAATACCAAAGTAAAACATTAATAAAACAAATATTTGGTAAAAAAACACTTGTTACATTTTATGTTTAATCTAAATTTAAATATTAAGTTCCTTCAATGCAAAGGAACAAGCATCAGTTAAAACAATTCATCTTGAAAACAATAATAATATACAGGATGAGTTTTTTTAGATGATCTCTATGGGAATCTCGGAAACTATAAGAGATAGTAAAACGGTTAAATGAGGAAATAAGTATAGATTTACGAGATAAAAATCCACTTTTAAAGTTTTTGAAAAAAGTAAAAAGTATATATTTTTTTTAAATCAATATATCTCGGTTATTATAACAGATAGAAAAAAAACTGTAAAAGACAAAGTTGTGGATAATTTTATGTAGATTAATAAATTATATTAAAAAAAAAATATTGCCATTATTTTCACAGACGCAAACTTACATTTTTTTTAAAATGGAAACCATAGTTGTTTATGGCCTTATTAAATAGATTATTTTTTCTCCTTAATCCAATATCACATATGACATAGTTATTTCTAAAAATATGTGAGTTGTAGTCATTAAGTTTATTATAATTTTAAAAAATGGTTAGCCATGAAAATGATAAAAGAAAAATTTGTAGACATTTGTCCGAAACTGGTTGTTTTTACCCAAAAATTGGTGGGAATTCCAACAGATTACGTCAAACCCCTGCATTCGAAGAAGCTGTACTTGATATTGTTGAAAATACTCATCGACCAGCACAAGGGTAATAGCTAACAGAGTACATGCAAATCATGTGACAGTTAGGTAAGTTCTGAAGGAGCTGCCATTTTGAAAATGTATTATAAATATGTAGTGTAATTGTCAAATCTAACCTTTTGTTTTATTGTTTAATGACAAGCTACTTCGTTTAATTTTTTTTTTTTTTTTTAGTAACATAAGCAATATATGGGAAAAGTTTGTTGATACTTGATCTGTAATTCAAGTAACCGAATAAAGAATTTTTTGGATAGATTGAAAAAAATATTTAGGACAAATTTTGTAGTAGATATCATAAGGATTTTATAAATGTTTTACTTCCAAAAAACAATGAAGTGATTATCAAAATATTTTGTTTTGAAATTTTTGATCGGTCGCCAATTTGTATGAAACAATAAAAAATAATTGTAAATACAAATATTTTATCATAATGATGGTTGTGACCGTTACTGTGTGGTAATTCATAATGAACACTGAATAAAACGCTTACTATGTTTTTAACCACCAAATATTTTAGAGTTGAAAGCTACTTATGAAACTTTTCGGTTTTTTAAAATAGTCCTTCAAATAAGGGAGTTATAGCAATTTTTAGAAAAACAAAAGAACTCCAATAACTCCGAACTGGAGCATCAAATCACAAATTGGAACTAAGAAAAGTTATTTGTTTTAACGAGTTCTAACTGCCATTTTCGGGTGTAAAGACTTAGTATTAACACCCTGTATATTCTTTTATTTGATTAACAATTAAATTACCTCGATGAACGGATAAAGTGACTCCTGCTTTTTCAGCTCGAAATAGCGGTCGACGTCAAAGTGTAACTTGTAACGCCCCGGTGAAAAATCCGATTGCTCTAGAAAGTTGGAGAAGCGTCCGTCGGGATTTGTCGTTCCCTCATTTATATAGGTCCATCTTCCGTCTATTAATTTGTACAAACTAACTTGTAATCCTAGAACTGGCGTCCCTCTGGATGTATCCAGGACATGAGTGGATATTGGAGGTTTGTTGGCTGTGGCAGCTGATGGCATTTGCTACAAAATACAAGTGTTTACTGTTTTTAACACATATACTCTGTTCGTTGGATCTTTCGTCGTACGTCACAAACTATCGCTTCAAAAAACGACGAAAGTTTTACGGTGCGTTCTTTTTCTAACGCATTTGGTTTACTTTATCAGACTGAATGTTTTTGCGTCGTTTCTCGAAGCGATCCAACGAACAGACTATATGTCTAAATACATTTTTCATTAATGTTCATGATAATTGCAAATGTTGTTCGGTTGTAATCTAAATACATTTTTCATTAACCTTCATGATAATTGTAAATGTTACTTCAAAAACAAATTAAAAGTATCTTTTTATTACAATAATTCATGGGTAGAAGCATAATTATATATTAAATTCCTCAATATTAGAATTAAATATTTGGTTACCGGTGAAGGCTTCTACATGGTTATATATTATTCTTCACAAATATTTTTTTAAATCTTTGCATAACACTGGTTATTAAAGTTAAAAAGCTTTTTATTTGTTAAATATTTGGATTAATTGAATTAAGTGAAGATGATATATACTTGATTAAAACAATTAGACACCTTTCTTCACCATTTTATTTGTAACCAGAGTATTAAACCATTGATAATGGAATAAGTAATTGTAGAGGCTTTTACTTCGTGATACATTTTATGATTCAAAATAAAATAAAACGAATAACTTTGTTTTTATCACTTTTTTAATAAAACTTGTTACTATAGTTTTGACAACTTCAATAATTAATTGTTTGATAATGACAAGCTAAAGTTGTCAAAACTATAGTAACAAGTTTTATTAAAAAAGTGATAAAAACAAAGTTATTTGTTTTATTTTATTTTGAATCATTGATAATGGTCACTTTGGTTACAAATTAAATAGTGGAGAAAGGTTTCTAATGGTGTTGAATTTAATACTTTGATAATAAACTATAGTTTATGAGCAAATAAAAAAAGATTAAATTAAACTCAATAACTTAATATTATAATATTTTTGATGAAACTAAAGTCACTTGTAATTCTACAAATGAAGAGATAATATACAAGGTAATTGAGTTTAATTTTATCATATTTAAGATTTATCACAATGTAAACACCTTCACAATTAAATATTTAAATTTAAAAACAATCATTTTTAGACAAAAATTATTATTGCTTTGGATGAGTAAATAAATTGAATGAAATTGTATTGAAAAAACTAACACTTTCTTCACATAGTTAACTACTAATAATGAACACTTTGCGTTCGAAATGTACATATAGTAAATAAAAATAAATTTGTGAAGAAAGTGTTGGTTTTTTCAATACAATTTACCATAATAATCTTCACATAACTCGAGAAATATATTTCTATAAATTGAATTAATGAAATTAGGAATTTCTCTTCTGTAAAACTTACTTTTTGAAACCTTATTGCATCCAATGGCAATGATTCGTCCTCTGCCTCTTCCTCTTCTTCAATTATTTCTTCATCTTGTTCGTCACCAATGGCACTGGTTGTGTATTGCAACATTGTCTGATTCACAACGACCTCCTTGCTTTCGTCGCTCCCTTCGTGTATGGACGAATTTCCTTCAGTTAATGTAATTGTAAGGGGATCCGAAGAATTTGATGTTTTGGCCTATAAATGAAATATACATGTAGTACTTATATTTCTCGTCTGGATCATAGATTATATTTTGTATTTTGTAAATTAAAACATATTCAGCCCAACATGCTTTAGCAGAATTTACAATATTGTGTTAAAGCAGCTTCTGAATTGTCAGAGAAGCCACTTATGCTCTTTTAGAGGAAAAAATCAATTCGTCAGGAGGAATATGAAATATTATATTAGTCGTCATGAAATGCCAAGAACTCGCAGTGATCAAGAAAATTTTGTGAATGTATATTTACTTATTTATTAACTTTCTATAGATCTATTAAAAAATAAACAGAAACATACACACATAAATATTAAATCACTTCAAAATTTGGTGCATAAAGCTTGAAGGAGGAGTTCACGGTTTCATGTGTTCTTAAATTATTGAATCATTATTCATTGTTTAGTGAATATATTAAGCCATGTTTATGGAAACAGGGGTTTCAAAATATGAGATTTGAGTAAATCCAATTCAACTTTTTGTCAAATACGGATTTAAAGTGAACTATAAATAAAAATTTGAACACGTTTCTTTCAGAAGATAAATTATGATGTACATACGTTAATAATAATGCAACTTAATCATACATGAAATTGTAATGAGTAATAATGTCCACATGTTGTGAGGTCAAGGTTATTATATTGCTTTCAAAGCACCCATTAAGTGTTTTAATTTATAATAAGTATAACCTAACATAACACTTAAAATTCCAATTGATACACATTTGATTTTTTTAAGTATAAGAAAATTTTCCATCATTAAAAAATAACCAAGAATGTTAAAGTACAGAAGAAACAAAGGCTTTGGAGGCTTTAATAGAAGAATATAATAATTAGGATAACATTTCAACAGTCCTAATATTAAAATCCCAGACACTTCTTATTAGTATAACTCAATTTGTACCACTGAACTGTGCTCATCAAGATGAAGGATTCACTTTGGATACCTACTCTACCCCGTAAATTAGATATTTTGTTGAAACGATTAGTAATCCTTTTTCTTCACTGGTTTATTTAAAACGCTAAATGTCCACTTCATTTCACATTTTCAATTGTTGTACTAAACTACTACAGTTATTGAAAATGTCCACTTAGTAGATAAAATGTACATTTATCGTCTTAAATAAACCAGTGAAGAAAAAGGATTATCTTTTCATTTAACCATGCAATTCAGTTGTTCCTTAACCCCTTGAATGAATTATTTGTAGATTTTTATGCATATATAACGGATTTAATTTGTTGCTGTATGGATTAATATGTATAAGTAATACATTTTATTAGGAGAGCAATTGGTCTTGTTTATCAATGCCTCTCACACCTGTATTATATTCGACTTCGCATGATGGTTTGATAATTTTGTCAAAATTGTCACCTTTCTTTTTTTTTTGCTTCCCTGTATTAATTAAATCAATTATTGAACGTTTTGTGCTAAGCATGTATATATCTTTCTTATTTTATCATCTTAGTGCTAAAAAACCGTGGGATGATAATATTTTGGATTAACATTTTTAAAAATTCTTCTAAGACAACACTCTCAGACTATAGATTTTTATTCCAAATCGCGCTCGTTTCAATGGATTGAACTGAATATAATTCAAACGTCCTTTGAATTTCATGAGAGATTTATCTAGTGATACTGCGCTCTCTGAAGTATAGATTTTCGAATGTATTATTCAAATAATCAACTAGATTTCTGATCTTCCTAATTCTATCATTTTTATAAAACTTTTTGTTGTCTGTAAATAGAAGGAATCTTGAGATATCAAAAACCTATCCTGTGACATAGTCACTAACATGAACAAAATTTAGATTTCTTTACTTGAGACATAATAATACATAATGCAACATATTCTTTCATTTCATCTGAAATTACTGAAAACCACAAAAAAAATGGTGATGTGGCCATCATAGTACTTTCCCTATATTTTTCTCGAAAACTATGAGATTTACGCAAAAAGGCTATTCTTAATAATTTATTCATTTTTTAATTCTCTATAATTATTTGTTATATAAGTTTCATGTAACTCCAACAGTTAATTAACAATTGGCAAAAAATGTCTAAATTTTCATTTTTTATATTTTTTCTCAAAAGTTAAAAATTTTATGAAAAATACGTTTAAATAAAACTTGTTCAGTTTTTTATTCTCTTTAACTTTTGTTTGAATCGTTTTTTTAAATTTTTCATATTTAGAAAAATATCACCAAAAAACAAAAAAAAGTCTCGAGTAAACATCAACTTCCGGTCTTTGAATGTTTACCAAAAGCTTTTCAGTTCCAGTTTTTAATGATAAAACCTTAAGTTTAAAGTTTTATCTCAATCAGATTATTCGTTTTTGAGATACAGCGCCCACCGACAGACAGACAGACAGACAGACAGACGGACAGACAGACACACACACAGACACAAAAATTTTTTTTCCAGAAATTAGTGTAATGGGTTCAGGGGACCCCAAAACGGATATTTCCGCAAAAAAAAATCACGATCACAATACTTCCCCTATATTTCATATAGGGAAAGTAAAAAACAGGGGTAATAATAAGGATAATTGGAATTTACCTTATTTGCAACTGTAAGGTGTCAAATAAATACAAATGCCAGGCAATTGTTTGTGATCAACGCCTGCCTCTTAAATTCAGATGACGAGGCAGACTCGTCAACCGTAACTTCTCCCAAGCAAGCAGATGATTAAATATTTGCTATTTGTTTTAGTTGACATTTCTTTTTTTTTTTCTTCTTCCTCTTAACCGGTGTTTAATGGCTTTGGCTGCTAAGCCCTATTGCCAAGCCACAGTATTTAATTAAAGGTTACCTTTTAAACTACTATCTTAAATGTTGTTGGTGTTTACTTGGATGGTTGGGTAGGACCCGAGTAATTTTCTGTTTTTGATAAATTAAATCACCACAATTTCCTGTTTTTAATAAATTAAATCACCACACATTTTATTAAACATATTGCACTAATTAAAGCCTACTCTTAATATTTCTTCGATCTCAGTGTAGGTTAGTTTGTTGCAATTATGGATATATTTTAATATTTCCAACAAATATTTATCACCTTAACAAATAATCTTGACACAGACTACATCTGTGAAATAGAAATAGTTACCTTTCTTGAATAATGTAGTTGAGCTGCTTTCTGATGTCTTATTGTACAAGTATGTTTCAGCAGGCTTAACCGGTGGGCGTGAAGTGTCTTCTGACAGTAGATACAATAGGCACGTGTAGGTTCACCACTGACTCCTCGTAGCCAGCCTGTAATAAACAATCCATATGAATTTTTAAATAAAATAAATTTAAAGAAAGTTGCGAACAATATAAATATATATTTTAAGCAATAAAGTATCATTATGATGACATCTATTATCAATAAACCATAATTCAATATGTATTTTCAATATATGTTAAAAAGATTAATGAAAAGCACAAAAGTTATTTGTTTTATTTTTGTAATATGCAGGGTGCAATTATTAAAAATCATTGCAGTATTGTACCAATGACTGACACTGTCACTTTTGACGTTTGGAATAGGCTTTGTATATTGTTTACTATGGGTACTTGATTTTTAATTTTTTTTTTTAAAATCCTCAATTTCTCGACTTTAGTTTGATGAATCGATAAAATATTTTACAATTTTATATTCAGAAAAAAATCTCTTTGCGGATCAATACAAAATATATATACAGTGCAATTTAAAAAAAAAGTCGATCGTCTTTTGTCAAAAACTGGATGCAAGAAAAAATATCAGTTCAGTTCATATTAAAGTCTTTTAAAAATGATTTAATTTGATGTTTTATTTATTAAAATCGGATAAAAATAAGCGAGATACAGCACCAAAGGTTTTTCGTCAGTCACCCTGTATAATATTAATATTGTTACTTTGTTTTTTGATTTTTCTTGTTAATTTATAAATTTGAAGAGCTTTTATATTTTCTATTAAAATATTTATATACAGAGTGAACAACATGGTAGGGATTGATTTTAGAGGCAGCTTAAATTTTTATGCAATTTTCTACTGTCCTGATCATTTTATAGGAAAATTATAAGAATTCGTAGATGATTTAAGCACTCTAAGACCCCACTCACACACGGCCACTTCGTGGGGCCACAGAGAAGCTCTGCAAGTGACGAAGGCTGTAAGTAAATGATGGTTCACGCGCAGCCACACCACGAATGCCTCCAATGACGTGGCTGCTGACAAAGTACAGAATCAAATGGATGCATTCACATACACGAACGTCTGAAGCGCTTCTCTCGAAGTGGCCCTGTGAGAATGGGGTCTAATACACTTCATGTTTACCAATAAAAAAATCTTCTAAACACAAATACTGTATTCTGAAGTCTATACAAATGTACTTCTCATGTGTTGTTAGTTTTGACTTTTTGTTAGTCAGTGTATGATAATTAGCGACAAAAGAAAAACAGTTTTTAAAGTTACAATGCAATGGAAATAGTATTCAGCTGTTACATGATATATTTAGGGGATTTTATTTATTAAGTATGTAAATGTCCATTTTTACATGTTTACATCTAATATAACCTTTATCAAGAATGCATTTTCTCATCACCAATGTCAAACTTACATGATATTAGGTAAAATGTACAATTCTCCTCATTTTTTTAGTTTTTATACTGTTTCTGTAATAAATTTATTAGAAGAGCCACTAATCATATTTCCATCTAATCTTTTAAAGATATATGAAGAAGGAAACATGATGACTTTGTTTATCACTTTGTTTAAATTACACGTGACTATAGTTTCCACTAACAGCTAATCATTATAATAATAATATAATAATATTTATTGCCCAACAGACCAGTGTCCAATTACAGAGCAATATCTTACATACAAATAATCTTACAATTATACTTAATACAAAGATTAGAAATGAGAACAAAAAATACAATTAAGAAAAATGTAAAAATTGTTTACAAGATAATTGAAAATAAAAACAAAGAAAAAAGTATAGCTAATCCGATACACAAAAATTACTTATTGATTGTTTAATGTGAATAAAATATTATCAAACATTAAGCGTTTAAAAATTACAAAATCTAACTTATTTATACAAAATAGTTATATATACAAGATGTACCACAAAGTCAACACCTCCACAACTAAACTTTTAAAGATATTTGCCTCGAACATTACTTTTAAAACAATTATTTACATTAATCTATCAGTAATTAAAACATTTTTTATCCAAATGTAATTTTTACAGATCCACCTTTTCATTAATTATTCAAGTAAAATGTGTCTTTTATTAAATGTGGTGAGTAGTTATTAATAAGTCAAGTATTGAGGCACCACATTCATGTTTTCTATGGATTATTTACATGTTTTATGGTGATAATAATAACTTTGTTGACATTGTTTTCGAGTAGCTATAAGTAAGCTTTAAAGGATCAACAGCAGTTATAATAATATGATAATATCAACAACCTTCAACGAAAAAACAATAATATTAAAGAAAAATACTTTTATGATGTATACATACTTAAAATTAGTGCAAATGTTAGTTTCCATTAAATAATCATTTTAAAGAAATACATAAATATTAAAACAATTAATTCTTACAAAATTTATATTAATGAATGAAATGATTACTGTAAAATAAAATAAACAATTACAGCATAACTACTCTGTGGATATTATTTCTGATAAACATGCAAATTTGTAATAAGCGTAATAATTAAATTCCGTTATAATATTCGAGTTGTGTACACTAAATCGAACGGACCTTTGAAATCCGGCATATGCTCCCAGGCCGGCCTATAGGTCTGCTTGTAGTACTTCCCTTTAGTGGAACCGGACAAGGAATTACTATTATTAATAGTCTCGTGGGTCTCTGAGAAAAATCCGTACTCTTCGTCCTGCTCGGAAATTATGATGCCCTGCTGATCGTGATTATCCTCGTCACCTTCACTTTCCATTATCGCCCGCCAAAACCCCAAGCTTTTATCACCAAAAAATCAAAAATATTACTAAACTCGTGTAATGGCGTCACTGCGCGTCGCTGGGACATTTGTTTTTGGACGTAAACGTTTGTAACTCGATTCTCGCGATTACATACCTATTGATAGATGTCGCTGCGGAATTGTGCAAGGAATTTCGTTTTAAATTAACCGGAAATCATTTAAAATTTCTACAATTTATTACTAAAATATGTTTTAATCAGTAATTACTTAAAATACTATTAAATAACTGTTTAGGGTTATTATAATAATTATGCAATTGTACGGATATAAAGATGGTAAATATTCTTTTGAATTGATTTATAATTGGAGTATATTGGTACTAGTGTTGAGGAAGTTCATAGCGCTATTTTTAAAACTACGGGGTGTATTGTAGTTTTAAAAATAGCGCTATGTACGTATTTATTGGTGGTGATAATTAATCTCATAATTAGTGAATATGAAATCTCGCATGAATCTAGTAATTATATTGTATTATTTTTCTATCATACACAATTTTAGAGTTGTACGAAAATTGAAAAATATTCCGATGATATTTGAATTTTAAGATTTAGGTAAGGAATTATATTATGATTTTAAATACATTAAGAGCAATTTGATTTGTGCAACAATACTTCTTTTGCATTTTAAATATTGGCATATTTGGTTGCCTATGTAAAACTTTAGAAAAATATTATTCTATGGTTACGTTATTTTCAATTGAACCATTATTCAAACATGGGAGTAGGAAGAAGTCTGGAGGATTGAGATCTGGTAAGTATGGTAGATGTTTAATTTGCACCACCCCCTTTTTTGCGACGAACTCTTTGACGATATTGGCTGTGCGAGGGCAAGCATTATCGTGAACAAAAAACCATAAACCTTGTCCGTTGTGGGGTTGTACTCTGCGTAGACGTATCATGAAAAAATCAAAATTTCAATCTATCTTGCAGCATTGAAAGGAACGAGATTTGACGATATTCCTGACATCCAACACAACGTGACGAGGCTTTTGAATTCCATTTCAGAAGAAGCTTTCTTGAAATGTTTCCAGGACATGTATAGCAGATCTCAGCGGTGCATAGTTATGGAAGGTGACTATTTCGAAGGACAGTAAGGTAACTTTCATTAATATGTTTTAATCTACGTTAATGTTACAGGACTACTCACCGAAATTTATTGCCAGAGGTTGTAGATTTTGGGTTGTGTTCATACTATTATCGATTTAGACACTACATTATTGATTAAAAAACTTTTATCATTCAGGGACAATAGGCGATTATTATAGCAGAACATATTTAGTCCGAAAATATGCAGTAACGAAATTAGAAATTAGGTTTGTAATTTCACTAATTTAATGTCGAAATTGCGACATATGTTTCGCTACACAGTTTCGACATTAAATTAGTGAAATTACAAACCTAGTGTTTTGGTAGTAGTACTGTTTTTGGAAATCGACCACGTGGTCCTTCCGCCATGTGTCATTTGTGAATTGTGTGTGTAAATGAGCTTGTTACTTTAAAGGATCACCCTCGTCTCTCTAAAGCACCATTCATTGTATCCCAATGGTGAATGGTACCGGTCACCCATCCATCTGTTGACCCGAACGTTGCTGCACTCTCGCTAACGCTGCTAGTGTTTTATTTACCTAAGATTATCACGAATTATCATCTTTTTTGTAGCTACTAAAACACAAAATTTGAATCCAAGAACAAAATGTAATACGGGCAAAAAGAATGTAAATTTTAGGCTAAAGCAGTTATTTTATAATTCCACCTTTTGAAAACAATGAAAGCATCCTAAGGAGATATTCAAGTCCGTTGACCTTTGCCGATCTCACGATCAAGGTTTGGCACATAACAAGTGCCGCCGAGTGATACTTCCACGGTATATTTCGCAACGACTTTCCCTTTCTTGCCGTAAATGCGATAACTTATTATTAATAAGCCCATACATATTTTATCCGGACGAAATTTTCACTCGACTTTCTTTTCATGATTGGCGGGTATCCGCGTAATCGATCCATTTTGACTTTTTATGAAAATTTAAGAAAAGAAAAATATAACACCGCGATCAAGCATAAGACCAGTAAGGGAGATTGTTGTTGTCTATATTAACAATATCGACACAAGAAAATGAGTTTTGTTGAAATTCGCTTTTTTATTTCAATGATAGGATTAAGTTTTTTAGTGAAATAATGATTAGATTAAATTTGAATAATTCATGTGAGTGTCACTCTTAAATAGAAATTGTTTATTCTGTTTGAGAAAGTGGATGATGTTATAATCAGATAATAAACATTAGAAGTGTTATGAATACGTATTACAGTCATAATGCTATGCGTTCTTATCAGACACAAAAATATAATTTTGCTCTTCTTTCTATTAAAGTCTTTATTAAATATAACAGCAGAAAATTATATTTTTTTAATAATAATTCCGACATTTTAATGACAAAATATAGGAAATATTGGCTTATTTATAATATAGAGCGATGCATCTATTAATTTCTTGTTCAACTCAGGATATCTTCACAATTATAATACTAACACTTGATATCGTGACATATATGTAGTGTCAATTCAATTCTGTAATTGCTTCGATCTGAAAACAAAAGTAATGTTGAAAATGAGTGGATAGAATATGTTAATAAACATAATTGTAATATTTGGTGTTCAGAAATTTAATGAGAAGCCAAAAAAGTAATAGTTTCGTATGGGTTGACCCATACTTTTAAAACAAGAGTTATAGTTAATTGAGTGCGTAATTAGTCAATTTCGACGATAATTGGTTTCAGCAGGATGGAGTAACATGCCACACTAAACGTGAACCTATCAATTATTTCACTACTAACTTAAGTAAAAGTATTAAAAGGTGTCCCTACAGAAGGTTTATATTTCTTTAGCTTCTTGCGACTCAACGAATCCGAGGGACGCGGAGAATAAGTTAATCGGTAGTTTAGCACTTGGGAATTTAGTCGCATTGGATCGTTTTTCAGAAGGGGGTCGTGTCGTTGCGGGCAAAAATTGTTATTCCGCGACTGTAGGGAATAGAAAATTCTGCAATATTCGAGGTTTTTTCAACTTACATGTGACGCCAAGCATACCTCTCATTCGAAAATGAATGAAGAATTTTAAGGAGATTAAAAAAACAAAAATGGGTCGACTAAGATTTTCAAGAACGGCAGAGAACGCGAATAGTGTCTGTTCTGTCCCTTCAATTCGGAATTGCGCTTTAAATGTGTCTAGATCGCTATTATATCATATTATGGATAGATACCTAAAGCTGTACTCCTATAAAATTCAAATAGTAAATGAATTTAAGCTCCTGGGTGTCGGTCAAAGACTTGATTTAAGTTTACTCACATTTTATTTTCATAAGAAGGTCATTTTATCTTCATGGGTATCCAAAATGCAAGCATCAGACATTAGTCAAAAGTGAGCGTATAGGCTGAGATATCGACGCGAGGAACGCCCATACTTTTTTGAAGATGAAAGAGGGCGTGCAGTTACAGTCAATTCGGAGCGTGATGTGGAGATGTTGAACAACTTCTTGGTGTCTGAATTGCAAAACTATCAAAAATTCCAAGCATTACAAAAATTACAAAATGTGTTCCAAATTGAATCGAGTTGAGTGGAATGTTTAAACTGCTAAAGTCTATATTTCAAAATTCATAGGACCAGTAAGAATACAGTCAAATTCTCATTCGAAGGAACAAATATTAGAAGGAATGGAAAATTGGGTATATATAAAAATTCGAAGGGACAGGAATCATCAAGGGTTTGTTGAGGGATAAAACGAGAAGGAAACGCAATAGTTTCCATAAAACTGGAATTCCAAAAACTAAAGAATACACTTTTCACTCCACAAGTTATTTGCCAATTGGAAAATCATCTTGAATATCAATGAAAGTAATATAAAAATTAATGATCGCAAACCCAAGATATTGAGATGTTGGACAACTTCTTAGTGTCTGAATTGCAAAACTTTTCTGGCTATAACCAAACAACATTGCATTAGGTAATTAAAACACTTTATTTATTTTTCATATTTTTGCATTTATTTTCCTGACATATGTTTCGATAAATAAATAAGTACAACAATATGAAACATAAGTGTACTAATTTAAAATTACCTCATGTTATAATTTCGTTTCATCCAGAGTGCTGTGAAAAAAGTATCTACTGTACAAACAGCAGGACGGAGCAACGTCACATGCGTTCAACACGTTTCTGTCACGAGTTCGTTATTAATCTCCAGAAGAAGTGACATAAATTGGCCTCCGGGCAGACCTGATTTAACCCCTGTGGACTTTTTTCTGTGGGTTTAACTCAAATCTACAGCTTACACCAATAATCCAACTTCTCTGGAGCATTTTAAAGAAAATATCTATGACGAAATGGTTGATATTATTATTTTTTAATCCCAGTTGTGTAGTTTATTAAATAATAAACACATTTTCGATAGATGGCTCACTTTTTTTTAATTGGTCCACTAAATATAAACCTGCTTTTGGGACACCTTGTGTTAGTCTTTTTGGAGACATTATCAGGCTTTTGTGAAATTGCAATTGGTAGCCTTTGAATGATCTTTTGTGGGGATAAGGCCCGTTGTTGCTTTAGTGATGCATAATCAATTAACACACTATTCGCTAAATAGAGCCCCAAACAATCTAAAATGAACTGCGAAATTGCTCTGGCCATCTCAAAGCTACAATGTCGACGTTGGACATATTTAGTGGGATGAGTCCGTCCATCAATATGACAATATACAAGTCTGTGTAAAAATTCTTCTTTCAAGTCATGAATGACTTCCGGGGTAACGGATCGCATTTCATCTCTAATACGATCTCGTAGTTTGGCTAAACTGTGTGATTTTCTTGGTTTTAAATAACCCCATAAAAAATTATCAATTCTATCGGTCCTCGTCTGCCAAATTCACAAACTGTGCGCGCATAGTGCGGAGGTGCTCCGCCTTGCTGAAACCAAAGTGTGCTATCTGGAGTGAGGATCATTGTCGATTGGGAAAATTACTGCAAGAGCTGGAACTAGGTCATTTTGCAAAACTCCAAATATCTTTCACTTGTGAGAGTTTCTTCGAAGAAAAAAAGGCCCTATAATTCTGTTTGCCACTATTCCTGTATTAGGTAATAAGTAGTTTACAATAGTATTTGAGATTGAATTATTGTTCAAAGTTAAGTTATATTCAGCATAGGTGTTTGTTAAATTTGTTGATTTTCATTGATTCTAGTAGATTAAGTTTTAGGCCTTTATTCTGTTTGTGTAGTATTTTCAGATTTTCATTAAATGAAAGACCGTGTTCTGTTAAATGATCAGCATATGTGGAGTTAGATTTTCCTTGAATAAAACAATTTTTGTGTTCTTATAAATTTTGACCGGGAGTTGTTGGTTTTGAAGAATGTGGTGATATTATGGTTTTTTAAGTTCTTCTGATAACTTTCCCAGATATATTATTGTATAGATGCAAATGGATTCTGATGTATGTATGTATGTAATACTGAATACTTGTTGCGCTACTTTCTTGATGGAACCATATTTTCAACTTTGAAAATGATCCTAACCGATCGAAACACGTGTCAGGCAACTGAAAATAAAATTATGGAACAAAACAAGTGTTCTACTTTACCCAATTTGTATGTTGTGAGGTTGAGGAAAGATAAGTGAGATAATTTGATGTTGTTGTTTTTTATGTAGGAGGTCCTAAATAAAGGAGATTAGGTAGCCATTATTTTCAGCGAGTTTACAGATGCGTTCGAGTTCAATATTAAAATTACTTTTTTGATAAGGGAGTGTTAATTATACGGTATAACATAGAACTAAATGACGCGAATTTGTGAGATTTAGGATGAAAATATATGGATTGTTGTATCAGTATGTGTTGTGTTATGGAAGATATTGAATTCATGCTTGTTGCTCATTCGGTTAATCGTTAGGTCTAAGAAAGTGATTAAGTTATTTGTATCTACTCCTAAAGTAAATTTGATTTTACTGTGTATGCTATTCATGAAATTTAAGAGTGACTGAGTGCCTGTCGAACAGATCAAAATATCATCTACATATCTGTGCCAGTATAAACAATTTTTAAATAAACTATATTTGTATAGGATTTAGCATGCATTCTAGTGTAAACAGCACATAATTCAAAGCTAGTGAGATATTGTCAAAACTAGAGTGGAATTACTGCGTGACAATAAAAACATTACTTGCAGTAGTAGGTCGATGGAGCAATCCAGAACTATACGTCGCAAAATGGTTAGAAAGGCCCCAGAAGTTTCATTTAACACTAAACACCAAGCTGGTATGATTACAGGAACGCAAATACCCTATTTATACGAACATTGTAATCACTGTATTAAAACACAATCTAATATCTATCAAAATCTACTAAAATTTTATAAAGGTCCAGAAGAATCAGAAGATGGTACAATAAAAATTCCAAGCATTACAAAAATTACAAAATGTGTTCCAGAATTGAATCGAGTTGAGTGGAATGTTTACACTGCTAAAGTCTATATTTCAAAATTCACAGGACCAGTAAGAATAGAGTCAAATTCTCATTCGAAGGGACAAATATTAGAAGGAATTGGGTATATATAAAAATTCGAAGGGCCAGGAATCATCAAGGGTATGTTGAGGGATAAAACGAGAAGGAAACGCAAAAGTTTCCATAAAACTGGAATTCCAAAAACTAAAGAATACACTTTTCACTCACTCACAAGTTATTTGCCAATTGGAAAATTATCTTGAATATCAATGAAAGTAACATAAAAATTAATGATCGCAAACTGTGTGGCAAAGTATCAGAAGAATTTAGAACATGGATGGGAGTGAGACAGAGATGCCTGCTAAGCCCTCTATTGTTTAATTTGTATACAAGTGAATTGGATGAAGTATTGAGGAGAGGACAAGCGGGTGGCGTAGTGATTGGGAGGAAGAAAGTTTGGATGTTAGCGTATGCGGATGATATGTTACTGATGGCGAGGGACTGGGAGAGAGATGTTAGAAAGAGTGGAAACGTACATAGATAAGAGGGAGTTAAGGATGAATGTAGGGAAAACGAAATGGATGAGGTTTAGGAACAGAGGAAGGGAAGGAAGAATTAGAGAGCTGAAATGGAAAGGGGAAGTGATTGAAAGGGTGAAAGTGTTCAAATACTTGGGATTTATTTTTAAGTATACGGGAGGGTATGAAGAGCACATGAAATGGGTGCAAAGAAAGGCGAGAAGAGCGTGGGGAGTGGTGTGGGAGAGACGGGAGAGATGGATGGTAAATAATGTGAGGGTGATGTGTGGATTGTGGTATGCGTGCGTGAAGCCAATCTTGATGTATGGTGTGGAGGTGTGGGGAACAAAGAGGTATGAGTGTGTGGAGCGGGAACAAACGAGTGTTAGGGGTGGAGAGGTCGACGCCTGAATATATAGTGTTATAAGAGCTAGATAGGGAGACCTTAGGGTATGAGGCAGTAAAGAGAGTGGTGAGGTTCGAGATGAGAATGTGTGCGCTGGAAGAAGGGAGTTTGGTGAAGGAGGTATGGTGGATGAGTAAGAGTATAGTGGAGGGTAGATGGAGAGCGGAGAGAAGGAGAATGTACGAAAGGGTAGGTTTGGCGGAGGTGGTGGTGAATGAATGGCTTGAGAAAGGGGTGAAAATGACTGATTGGGTATGTGAGAAGGAAAGAGAAGTGGAGAGACAAGAAAGGCAATGCTGCATAGAGAGGAGTGAGTACAATGAGGGATATGGGAGATGGCAGATGCATGGAAGAAAGCCGAAGTATTTAGAGGAGAGCTTAATGGGAAGAGAGGATAAGGTGACAATGGCAAGGGCGAGGTGTGGGTCAGATGGAATAGGGAGAAAGTGCGTTTTGTGTAAGAATGGAAGAGATACTTGGAGGCATTTAACGGAGGAATGCGAGGGTGTGAGTGAAGAGTGGGTGGAAGGGTGCAGGAGGATGACGGACTGGATGAATGAAGATGGGGCCATGGTAAATGTGCTGAGGAAAATAGGGTGGGAGAGAGGTAGGAGAAGAGTGGAGTGAAACAAGATATGGAACGATTGTATTTTTTGTTTATCTGTAGAATATAGTTTAGTAGATTAATTGTGTATATTTAAGGATGCCAAATAAAGGTTTCTACTCATAGAAAAAGTAATGTGGCATTCCAAAACTTAAAGAATGTACGTTCCACTCCACCAATTATTCGTCGTTGAAAAATCGTGTTGAATATAAATGAAAATAATGTAGAACACAAATCCAAGATAGGTACTGATGAGGTATTCAGTAAGCAAGGTATTATCAAAACCAGAGTGGAACTACTGCATGATATGGAAAGCATAACTTGCAGTAATGAGTCAATAAGGCACTGCAGAAAGACAAGCCGCAGAATATTTAAGAATGGTTCAGGAGTTTAAGTTGATACTGAAACAAAAGGTTTCACAAAACAAGGAATGTCAGGCGACATTACAAAAACTATAGAATGCACTTTCCACTCAACAAGTTTTAAATACTATACTACTAATACTAATAAATTTTATGTAAATCGTGTTGTATATCAATTGAATGAAGGGGAAATTGGAGAAATTGGAGATGTTTTATAGGTACAAAAGGAGATATTTAGTTAAGAAGAAATTGCCAATGAGCGGAATTATTAAAGTCGATGGAGCAATCTAAGAGGATAAGTCGCAAAATGATTAGATTAGAACATCTGTAAAAATTGACTAAAATCTAACAGAGGCCCAGGAGAATCAGAAGTATAATTTTATCCTAAAAACTCATAGTAAAATAGAAGAACAAAAATTCCAAGGGTGTAACAAAATTAAAAAATATTTTCCAAAATTGAAATCGTATTTAGTGGAATTTTAGACTTTTATTAAAACGTATATTTAAAACAGGAATAATAGAGTACGTTAAAGGATATGTTGAAGGATAGAAGGAGAGGAAAACACAAGTTTCCATAGAACGAGAAATATAAGAAGACGTAATAAATACTAAAGAATGCACTTTCTACTCCACTATTTTTAATTGCCAGTTGGAAATCGTGCTGGATATCAATTAAGTAATGTGAAAATTGGAGATGTCTGGTCGCAAATCCATAATAGGAGGTATTTAGTTAGTAAGATATTATCAAAATTTAAGGCATTACTTGCAAGTTGATGAATCAATAGAAAAAGAAATGAGGCTTCAGTAGTATGAGGTGAGACCATGCCTACATCACTGTAAAATACAGATAAATTCGACTGGAATCTAATAGAAGTTCATGAGAATAAGAAAAATAATTTAATCTTACAAACTCTTGATAAAAAGAAAAAACAAAAATTATAAGCGTGTAAGAAAATTATAAAATATCTGCCAGAATTAGAATCAAGTTATTTATTTAAAAATTTAGAGGAACAAGACGAACAGACTCAGAATCTTATTTTAAGGAACAAATATTGCAAGTAATGGAAGTAAATAACCAGAAGAGAGATTTTAATAGGATGGTTTAAAAAGGTATACATTGGTTTATAATGCATCTATATGCCAGTACAACTTTGGTATTAAATGAGCTACCACTTAGTAACGGTCACCATCATCATCTTTATTGAATAAAGTTTGAATCTAATGACCAAAATGTATGCAAAATCCATTAAATCAACAAGTCAAGAACTACACGTTTACATCCGTAATCCGTAAGGTATGGTTGAATAAATGAATGTCACTTGCTATTTATGGAAGGTAGTTTTGATCATCAAATTTCACTTGCTCTTTGCTTGTCTATCAAACATCAGTACATAAAACAACAGGGTAAACTTTAGTAAGCATTGGAATTATTCATGAACTATGTCTTGTTTATGTTATGAAGTTTAGTTGTCCACCAGGAAAAAAGTGGCTGAAGAAGTTTATATGAGTGATCTAACACGGAGAATTACTTTCTTCGTGACCTAATGTGTTATTATATTTAATGGGTTAGAGATCAAATGAAGGAAAATTGCGACGCAAGGGCGGTTCAATAGTAATATGAAGTATTTATTTAATCCACAGTGACTTTGAGGCATGTCCTCAAAGTTGCAAACGTCATAGAATGTGATACACTAATTTGTAGAAACGATTCTGATATAGTGTATCAGATTCATAAACCACCCTCAAGCGAATCAAGAGTTGTTTATTTGAATAGTCTATTATCTAGTGACGAAGAGAAGACGTTTCTGCAGTTCGTACCTTGCTGATGCAGAATGATGAAGAATCGTTTGAATTAGTGGTTTAAACAAATCATGGTGTAGTTCTTTGCGAGCCATTCTTAAAAAATCATTTAATATCTAGTAACCAAGGAATACTTTTATTAAGGGCAAACTTATAAAAATATATGGTGTTGAAGAATTAATTTCTTACAAAAAAGTGTAAAGCAGTTACCTATCTTGAAGCTAATCCCGAATAAAGATTAATTAGAATTTTAAAATTCTGAAAGTCGTCTTCGCCTACACCAAATTCATACAGTCACAGTATTAGGACATTGCAATTTTTTTTAATTTCATAATTTAGAGGATCTAGTGCATTGCATTTCGGAATGAAATATTTTTGTGGAGTGCCCCATTCGATTTTACCCCTAACCCATTATCCATGTCTATCACTTGATCACATCTAAATATTTTTATTTTTAAATTTATTTAAATTGTTTTGTATACTTCATTACAGGGTGGAGAATTTTTATTTTATAATTTCTATTCAAAATTATTTTATTATTAATAGAATTATAAAAGATTATATATTTAATTTCATTATTATATTCTATCATCATACATACATAACTATTATATCCAATTCAATTCTGAAATATCATTTTTCGTTAATACTAATTAAGTACTAATTAATATCGATTACAATTACTAATTATATATAGATAAGTAACAATACAAGTTCAATGCCTGATTATTATTCAATTTATCTTTAATTAAATGCTAATTATCCAAAAATTAATTACTATCAATTTCCTTAGTTCGATCACAACCAATTTTGAAGATGAAGGTGTTTAAGAGTTGTAAAAACGCCATTTGGAAGCGAATTTTACCTATCGAGTCTGAAAATGCTAGTGATTGTATTATTTGCATGTTACAATCAGTTTTAAACTTTGCGACGGTATTCGGTATGTCAAATTTACGAGGAGTGTGTAAACATAGTTACAAAGGTGAATGTACGCCTAGAATTGAAGTATGCCATTTCCGAACTATAATTTGCATTATCTTACCAGTTTCCCTATTAATAACTATTTTATACAACCTATATAGAATTTTAACTGAAGATATTGGCAATATTGAACTGCTACACCTAATTACAGAAACGTTACATTTAATTGGTGCCTTTAATGGAATTTTCTGGCAGTTACTAAAATATAAAAAACGAATACTGGATATCAATGGATACCTCGTATTGCTAAATAAAAGGCACGTATACGGAATTTCAATAATTTTTACACACAAAGAAGTTATAACCATGATGAAATATTCTTTTCTGTACGGATGCTCTGGAATAATTATTAGTGTTGGACTTTCAATTTACTACAATTTCGTCCGATCAGAAAGTAAATACATAATTTTCACCGTTTTACATACGATCTCTTTAACTTTGGGAGTTGGGGCGTATTTTATTGTGTCACTACAGTTTGTGACGCAGTGTATTATCATTCAAAAATTGTTAAAAACTTTCTATGATTATACGGTAAAAACTATGCATTATAGTTTGGAATTGCCAAACATGCGAATTAGAAAGATTGCCGATCGTGTTCCAATTTACGTCGGTTTAGAAAATAATTTGAAGCGCATGTCTCGATTCTATTCTGCAGTGGTGCAAAACGTCACATGTCTGAACCGATTTCTTCATCCAATGATGACTATTTGGATCGTGATTGGAATTACCATTATTATACTGAATAGCTATATTTTGGTAAAAACCTCTAATGGATTGAAGGATACAATGATGTTAATTGAATTGGCGCTTAATTTGTTTACAATACTTATTTCTTTGTTGTGTATGCTGGTTATATTGGAGAGCATCAAGAATGAGGTAATTATTATTTATTATGTAATCAGTACTCTTAATGTTGATTTATTTATTATTTTAAATTTACTGACATTGAGTTTTCCGTCGATTTTGCAGTCGATGCTTTGAGTGCTATGAAAATAAATTTTAATACTCGTTTCTAAATGACATCTAAGTTATTTCTAATCTTTAATTCTGAGATGTTAAAGTTTAATTAGTAAACAAGCATGTTAAATAATTGATTACAATATTTTCCAATAATAGATCTTTTACATGTATCGTAATTTTACATTTTAATTATCTTAGTAGACCATTAAAAAAAGCCATATACATGCCTTACAATTCATAGAGGGTACTGCGATGTTGGAGGCCAGAGGTCTCCAAAATTTCTAGGCTCAGGGCTATACTGATTACTCTAGTAGGTTTAATGTGTAGAAACTATTTTAATTTCCCTGTCATTACGATTTTTAGACTAGTCGCCGAGTATGTACCTTAACGAGCATAAGGTTGCTTAATTTACTAGTTCACTGTACTGTACTTTATTATGACTGTGACACTTGTCACTCTGATAGTACAAAGCAAAAATATGTGGTGGCAGTACCCTGTTAATAGATAGCATCAATATGAAACCGTAATCGTTCACAAAAATAAACGATTAAATGTCATTATGAAATCAAACATTTAAAAAATTATTCAAAATTGACAAGAAAGCGGATTGTAATCGCAGTATTCTTTGTTTATGAAATTCAATATTAAACAAGATGCTGCAACTAGTGCTAGCTTACATGCGGCTTCAACATTCACTCGGAGGTTGGAAGACACTGCAGAAAATATATCATCTTAATTGTGTGAAAAATGGATATCTTGAGTGGGTTCCTTTCGCGTTGGATGAATCAACGTACGTGTCAAATATTTTTCAACTATTAAATAAAATGGTATAAACAACTTCATTGATAGTATTCACCGCATGACTATTGGGAAAGGTAAAGGAGTTGAAAATATCATTAATAAAAGAACCTTCCATGAATTTTTTTTTACTACCGATAGAGCGAAAACCATGTGTGGTAAAAATAAACTAAAGAAAGAATCTTACCATATAGTACTATCGTAACCTGACTTAGTTGCAGAAAAGTTCTTCTGCTTTTTTGAACTTCGGGCAGTGATCAAATTTTTTCATACTGGTGTTGGAGATATATAATTCCATTATGCTCTTGATTTTTTATCAGTCTAATTGATTCATTCCAAAGGATAGCTTTAGAGTTGCTACCTTCTTTATTCTTTCGTGTAGAAGTTATTTTTTTAAATGTTTAATGAGCGTCATCAATTTCTATAGGTGGGAGTACTAAATCTTTACTAGATTATAAACCATCCTCTATAGTTGAGCGCTAACGTCCAGTCGCGCTACATTTCTTACAGAAGGATCTTGGGCGAATAACTTTTTTACCCTCACAAACTTTTTTCTAAAGAGAATTACTCGAAACATTTTTTGCTGACTTTGATTATTTTTGATTATTGCTGATTAATAGGCAAGCAAGAACACATGATTCCCAAGCTTTTTGATTTTTAACAAATAATTTTGATCAAATGTTCCACCATCTCATCTGACTTCGAACGTAAAGATGTCGTAATTGTATTATCAATATTAATACCTCTTGAATGTAATTAAATCTAAGTATAATATATCTCTCATTGATTGATAATTTCACATTATTGGTACTTCTTGGTTTAGTAACGGGCATAACTAATTTACTTATTTCATTGGTGAGATTTGAAGATTTAATGTATCATTGTCATGAGAATTGTAAACTGCTAGTCATTGGCCATAGTCATTTTTTCAAAATTGTCATTTGTGAAGTTGTTTTAATTGAACATTATGTTTATAATCTGTCATTTGTCGCCAGTCAATTGTCAAATGTCATCTTTCAACTGTCAAATAACACCTGTCACGTGTCAATTGTCATAACAAATAACATATGGCAGGTGATATTTGACAGTTGACAGATGATATTTTGTAGTTGACTGATGACAAATGACAAATTATAGATGAATAATTGTAAACTGCCAGTAAACGGCCAAACAATAATTGTTTCAAACTGTCAACAGTGAACTTGGTTTAATTATGCCATGTATAATCTGTTATATGTCATCTGTCAACACTGTCACAGATTATTTATGGATTGTAAACTGCCAACCATAGGGGAAACCAATACTTTTTAACTATCTGACATTCAGAATTTGTTATTTGTCATCTATCAACTGTCATAAGTTAACCGATTTATGGCGTTTGTCATAACACTTGCCAGTATAGCAGGGATTATGTTGGCAATTTTTTCCTGAACGTTGGTTTTCAAAACTTGCAGGATCCTTGGATGGTTCACATAAACAAGGGATTTCAAAAAACCCCATAGAAAAAAATTATAAGGGGTGAAATCGGGAGACCGGGTCGGCCATTACAAATCGCCCCTAATTGAGATTAGGCGCTCTGAGAAGGGTTCTTTAAAAACAGTCATCTTGAAGTGTGAGCTGTTGCATTGCCTTGTTGGAACCAAATGTCTCCCAAGTCCAACTCATCTAGCCACGGAAGAAAAAATTCCTGTAACATGTTTACATACCGGTCCGAATTCACTGTCACTGTATTTTTACCACAAACACGTTCCTTTTAGGAAGAAATTTTGCGAAAGTGAATATTTCTGTCGCAAATGAAGTTATTACATTATTATTACACTTTCGAGTATTAAAGCGTTATTTGCATTAGAAGCTACCCATCTACCCTACTTATATATTTCTATTTCTTATACTGTCATTACTTTAATTTTAAAAAAGTAAAAGCAGGAGGTTTCTAAAATAATCCAATAAACTTAAAACCAGTGTTATAGCTTATATTAAACTTTATATGTATGATGGGTGGGTGGCCACATATTCCACCCTTCATTAATTATACTACAAACACGATTTTGTCGGGATGAAATTAAGCGAAAGTGAATATTTTCGTAGAAAATAATGTTTAGACATTACACTAACAAGTGTTAATTAAGTATCTACACAGGAGAATATTTTGTCAAAATTCTTTTTACTTTAAAAAACAAGTGAGAGCTTTTAGAAAAATGGCCACAACTTCGATCTGCTACTAAATTTGTAAGAAGACGAAAATTCAAACTTTTACTAATCAATACAAACTGATTTGCAGAGAAAAATTACATAACCTCGTAGAAAACTAAGGATACATTAAATAGTAAGGTTGGTAACATCAAATTTCTAACTTATTATGTTGAAATGCACAATATAGCCAATGGAAAAATCTTAGCTTAACTTAATTTTTGATAATGGCATGTTAAATTGCCAAAATTGGAGTCACAAGAATAAAACCCAAGTTATACAAATAAAGTAATATTGTTAATTAGAGGAGTAATTAAAATACTTGGTTTTGTTTCATTATTTAATGAAACCTAAGTTAAATTAAGTGAGAATTTGATTCATTGTAAAGTAATAGTGTTTTATTTATTATATAAAATGTATAACTAAGTTGTGATGCACTGTGGCAATCACATTGAGACATCTGTATTTCAAGATTTGCATTTTGAGTTATGCGCAATCGAACTTCTCCAATGAACAATTGGCAATGTAAGGAGACTTTTCTGAATCACACCGGACTCCCTTATAACTAAGTAGAAGCGCTCAGCATAAATAATTTGCACAATTTTAACAATAATAATTACCATATATATTCGACTCCATTTACCTGAAAACTGCGGCGTTATTCTGTATTTTCACGTAGCTTTGTGAACTTCGTCTGAAGGTCAATGAATCTTAGATACTTTATTGCTTAAAAAGTATTATATTTCTTGTTCTGTTCGTTTTCATTCTATGATAATTCTGTAGTCTGTACAATATACCTTAATGCATTATGCACATAATTCAAATTTTGGTAGTGACTATTTTCGTTGGAAGTAATGCCTGCACAAAATGTCATTGACATATGTCTTGGTAACATCACAAGTAGTACTTTACAAGCGTGTGTGTAATTTTAGTTCACACAGTCGTCTGGCTTGGAGGACCTGTTTAATCTATCTTGATGATATAAACATGATGGGAAATTCTATAAGAAAGAAAGAACTCAGGTATTTGAGGAATTGCGGATAAATTCGAGCCCAACTTTTTAATGAAGGAGATATAGTAGCTGAGACACATGTTCTCTCTCTTCTCTCGAAATGTAAACGAATTTAACGGTAAGTAATGAAGACGGTCTGTTTCCAAGTGAATGGAAGTTTTAGAAAGATCTACATCAGTTTCGAAGATTTTCTGAATTATGTACCTATTACTGACCGTATGTTAAGGTATTTTGAAAACTCTTAAAACCGTTAACTGGAATTATCAAAAAACACAAATTTTCATAAAAAAAAAACTAAAGAATGGAAGTATTATCCACTACACCAGTTTTAATTACCAGCTAGTAAGGAATTGTCAAAACCAGAGTATAATTACTGCGTGACAATGAAAGCATTACTTCTAGAAGTAAAGTCGATGGAGTTATCCAGATCAAAAAGGTCTCAGAAGTTTGACTTAATACTGAATACCTGGCTGGGATGATTGCAGGAACGCAAATACCTTATTTAGAAGAACATTGTAAACACTATTAAAAACAGAATCGAATATCTATCAAAATCTACTAGAATCTGTAAGAGAGGTCTAGAAGAACCAGAAGAATAATTTTATCTAAAAAACTCTTGGTAAAACAAAAATTCCAAGCACGTAAGAAAATTACAAAATGTCAGCCAGAATTGAATCGAGTTCAGTGAAATGTTTAGACTACTAAAACCTATATTTCAAAATTCATAGGACCCGTAAGAATAGAGTCAAATTCTCATTTAACAAATATAAGAAGGAACAAATTGGTACGTTTAAAAATTCAAAGGACTAGGAAGAATTAAGGATAGAAAGAAGGAAAAACAAGTTTCCATAAAACAAGAAAAGTCATTGGGATTTTAATAACTAAACAATACACTTTTCACTCCACAAGTTATTTACCAATTGGAAAATCATTGGAATATCAATGAAAAGTAATCTAAATATCTATGATGATGTCTCGTAAACCCAAGATATGGAAAATAGGAGGTATTTGGTTATCATGAAATTACAGAAAAAATGTCAATCCAGAACGACAAGTCGAAAAATGGTTTGAAACGGCTCAGAAATTTGACTTGATACTATATGCCTAGCTGGGATGATTACAGGACCGCAAAAAATTTATTTCGAAGATCATGATATTGTAAACACTGTAAAAAAACCGTGTCTAACGTATTTAAAAATCGACTGGAATCCAATAGAGGTCAAGAAGAACAGAAGAATATTTTTATCTTAAAAAATCTTGGTAAAATGTAAGAACAAAAATTTCTGGCATGTAAGAAAATTACTAAATATTTGTCAGAATTGAATCTTTCAAAATCTCTGCCAGGGTAATGTGAAGTCCGACACGGCTGTAATAATCTAGTCGTCCGTAAATTTTGCATGCGATCGATAATTGGTCACTGCCACAAAGATCTAGCTTCACTTCATACGTTAGACCTGGCAACATAGATGGAGATGCAAGAGTTTGATCAATGCATGAAAACGTGCCATTGGCACAATAAAAGTGGGTCTCAGAGCCTGTATTTACAAGAGCAACATAATTCCTTTGAAGGACATATTCAAGGATACTCTGGAATCTCGATGTAAAGATTTCCATATTTAGTTGTTCGCATTGAAATCTCCCATGAGTATGAATGGTCGGGGTAGACCTCGAATGAGAACTTCGAAATCTTCTAAAGAAATCAAATGTCCTAGGGGTACATAAAGGGAACATAGGATAGCGGTTTCATAAATGTTTACTTTTACTGCGACGGCTTGGAATGTTGTATCAATATTAATCGCCTCGCCGTATATATTTTTCGACATTGGATTGCTACTCCGTAATAAGCACGTTCTCCATTATCACAGTCCTTATGAATATGAACCTTCGTAGCGATGGTGAATGAGTGCGTTGAAAATGTGTCTCCTGCAAGCATAATGCAATTGCTAGTCAGCTTTATACATCATTCTAATTTCTGAAAGTCGTACATAGTAAACATTAACGTTCCACTGAATTATGGTTTTCACAGTTTTTTGGAGGGTCATCAAATTATCGCTTAAGTTAAATCTGTGAACGACTTTGTTCAGCTAATAAATGTCCAACAACTCATCACTAATTAAGTCTCAGATAGACTAGCACTTCTCGCTTTCATAGAGGAAGCTACCTCTTTTTTAATTTCAGGACTTCTTTAAATTTGAACGCAGTTCCAGTATTTGGTTTAGTTGTCGCTGTGGTTTTTCTTTTTGGTTCCGCACCTTTAGGGGAAGTTGGCCGAGATACAACTTTATCCATATTACATTATACGGGCATGGTGGTTGTTTTCACAGCAGCAAAAACTTTTGAAAAGGGTTTATTTTCAGAAAATGATTAAGGGCAAATTGAGCGGTATTTACTCTTCAACAACATATGATAGGCGATCTTCCACACGAATCCTCTGAATGGCGAATTCAACCTGGAACCTCGGATACTGTCTAGACTGAGGGGTATGCAGTTCCGTACAGTTGGCGCATTTGAATGGTGTCTGACACCATGCGAAAAATTACTGCACTGTGGCAAAAAACAAAAACATTAGAGGATTCGAGATTAAATGTCGTACTTCTAAGTTATAGATTGAAGCAATCTTTATATTTTTTGGGGAGTTGGAATGCGTTGAATGTTAATATGAAACATATACGCCCAAGATCTCGTCATCTGTGCATTATGTTAGGTTAAAAGTGTAGACAAATTAGCCAATATTTTTAAAAATTCATATTGGAATTTATTGGAATTTTTGGGCTTAACGGCCAATGCTGATTCTGTCCGATAGGGGGAAGTTAGTTTTAGCCATAAGTTTTAATTGATGTTCATTTTCCATGCTCCCAACCCTCCACGGAGCCTTAAGATGGGAGTGCTAAACACAAACTGCCCAGATAGTCAGGTCTACATAGAAAATATAGCCGCCAAAATCAAAGGTGTACGCACCCTCGGAACCCACACGACTTGCCCCACCAGCAAGCCCGAAGACTAGGTGGCTAGCCGATTGATCCTAGCTGGGCTAGGCGAGGGCCTCCCGTTTAAGGGAATTCGAAGTCAAAGTGGTGTGTTGGTAGGTTACGCTGTCCCTCAACCACCCGGATCATCTCCTCCCCCGTCACGCGTCCCAGCGCACGGAAAACTCGCAGGTAGGTCATGTCTTGTAGAAAACCACAAGTTTTGTCAAAGACGCACAGAACCTATAAAGGAGGGACAGACCACTAATCAAAATTAGATATCACATAGAAAACAAGGTCTCTTAAGGTTTTATATCATACCTACTAGAGCCGGTAATCATTAGTCGACATGCTAAGTGGGCAGCAAATGTATTCTGTCCCCCATCCGCAGAAGAGAATTTTTAGGTAAGGCTTGGGAGTTTGAGTTGATACTGAACACGTAGACTAATTTATCAGATCAAGAGGTTGTTTAATGATATATCGAGAAGGTAAATTAAAAGTTCCCAAAAAAGTGTCTTATTAAGATAGTTACAAAAGGAAGTATTCAATTAGTAAGGCAGTGTCAAAGAGCGGCATTATTTAAGTCGATGGAGCAATCCAAAAAGATAAGTTGCAAAATGGTTAGAAAGTCGCTCAGGACAACATCTTTGCACGAATGCAAACACATTACTTCGAAGACCTTCAATGTCATGGTCAACACTGTAAAAAACAGAGTCGAACATCTATAAAAATCGACTAGAATCTAATAGAGGTCAAGAAGATTCAGAAGAATAATTTTACCTTAAAAACCCATAGTAAAATAGAAGAACAAAAATTGCAAGCAAGATAGAAAATTACGAAATGTTTTCTAGAATTAAAATCGAATTTAGTAGAATTTTAGACTTTTATTAAAACGTATATTTAAAACTTCAGAAAACGAGGAAGCATAGAGTCAGTTCAAGGGTATGTTGAAGGATAGAAAGAAAGGAAAAATACAAGTTTTCATATATATGTTTTATAAGGCATATATATGCCTGTAAACATTTAGTATTAAATGAGCTACCTCATGGTAACAGTCACCACTATCATTTTTTATGAAGAAAGTTTGAATCTAATGAGCAAAATGTGTGCAAAATCCAAGAAATCAACAAATCAAGAACCACATGTTTACATCTGTAACTCGAAGGTTTGGTTGAATAAATAAATGTCAATTTCTACTCTTCTAAGGTAGTCTTTGATCAATAAACTTCACATGTTCTTTGCCTGCCAAACAGCAGTATACAGGGACTGATGAAAAACCTTTGGTGCTGTCTGTATCTCGCTTATTTTTAATCCGATTTGAATAAATAAAACCTCAAATTAAATGATTTTTAAAAGACTTTAATATGAACTGTACTGATATTTTTTCTTGCATCCAGTTTTTGACAAAAGACGATCAACTTTTTTTTTCAAATTGCACTGTATATATATTTTGTACTGATCCGCAAGGAGATTTTTTTCTGAATCTAAATTTGTAAACGATTTTATCCATTCATCAAACCAAAGTCGAGAAATTGAGGATTAAAAAAAAAATTAAAAAGCAAATACCCATAGTAAACAATATTCAGAGCCTATTCCAAATGTCAAAAGCGACAGTGTCAGTCATTGGTACAATACTGCAATGATTTTTAATAATTTCATAATAAAAATGTTGCAAGATTTCAAAAACTGAAAAACGATTTCTGTAGAAGCACAAAATTCTAGTACAGTGTTTGAAATATTGCAACATTTTAAAATTGATAATAAAATATATAAGTCCTTACGTTGTAGAAAATTCACTAATAATTAGAAAAACACGAAAACATAATTGTTTTGTATTACATGGTGGAGAATTTTTATTTCCAATTTCCATTCAAAATTATTTTATATACTAATAGAGTTACATACATAACTATCATATCCAATTAAATTCTGAAATTTTATTTTCCGTTAATACTAATTATGTACTAATTAATATCAATTATAATTTCTAATTGTATATACATAATTAACAATACAGTTCAACGCCTCATTCAATTATTATTTTTAATCTAATGTTAATTATCCAAATATCAATTACCATTTATTTCGTTAGTTCGATCACACAATAACATAACGAATTTTAAAGATGAAGGTGTTCAAGAGTTGCAAAAACGCCATATGGAAACGAATTTTGCCTATGGAGTCTGAAAATGCAAGTGATTGTATTATTTGCATATTTCAATCAGTGTTAAATTTTGCGACGATATTCGGAATCTCAAATTTACGAGGAGTGTGTAAACATAGCTACAAAGGTGAATGTTCGCCTAGAATTCAAGTATGCCATTTCCGAACTACAATTTGCCTTATCTTAACTACATCCCTATTAACAACAATTTTATACAACTTGTATAGAATTTTAACTGAAGATATTGGCAACATTAAACTGCTACTCCTAATTACAGAAACGTTACATTTAATGTGTGCCTTTAATGGAGTTTTCTGGCAGTTACTAAAGTATAATTTACGTATACGGGATATCAATGGATACCTCGAATTGGTAAATAAAAGGCATGTATATGGAATTTCAAAAATTTTTACACACGAAGAAGTTATAAGCATTATGAAATATTCTTTTATATATGGATGCTTTGGAATAATTATTAGTATTGGGCTTTCAATTAACTACAATTTCATCCGATCAGAAAGTAAATACATAATTTTTACCGTTTTACAATTTATCTCTTCAACTTTGGGCATTGGGGTGTATTTTATTGTGTCACTACAGTTTGTGACGCAGTGTATTATCATACAAAAATTATTAAGAACTTGCTATGATTATACGGTAAAAACTATGGTTTATAGTTTGGAATTGCCGAATATGCGAATTAGGGAGATCGCCGATCGTGTTCCAATTTACGTCGATCTAGAAAATAATTTGAAGCGCATGTCCCGATTCTATTCTGCAGTGGTGCAAAACGTCATGTGTTTGAACCGATTTCTTCATCCAATGGTGACTATTTGGATCGTGATTGGAGTTGCCATAATTATACTGAATAGCTATATTTTGGTAAAAACCTACAATGGACTTAATGAATCAACGATGTCAATGGAATTGGTGATTAATTTGTTTACAATAGTTATTTCTTTGTTGTATTTGCTGGTAATATCAACGAGCATCAATAATGAGGTAATTATTATTTATTAAGCACTTTTAATATTGATTTTTTTTTCAAATTTTTTGACACTGTCAATCATCGGTAAAACAATTACTTTTTAACTGTCTGACATTCATAATCTGTCATTTGTCATCTGTAACTCTCATAAGTTATCTGTGAATTGTAAACTGCCAGTCATTGGCCATATCAATTTTTTTAAATCTCATTTGATTAATTGTTGAGGCACTTAAGAGTTGAAAATCCATATTCACTATTTAGATAACAAAACAGTTAGATTTTCAAATTGGTTTTATTGTAAACACTACATATGTTTCGCAACTCTGTGAACAAAAAAATAATATAACAAAAAAAACAATTTGTAAATCTAACAGTTTTTTTTTATCTAAATAGTAAACTGTTTTCTCTCAATTGTCATAAGTTATCTGTGAATTGTAAACTACCAAATATTGGCCATAGTCATTTTTTCAAAATTGTCATTTGTCATTTGTCAACAGTCAACTGTCAAATATTATCTGTCAAAGGACAAATTACACCTATCACCCAAATGTCATAAGTTATGATATGAATTGTAAACTGTCAATCATCAGTCAAACAATTATTCTTTCAAATTGTTAACTGTGTCATCTATAATTTGTCATTAGTCATCATTCATCTGTCAAATGTCATCTGCCACCTGTCATTTGCCATAAGTTATATGTGAATTGTAAACTGTAGTATTTTTATCAAAATTGTCTTTCGTCATCAGTCAACTGTCAAATGTTATCTGTAAACTAACACATACCACTGTCATAAGTTATCTATAAATTGTAAGCTGTCAGTCATTAGTCAAACAATATTTTTTTCCAACTGTCAACCGTGAACTTTTATTTATGACGTTTATAATCTATTATTTGTCATCTGGCAACTCGCAACTGATTATTTGTGAATTATAAACTGCCAATCATCTGTAAAACAATTACTTTTTAGCTGTCTGACATTCATAATCGGTCATTTGACATTTGTTATATCTGTTATAAGTTATCTGTGAATTGTAAGCTGCTGGTAATTGTTTTATTTTTAAATGTTATTTGTGAAGCTGTTTTTATTATGTCATCTATAATCTGTAATTTGTCATTAGTCCAGTATCAAATGTCATCTATCAACTGTCATAGATAATGAATTGTAAGTCAGTCATTGGCCACAGTATGTTTTTTTCAAAATATCATTTATGAAGTTGTTTGAATTATATCAACTATAATATGTCATTTGTCATCAGTCAACTGTCAAATGACATCTGTCACATGTCAATTGTCATAAATTATCTGTGAATTGTAAACTATCAGTCAAAATATACAGTATCATCAGTGATCTGTCAAATAATATCTGCCAACTGATAAATATCATCTGTCAACTGTCATAAGTTATTTATAAATTGTAAAATGCTAGTCATCATTCTTTCAAAGTGTCAACAGCGAACTTGTTTTAATTATGTCATTTATAATCTGTTATTTGTTATCTGTCTGATATTTTTTTCAAAATGTCATTGTAAAGTTGTTTGTATTATATAATCTATAATTATGTCAATTATAATCTGTTATTTGTCATCAGTCAACTGTCAGATATCATCTGTCTATTGTCAATTATCATAAGTTATCTGTGAATTGTAAACTGTTGTCAGTATTTGGCCATCTTATCTTAAAAATTGGCATTTGTCATCAGTCAACTGTCAAATATTATCTGTCAGCTGTCAACGGTCATAAGTTATCTATTTATTGTAATCTGCCAGTCATAGGTCAAACAATCATTTTTTCGAAGTGTCATCCGTAAACTTGTCTTAATTATGTCATTTATAATCTGTTATTTGTTGTCTGTCAACTCGCAACTGTCACAGATTATTTGTGAATTATAAACTGCAAGTCATCAGTGAAACAATTACTTTTTAACTGTCTGATATTCATAATCTGTCAATTGTCAAAAGTAAGCTGTGAAATGTAAACTGCTATTTTTTTTCTAAATATCCTTTTTTAATTGAAATAAAACAACACAGTTGGAAGGGTTTCACATTCACATTCACAGGCAGATGAATAATTATTCATCTGCCTGATGAAGCCACTGTGTGGCGAAACATGTTGCAGTGTTCAACAATAAATGTGAAACCCTTCCAACTGTGTTGTTTTATTTAAATTTGTTATGGAGTTTCATCATGTATCCGCATCGTCAATTCAATATCCTTTTTTAAGTTATATGATAGTATCTATAATCTGTCATTTGTCATCAATCAACTGTCAAATGCCATCTGTTACCTGTCAACTGTCATTTTATCTGGAATTGTAAACTGTCAGCGATTGACCATAGTAATTATTTAATGTCATTTGTGAAATTGTTTAAATTTGCCATCTACAATCTGTCATTTGTCATCAGTCAACTGTCAAATATCATCTGTCTATTGTCAATTATCATAAGTTATCTGTGAATTGTAAACTGTTGTTAGTATTTAGACATAGTCATTTCTTCAAAATTGTCATTTGTCATCAGTAAACTATCAAATATTATCTGTCAACTGACAAATATTACCTGTCACCTGTCAACGGTCATAACTTATCTATTAATTGTAATATGTAAATTATCGGTCAAACAATCAGTTTTTTAAACTGTCAACCGTGAACTTGTTTTAATTATGTCATTTATAATCTGTTATTTGTCATCTATCAACTCGTAAATGTCATAGTTTATTTGTGGATAACAAGATGTCAGTTAACAGTAAAACAATTACTTTTTAATGAATTGTAAACTGTCAGTCATTGGCCAAAGACATATTTTCAAAATTGTCATTTGTCATCAATCAATTCTCAAATGTTTTCTGTCAACTGATAAATATTACCTGTCACCTGTCAACTGTCATAAGTTATTTATGAATTCTACACTGCCAGTCATTAATTACTTGTCTGATATTCATAACTTGTCATTGGTCATATGTCAACTGTCATAAGTTATTTGTGAATTTTAAACAGCCAGTCATTGCCCATAGTCATTTTTTTAAATGTCATTTGTGATGCTGTTTTAGTTATATCATCTATAATCTGTTATTTGTCATCAGTCAACTGTCAAATGTCATCTGTTAACTGTCAACTGTCATAAGTTATCTTGTGAATTGAAAAGTGTCAGCTATTGGCCATAGTTATTTTTTTTTTCAAAATTGTAATTTCTCATCAGTCAACTATCAAATGTTATCTGCCAACTGACAAATATCACCTGTCACCTGTCAACTATTATAAGTTATGTATGAATTGTAAACTGTCAGTCATTGCTCAATGATTCTTTCAAACTGTCAACCGTGAACTTATTTTAATTATGTCATTTATAATCTGTTATTTGTCATGTGCCAACTTGCAACTCTCTTAGATTAATTGTGGTTTGTAAACTGCCAGACATCAGTTAAACAATTACTTTTTAACTGTCAGATATTCATAATCTGTCATTTGTCACCTGCCAACTGTCATAAGTTATCTGTGAATTGTAAACTATCAGTCATTGGCCGTAGTATTTTTTTTCAAAATATCATTTGTAAAGTTGTTTTAATTATGTCATATTTAATCTGTCATTTGTCATCAGTCAACTGTCAAATATCATCGGTAACCTGTCACTTTTCATAAGTTATCTGTGAATTATAAACAGTCATTCATTGGCCATAGTATTTTTTTCAAAATTGTCATATGTCATTAGTCAACTGCCAAATGATATCTGTCAACTGATAAATATCAACTGTCATAAGTTATCTATAAATTGTAAACTGGCAGTCATCGGTCAAACAATCATTATTTCAAACTGTTAACAGTGAACTTGTTTTAATTTTGTCATTTATAATCTATTATTTGCCATCTGTCAACTCGCTTTTTAGCTGTCTTTTAGCAGTCATAATCTATCAAATATCATAAGTTATCTGTGAATTATAAACTGCTAATCATTGGCCATTGAATTGAGAAATGTCAGTCATTGGCCATTGTCATTTGTCATCAGTCAACTGTCAAATGTTATCTTTCAACTGTCATAAGTTATCTATTAATTTCAAACTGTCAGTCATCGGACAAACAATCATTCTTTCAAACTGTCAACGGTGAACTTATTTTAATGCTGTCCTTTATAACCTGCTATTTGTCATCTGTGAACTCGCAACTGTCATAGATTATTTGTGGATTATAAACTGCCAGTTATCAATAAAACAATTATTTTAACTGCCTGACATTAATAACGTCATTTGTCATCTGTAATCTGTCATAAGTTATATTTGAATTGTAAACTGCTAGTAATTGGCCATATTCATTTTTTTTTTCAAAATCTCATTTGTGAAGTGGTTTTAATTATGTCATCTATAATCTGTCATTTGTCATCAGTCAACTGTCAAATGTCATCTGTCACCTGCCAACTGCCGTAAGTTATCTGTGAAATGTAAATTATTGGCCATAGTCATTTTTTAAAATGTCATATGCTGTCTTAATTATGTCATCTATAATCTGTCAAATGTTATCTGTTAACTGTCAACTGTTATAAATTATCTGTTATTTATTAACAGCCACTCATCTTTTGAGCAATTATTTCTTTAAACTTTAAATGTGTGAATTTGTTTTTTTGGTTATGTCTTTTATACTCTGTTATTTGTAATTTGTGATTTCTTGTCAAATGACAAATGTCAGAAGTTATTTGTGAATTGTAAATTATAAGTCATCCTCTGAACAATCACTTTCTTTCAAAGTGTCATCTGTGAACTATTTTTATTATGTTCTCTATAATCTGTTATTAATTATCTGTCAATTATGATGAGTTATCTGTGAATTGTAAATTTTGTAACACACCTAGAATTGAATGGTTAACATTAGCAAGTACAAAATTCCACTTAAATGTCCAGACCGACTTGAACTGTTAATTTGCAAGAACAATATGGCAATATTAAATTACCGCTAAGTTGGGCTATGAACATTTTGATTGGCAAAGAGTTGATTCACTTCCAAAATGATAACCTGTTCTTCCGTAGTAGATTTTTAGGCAGTCTAATATTTGATCCATAAGATCTTGTTGATATATTATATTTTAATGTTAAAGGAAGTGAAAAAAATGTAGTAGGTGAAGAAATTTCGAAAAAGAAAGAAAAAAGAGAAGAATAAAGAAAAAAAACAGTGCTGGGTGTGTTACCTGTCAACTGAAAATGTGAAAAAGTCCATGTTGAATCATGGGAATCATGGTGATTTCTGGTTTGAAGCGGAGACGTAAGTCGGTCTTAACTGCATTTCTTGAGATGCTATTCCGTAAAATGGTTGAGTCTAGCAACTGAAACAACAAGTAAGTAATCTTGTTATATCTATAGAAATAACAAAGATTACATATACAGGCATGCACAAAAGATACAGAATAAGTTGTTTTTTAAACTGCATTAAAAAGAGATATTTGAAAAAATATCACGTAAAATAGATATAAATATAATTATTCAGTAATAACAGGCAACAACAAGAAAATTATTAATTAAACACATGTTTCTCCATCAAATTATCCAATTATATGTTTCATGTTTACTATCCGTTGTACTAATTAAGTTCTAATTGATATTGATTGTAACGTCTGCATGTAATAATATATAGACACAAATAATTGATGTTTTTTACTCAAATTTAAACCGTCTTTGTTTCTTTATCTTATGTGTACATAGTTTCGTATTATGGCGTTTACAAACTGGAAAAATACCATCTGGAAACGTATTTTACCTAAGGAGTGCGAAGATAGAGCAGATTGTTTGATTTGCATTTTAAATCCAATTTTAAAGTTTTCAACAGTTTTCGGAGTTTCAAATTTACGAGCAGAGTGCAAGCACAGTTGCAAACGTGAAATCTCGTCCAAAATTCGAGTATGTTTCTACAGGACTACAATATGTATTATACTGCTTGTTATCTTATCAGCGACGATTATATACTATATCTATAGATTTTCAACAAAACGCTTTGGAAATATCAGATTGCTATATATAATTTCAGAATTATTATATATATCATGTGGATTCAACGGAATTATCTGGCAGTTGTTAAATTATAAATTGCGAATTATAGAAGTCAATGGATGGTTAGCTTTGATAGATAATAGACACACGTTTGGAATATCAGTCATAATAACTCATGATAAAGTTATTAAAATTATAAAACACTCCATTAAATACATCTGTTTTGGAACGGTCTGTACTGTTTTACTATGTTCATACTACAACAGAATCTTTCCGGAATGTGATAACATTATATTTACTTTTTTACGAATGTATGCAATGACTTTAACCACTGGGGTGTATTTAACAGTATCACTGCATTTTGTCGTGCAAAGTATTGTCATACACAAAATGTTACAAGTTTGCTACGATTATACTGTAAAATCGATGGTGTATCGCCTGGAAATGCCAAAAATCCGAGTCAGAAACATTTCGGATTTGGTGCCAATTTATATCGATTTAGAAAAGAACTTGAAACGCATGTCCCGTTTTCATTCTGCGGTGGTGCAAAATATTTTATATTTAAATAAATACACCCATCCAATGGTAACGATTTGGTTTATACTTGGGATCAGCATGATTATATTGAATATTTATATTTTGTTAAAAACTCAAGGTGGACAACATGAGATAATGATGTCAATTGGATTGATTATTATTTCGTCGGGACTTATTATTACCTTAATATATTTGTTTGTAACATCGGAGAAGATTAAATGTGGGGTAAATATTATATTTATTTATTGCATGTTGTTTAAATATTGTTAATTTCTTATATGGTTTTTATTTTTATATTTCGTGTATATACCATATTATATTTTTAATGATTATTTAATGAAAATCTGTACAATATATTTCTATGTACAATAGGTTAGAATTATAATTCGTAGCTCATACATTCAGAAAATATTGGGTTCGTATAGAAAATTTTTTATAACAGTTTTTCTATGAAGATGAGTTGGTGAGCGCCAATATCCAGCTGAACTACTCTTCCCAGAGCATACCATTTTGTGATTAAATATTTTTACTTTTCAAACTTCGAAGAGGTCTTTAATTTCTCGTAACGTTGTCAGACAATAATAGTAAAGTATTTGGATCATTACTCGTCACCCTTCTTGAATTATACCATTTCGTCTTGTATCAATGAGAGTAGAACAACGCTTCCTAGACCATCCCCAAATATACAAAAAACAATTTAAAACTTTTTAAACATCTTTTTGAAAATGGCTGCAATTCCTTGTGACATTGTAATTTATTCTGCAACAAATTACAAAGTAACAAAGTACCAAACAATGATAGGAAGGTACTTGGATCATGACTCGTCACCTTCTCGAGTTTTACAATTTCAACATTTGTTGTTGAAGATGGCCCAGTTTTCTGCCAATTGTATCCCATACGTGTTTAATAGGTGATAGGTCTGGAGAACGAGAAGGCCATGGAAGTAAATCAACGTTAGCACACGGATGTTTCCCCCTCACTCAACTCCTAGGGTAATTTATCTGTCTTTTGCCTCTTCATCTTTGGCTCTCCTTCTATTTTCCTATACCCTTCAAGATTTCTTCGGCAGTGATCACTTTCTAGTAAAATTACTTACCCCTGGCCTCAAAACCCTCAACGTTATCAACCCTCCATTCCCTGTCGCAATTTTCATCCAAAATGCTGGACGTAATATTCCCAAAACCTGGAATCCTCCTTTTCAGATGTTGACTCATATTCCTTTTTTATTGCTATGCTACAACGTACTGCCGATCGGTGGATTCCTTATTGTACTGAAGCAAAAACCTCCCAGAAAAAAGCAATTTATCAACATTTTACGCTTGGGATCTCAGAAAGTTTTGTTGCAAATTGCAAAAAGGTGCTTAATCAGAGGAAAAAATCTGTTTTCAAACTTACTATGAATCGATCTTTAGTATGGAAGATTTACAGGAAGTCCTTCCTTCCAACAGACTCTAAGCAACACAATTCGGAGACTCTTGATATTTTTTTTTTGCAATCTTACTACCCCTTTTGTTGAACCTAGTCCATTTCTTCAATACTCAGATCTCTCTTCTCACTTTAGTTTAGCAGAACTCAATATATCCTTACTCTATCTTAAGGATTCTCATCTCGGGAAAGATGGAATTGTTTTCATCAAATTATACAGAAAAGCCTTTAAAAACTTTTTTCTCTAATGGCATTTTTTTACAATTTTCTAAAGCGTGAAAACCAATTTTTATTTACTTCACTTTAAATTTCAGTCGTTGTAATTTTATTTCCAGGTGATGTATTTCAATTGTTTTCATAAAATTATACAGAAAAGCCTTCTTTTTATAGATTTTCTACATTAAAAACTTTTTTTCTTCTGGCATTTTTTTTTGTGAAAAACAATTTCATTTGCTTCACTTCGAATTTCAATCGTTGTAATTTTGTTTATAGGTGTCGTATTTCAATTGTTTTTATCAGATTATACAGAAAAGCCTTGTTTTTATAGATTTTCGACATTTAAAACTTCTTTCTTTTGTGGTAATTATTTTTATAATTTTTTAAATCGTGGAGTGCAATTTTCATTACCTTCACTTCAAATTTCAATTGTTGTAATTTTGTTTTCAGGTGTTGTATTTCAATTGTTTTCATCAAATTATACAGAAAAACCTTTTTTTTTTATAGATTTTCGACATTAAAAACTTTTTTCTCTTGTGGCATTTTTTTAGAATTTTGGATTGTCTTGTGGAAAACAATTTTCATTTGCTACACTTCGAATTTCAATCGCTGTCATTTTGTTTCCAGGTAATGTATTTCAATTGTTTTCATCAAATAATACAGCAAAGCCTTGTTTTTATAGATTTTCATCATTTAAAATTTTTCTTTCTTCTGGTAATTGTTTTAAAGAATTTTTTAAAGTGTGAAAAACAATTTTCATTTGCTACACTTCGAATTTCAAGCGTTGTAATTTTGTTTCCAGGTGTTGTATTTTAATTGTTTTCATCAAATTATACAGAAAAGCCTTCTTTTTTTATAGATTTTCGACATTAAAAACTTTTTTTATTTTGTGGTAATTATTTTTATAATTTTTCAAATCGTGGAGTGCAATTTTCATTACCTTCACTTCAAATTTCAATCGTTGTAATTTTGTTTTCAGGTGTTGTATTTCAATTGTTTTCATCAAATTATACAGAAAAACCTTTTTTTTTTTTATAGATTTTCGACATTAAAAACTTTTTTCTCTTGTGGCCTTTTTTAGTATTTTGGATTGTCTTGTGGAAAACAATTTTCATTTGCTACACTTCGAATTTCAATCGCTGTCATTTTGTTTCCAGGTAATGTATTTCAATTGTTTTCATCAAATAATACAGCAAAGCCTTGTTTTTATAGATTTCCATCATTTAAAATTTTTCTTTCTTCTGGTAATTGTTTTAAAGAATTTTTTAAAGTGTGAAAAACAATTTTCATTTGCTACACGTCGAATTTCAAGCGTTGTAATTTTGTTTCCAGGTGTTGTATTTTAATTGTTTTCATCAAATTATACAGAAAAGCCTTCTTTTTTATAGATTTTCGACATTAAAAACTTTTTTTATTTTGTGGTAATTATTTTTATAATTTTTCAAATCGTGGAGTGCAATTTTCATTACCTTCACTTCAAATTTCAATCGTTGTAATTTTGTTTCCAGGTGTTGTATTTCAATTATTTTCATCAAATTATACAGAAAAACCTTTTTTTATAGATTTTCGACATTTAAAACTTTTTTCTTTTGTGGTAATTATTTTTATAATTTTTTAAATCGTGGAGTGCAATTTTCATTACCTTTACTTCAAATTTCAATTGTTGTAATTTTGTTTTCAGGTGTTGTATTTCAATTGTTTTCATCAATTTATACAGAAAACCCTTTTTTTTTTATAGATTTTCGACATTAAAAACTTTTTTCTCTTGTGGCTTTTTTTTAGAATTTTGGATTGTCTTGTGGAAAACAATTTTCATTTGCTACACTTCAAATTTCAATCGCTGTCATTTTGTTTCCAGGTAATGTATTTCAATTGTTTCCATCAAATAATACAGCAAAGCCTTGTTTTTATAGATTTTCATCATTTAAAACTTTTCTTTCTTCTGGTAATTTTTTTTAGAATTTTTTAAAGTGTGAAAAAAAATTTCATTTGCTATACTTCGAATTTTAAACGTTGTAATTTTGTTTCCAGGTGTTGTATTTCAATTGTTTTCATCAAATTATACAGAAAAACCTTTTTTTCATAGATTTTCGGCATTAAAAACTTTTTTCTCTTGTGGCTTTTTTTTTAGTATTTTGGATTGTCTTGTGGAAAACAATTTTCATTTGCTACACTTCGAATTTCAATCGCTGTCATTTTGTTTCCAGGTAATGTATTTCAATTGTTTTCATCAAATAATACAGCAAAGCCTTGTTTTTATAGATTTCCATCATTTAAAATTTTTCTTTCTTCTGGTAATTGTTTTAAAGAATTTTTTAAAGTGTGAAAAACAATTTTCATTTGCTACACTTCGAATTTCAAGCGTTGTAATTTTGTTTCCAGGTGTTGTATTTTAATTGTTTTCATCAAATTATACAGAAAAGCCTTCTTTTTTTATAGATTTTCGACATTAAAAACTTTTTTTATTTTGTGGTAATTATTTTTATAATTTTTCAAATCGTGGAGTGCAATTTTCATTACCTTCACTTCAAATTTCAATCGTTGTAATTTTGTTTTCAGGTGTTGTATTTCAATTGTTTTCATCAAATTATACAGAAAAACCTTTTTTTTTTATAGATTTTCGACATTAAAAACTTTTTTCTCTTGTGGCCTTTTTTAGAATTTTGGATTGTCTTGTGGAAAACAATTTTCATTTGCTACACTTCAAATTTCAATCGCTGTCATTTTGTTTCTAGGTAATGTATTTCAATTGTTTTCATCAAATAATACAGCAAAGCCTTGTTTTTATAGATTTTCATCATTTAAAACTTTTCTTTCTTCTGGTAATTTTTTTTTAGAATTTTTTAAAGTGTGAAAAACAATTTTCATTTGCTACACTTCGAATTTCAAGCCTTGTAATTTTGTTTCCAGGTGATGTATTTTAATTGTTTTCATCAAATTATACAGAAAAGCCTTCTTTTTTATAGATTTTCTACATTTAAAACTTTTTTCTTTTGTGTTAATTATTTTTATAATTTTTTAAATCGTGGAGGGCAATTTACATTACCTTCACTTTAAATTTCAATCGTTGTAATTTTGTTTTCAGGTGTTGTATTTCAATTGTTTTCATCAAATTATACAGAAAAACCTTTTTTTTAATAGATTTTCGATATTAAAAACATTTTTCTTTTGTGGTAATTATTTTTATAATTTTTTAAATCGTGGAGTGCAAAGCCTTGTTTTTATAGATTTTCATCATTTAAAACTTTTCCTTCTTCTGGTAATTTTTTTTTTAGAATTTTTTAAAGTGTGAAGAACAATTTTCATTTGCAACACTTCGAATTTAAATCGTTGTAATTTTGTTTCCAGGTGTTGTATTTCAATTGTTTTCATCAAATTATACAGAAAAGCCTTCTTTTTTTATAGATTTTCGACATTTAAAACTTTTTTCTTTTGTGGTAATTTCAATCGTTGTAGTTTTGTTTTCAGGTGTTGTATTTCAATTGTTTTCATCAAATTATACAGAAAAACTTTTTTTTTAATAGATTTTCGACATTATTTTTTTTTTCTCTTGTGGCTTTTTTTTAGAATTTTGGATTGTCTTGTGGAAAACAATTTTCATTTGCTACACTTCGAATTTCAATCGCTGTCAAGGTAATGTATTTCAATTGTTTTCATCAAATAATACAGCAAAGCCTTGTTTTTATAGATTTTCATCATTTAAAACTTTTCTTTCTTCTGGTAATTTTTTTTAGAATTTTTTAAAGTGTGAAAAACAATTTTCATTTGCTACACTTCGAATTTTAAGCGTTGTAATTTTGTTTCCAGGTGATGTATTTTAATTGTTTTCATCAAATTATACAGAAAAACCTTTTTTTAAATAGATTTTCGACATTAAAAACTTTTTTCTCTTGTGGCTTTTTTTTAGAATTTTGGATTGTCTTGTGGAAAACAATTTTCATTTGCTACACTTCGAATTTCAATCGCTGTCATTTTGTTTCCAGGTAATGTATTTCAATTGTTTCCATCAAATAATATAGTAAAGCCTTGTTTTTATAGATTTTCATCATTTAAAACTTTTCTTTCTTCTGGTAATTTTTTTTTAGAATTTTTTAAAGTGTGAAAAAAATTTTCATTTGCTACACTTCCAGGTAATGTATTTCAATTGTTTTCATCAAATAATACAGCAAACCCTTCTTTTTTTATAGATTTTCGACATTTAAAACTTTTTTGTTTTGTGGTAATTATTTTTATAATTTTTCAAATCGTGGAGTGCAATTTTCATTACCTTTACTTCAAATTTCAATCGTTGTAATTTTGTTTTCAGGTATTGTATTTTAATTGGTTTCATCAAATTATACAGAAAAACCTTTTTTTTTATAGATTTTCGACATTCAACACTTTTTCTCTTGTAGCTTTTTTTTAGAATTTTGGATTGTCTTGTGGAAAACAATTTTCATTTGCTACACTTCAAATTTCAATCGCTGTCATTTAGTTTCCAGGTAATGTATTTCAATTGTTTTCATCAAATAATACAGCAAAGCCTTGTTTTTATAGATTTTCATCATTTAAAACTTTTCTTTCTTTTGGTAATTTTTTTTAGAATTTTTTAAAGTGTGAAGAACAATTTTCATTTGCTACACTTCGAATTTCAAGCGTTGTAATTTTGTTTCCAGGTGTTGTATTTCAATTGTTTTCATCAAATTATACAGAAAAGCCTTCTTTTTTATAGATTTTCGACATCAAACTTTTTTCTTTTGTGGTAATAATTTTTATAATTTTTTAAATCGTGGAGTGCAATTTTCATTACCTTCACTTCAAATTTCAATCGTTGTAATATTATTTTCAGGTATTGTATTTCAATTGTTTTCATCAAATTATACAGAAAAACCTTTTTTTATAGATTTTCGACATTAAAAACATTTTTCTCTTGTGGCTTTTTTTTAGAATTTTGGATTGTCTTGTGGAAAACAATTTTCATTTGCTACACTTCAAATTTCAATCGCTGTCATTTTGTTTCCAGGTAATGTATTTCAATTGTTTTCATCAAATAATACAGCAAAGCCTTGTTTTTATAGATTTTCATCATTTAAAACTTTTCTTTCTTCTGGTAATTTTTTTTTAGAATTTTTTAAAGTGTGAAAAACAATTTTCATTTGCTACACTTCGAATTTTAAGCGTTGTACTTTTGTTTCCAGGTGATGTATTTTAATTGTTTTCATCAAATTATACAGAAAAGCCTTCTTTTTTTATAGATTTTCGACATTTAAAACTTTTTTCTTTTGTTGTAATTATTTTTATAATTTTTTAAATCGTGGAGTGCAATTTTCATTACCTTCACTTCAAATTTCAATCGTTCTTTCTTATTTTGTTTTCAGGTGTTATATTTCAATTGTTTTCATCAAATTATACAGAAAAACCTTTTTTTATAGATTTTCGACATTAAAAACTTTTTCTCTTGTGGCTTTTTTTTAGAATTTTAGATTGTCTTGTGGAAAACAATTTTCATTTGCTACACTTCAAATTTCAATCGCTGTCATTTTGTTTCCAGGTAATGCATTTCAATTGTTTTCATCAACTAATACAGCAAAGCCTTGTTTCTATAGATTTTCATCATTTAAAACTTTTCTTTCTTCTGGTAATTTTTTTTTAGAATTTTTTAAAGTGTGAGAAACAATTTTCATTTGCTACACTTCGAATTTCAATCGTTGTAATTTTGTTTCCAGGTGTTGTATTTCAATTGTTTTCATCAAATTGTACAGAAAAGCCTTATTTTTTTTATAGATTTTCGACATTTTAAACTTTTTTCTCCTGTGTCAATTATTTTTATATTTTTTTAAAGCGTGGAATGCAATTTTTTATTTTCTACACTTCGTATTTTAATCGTTGTAATTTTGTTTCCAAGTGATGTATTTCAATTGTTCTCATCAAATTATACAGTATATTTTATATTGCGATTGTTTAATGCGTGCCTTAGAGAAGGTACTACTCCAGAGTCCTGGAATAAGCAAATAATCTACTTTATTTTAAAACTCCCCCTTTAGCTATCGCCTAATTGCCTTTTCCTCACCAGTAAGGCCTTTGTACGTCTTCTCATCTGAGTCCTCATTCCTTGCTACGGTAAAGCCAGTCCAAGGACTGCAGCAAGAAGAACTCTTAGACATCTTCTTTTCTGATCCTGTGACTCTTCTCATCAGATTAGAAATCGAGTATCATATAATATTTGTCTAATTTCCAAGTAACTATCAAAAAAACTTGACCATCTTCAAACCTCAAGCCTTCGTGTAGTACTTTCTTCTTCTTATAAAGCACAAGAAGTTCAATGTTGCATACCTATAATCCCGTTACGTTCTTCCTATGTAGGAGGATATGCAGTTAGTAAATATTTCTTGAAATGCCTAGCCTTAACAACTCTCCAAACATTTGAATCCCTCAATAAATTACAGTCTATACTCACTGCAAAAAGCAAATCACTTTTCCCTTATGTTGAATGCTTTTCCATTGCTTCTTCTTTTAGTAATCTAAAGTCCTCTATTATACTGGCTATTATTTCTGTCACTCCCTAAATATTACCTACGACCTAGGCATCTTTAGGACTTCTTCTGTAACCCCCAATACTTTCTTCTTCTCATTAACTTCCGATAAATATCCAAATTCTACACGCTGTTACACGAATGGTTCCAAATCCGATAACCGCCTTAATCTCCCTGTGCTGTATATATTGAATATTTTCTATTAACTTCCTTTAAAATACCATCTGACATCCATCAAAAAGTATTTAGTATTGATTACTCAGTTGGATATCAAGAACTAGGTAATGTCTACAGACTTTAAAGCTCCCTTACAGTCTATTCAAACTGCGGGCATAAATCAACATCGCTCTATACTTTCAACAGAATTTCGTTCCATTTACTTCCGTCGCAGCACCCTATCTGACTTCTCTATTATTTTCTTCTGAATATATAGCCATATCTGCTAAGTCTGCCCAACAGTTTTCCCTCTCTAAATATAATTCTCCTCATCAAGACTACTTCAAAGTCCTGAAAGTCAGTACTTGCCTAAAATGGCAGTCTTCCTGGTAAGTTTTTGGAAGGACCACTAAAAACCTTCTTTCATCAATTAACTATTCCTTCATGCCCTTGGTTTTTTAATGTAATTATATTTATGACATCCCTAGTGAGAATTAAATTGGTCTATAATTCGTCTCGATTTCACCTTTATAAAATAGGTCAAATTGCTCCCCCCCAAACTATTCCTGTGAAGAACTTGGGGATCTTAACTACATTTTCTCCTCTAGCCTAAACTACTGTGCTAATTGGTATAACTTATATCTTTCTTTCTGATCTCGATTGGTCATCATTCGCCCCTATCCATCACCACTGTTTTATCTCTCCCTTCTACAAATACTTATCTTCTTTTGTACTGCATTCTTCACGAAAATAACATCAAACTCTAATATCTCAATATCTTCTGTCCATTTTATTCATTTTCATTTTCTCGAAATTTTCTAAAATCTTATACTCGAAATATCTAAAATTTTTTTTTTGATTTGTGAATTTTCTCTGAAATAATTCTAAAATTTTTCAGCAATTTTTCTTCAAATTTTTTTCTGGTTATAATATTTTAAAAATGTTTTTAGTTGTTTTTGTAAGTTTGTTAATTTTCTCGGAATTTCGTAAAAACTTATTAGCAATTTTTCTTGAAGATTTCGAAACATTTTCAACATTTTTTGATTTATTTTAAAGGAATTGTTCAATTTCACTTCCACTCTTTGACAACTTATCATCAATATTGAATATCTTTTGTATTTCTATAATTTTGAAACAATTTCTCCACAATTTGAAGAGAAATTTGCGACCTTTACTAGATAGTAATTCATACTTACACCGAATTGAAAAATTGTTATAATTTTAACCAAAATTAATAACACGATGTAAACGTCTTTACATGTTATATATTTTTTACGATAATGATTGTTTTTGTTGTTAAGGCATGGTGAATTATTCAATTAGTATCTTCATCATTTCTTGTTTTGCTTTATCAAAATTTTGCAAGAATTTCTCTTCTAAATTACGAAAGTATTTTCAGAATGTTCTCAAAAGCAAATATAACTTTCGTAATCTTAATGATTTTTTTAAAATTTTTCGTTTATATTTTTTTGACACTGAATTAGAAATTGCTGAATATAATTGGAGACTTATAATTCTATTGTTTGAGAACTTTCTACAATTACTGTTTTGAATGATTTAATTACTTAAAATAAAAATAGTTATCTATAAATTCAATTATTTGTAATAGTTATCTTTGTATTACATCGATTTGGTCATTGTAAATAAAAATTACCGCCGTATTTAGGTTAATGATTATAAATTATAAACATACTTTAATTAATTGGTTTACATAGCTAATTTAACCACAAACACATAATTAACGTTACTTAATTCGGCGTACAAAAAATAATAGAATATTGATCTGTTGTTGTAATAATCACCAATACAGAACTTTTAGATGTTAGTTACAATGAATTCGATTAAGTCATATATAAGAAATAAATTTAGAGTTATGTATCCATCAGTGGATAATAATATAAGTGATTGCTTGATATGCATTTGCAAACCAATATCAATTTATTCATCGCTGATTGGTGTGAGCCTAATAGATGGTAATTGTAGGCATTCGAAGACACCTGAAAAGCCGAATATGTATTTAGCATTATGGAAGCTACCTATGTCTTTATTGATAATATTTCTTCATATATTTGCTGTAATACTTGATGTAAATAAGTTTCTAATAGAGGCACAGGATAAGATCAACATACTTTTCATCCTCTCGGATATTACGTTTTACGTCTGCTCACTGACAATAATAATTCACGCACTGGTTAAATCAAAATCGCGGATAGAAGAAATGAACTCGTGGATTGATATCATTGAAAATCGCCGATATTATGGAATAACATGCATGGTTCCTCATAAATTAGCCGTGAGCTTAATGATTCGATCATATTGTTTCAACGTATGCGCCTTTTTCTCTATGATAGCATTTTTTGTGTACTTCATAACACTAACGAATGACGTAAATGTATTCTGTACATTCATCATGGGACTTAGCATGGGTGTTCAGTTAACACTTTTAATTGTCATTTCCATTCAGTTCCTATTTTTAGAGCAGATGTTTCGTATTTGCTACGAAAATATTGTCAAATCGATGATATATAAAAATCCAGTACCATTTAAAGTCAAGAACATAAGTGGGGATGTCCTTGTACATAATAATCTTCTGAGGCACCTTCAACTGATGACAGAATTTTATATTAAGATCATTTTTAATATTCAGCGGATGAACAAGTTTTTAAATCCGTTGATGCTTATCTGGTTTTTTAAAGCGTTAGGAGTTGTGGTGATAAATATTTACATTTTGGCGATGACGCTCTGCTCTTTTTCAATTAATACTGTGCACTCGAAAGCGCTCCAGGCTAGAACCATTGGTGTAATGTTGATGATACTCTACTTCTTGCATCGGGATACAAGTTTGAAACGGCAGGTATGTTAATAATTTTCTGTGTATTTATAATTAACGGGAACATATTGTGATCGTGGTCCATTTCAGGGTCCCTAGAAAAAGTTTTAATAACTTTGTGTCTGTGTATTTTTGTTCGTCTATGTTTCAATAACCGTTAGAGATTTAGAACTCAAACTATGAAAGATCTGAAAATATTTTGGAGTAATTTTGCCCATTACAAAGAATTTTTATTTTCGAAACCTTTTTTGGTTTTTCGGATATTCCTTTATAAATACGAAACATTTTAGAAACTTTTTCAAATAAAAGTAAAAGATAATATTTAACTGAACAACTTTCATTAAACTGAAATCTTATATGATATTTGTTTACCTTTCTTATCAGTATCACGCCTTTAAATTTGTTCGTAGTTATTTCTGTGTTACATCATTGGGTAATAAATATAAAACGCCGAACTAATATTGTTCAAGGTAGTTATTTCAGGCCCTAAATAATAAATTATATAAAAAAAATTAATGCAACCTTTGGCCAAACACAGATTTTGCTAAAATTAAATAATAGATATTTTTTGGTCTTCGACAAAACTATTTTTTAAAGGCCATTTTTAGGAATTTCATTATCCAATGTTATAAGTCCAAGTAAGCAATGTCTATATATATATTAAACAATTTGAAGAATCTATAGAGAAAAATGTTGAAAAATCCTAGAAATTTTTATAATTTGGAAGAATTTTTTTTAGTAATCTAGAACAAATTTTTGTAAAGTCTAGAAACTTTGAAGATTTCTCACAATTTGGAAAACAATCCCAATAAAATAAAATAATAATTGCTAAAACTTTTCAAATAAATCAAAAAAGTGGTTTAAAATTTTTCAAAAGACAGAAGGGAAGTTGATGTAAACTTTTAAAATTCCAGAAGAAAATTTTTGGAAAGGAATATTTAAGAGACTATCTGTAAAACTAAAACATTTTATATCTTTAGGAAAAATGTATAGAAAATTCTGAGAAAGAAGTAGGTAATATACGACTTAATAAAATAGAAAATAGGAGAAATTCATAAAATGTTAGAAGAATTAAATTAAATTAAATTGGACAAAAATGCTCACGACCTAATTCCAGAACTATATAAAAAAAATCTGGAAAATTTTACACATTTTGGTAGACAAATTGTTCGACAAGATAAAGAAGCAATAAATGGCACAAAATTTTGGAAAAACAAAAAAAAATATTGCTCAAAAATCCAAAAATCTTCGCAGTTTGAAAGAGAAGTTAGAGAATAATTGGCAAAAATTTTAGAACCCTCCAAAAAAACTACGAGCTATTTTGCTAAAACAAAATCCATCAAAAAGGGTAAAAATAAACCTCTATGAAGAAAAATGTAAATGATCAAGGGATTGAGTGGAAGAACCTATTTAAATATAAACTTCGCCCGTGATTCTTTCGCCCAAAATTTGATGTATTTTATTTTTCTGTAATTTATTTGTTTTTCTATGTACTGTTAAGAAAGAAGTCCAAAGAATAAGAATATATCGAAACCGGTCCATAACTGTTGTTGATAGGTAACAAAAATTAAAATTAAATAAATTGAAATTTATTATTCTTCAACTATCAGAGAAAAAACGAATGCTCAAAATTTTGAAAAGAAAATGTTGAAATATTCTAGAAATTGCAGGAAAACACGCTGAAGTTATTTGTCGACTAGATAATATTACAAAAATGGTGCAAAATTTTCAAAAACTTAAATGAATTATTGCTAAAAACTCTAAGAATCTTTGTTTGAAGTTTGAAAATTGTTAGAACCTTTAAAGAAATATATTAGAACTTTTGAAGAAACGCCTCTGAAAGAGAAGTTTGGAATTCTATTTTTGGGTAATTCTAAAATCATGAGAGAAAATTATTGAAATTCTGAAACAATATTTGAAGAAATATTAATTGATAGTGAGAAAATTAAATTTTCTTAATGAGCATTTCTGCACTTATGTTTTACATTTTACTGTAAAAACTCCAGCTAACAGTTAAAACAACTACTCCCCGTACTAAAGCACCGCCAGGCATTGAATGATATAGCTGTTAGCTGTCGTTACATGTCTGAAATATTTTCGTAGCTGGTTTTGTGTTCCTTGATCCTCTCTTGGTCATTCCAAGAGAGGATCAAGGAACACAAAACGAGCTACGAAAACAAATCCAACTCCACGTACTCTAACCACCTCATCGAAGAAGACCACCAATTTGACGAAAATTTCAAAATTTTACACCGGGAAACAAAAGGCCGCAAACTTAATATCCTAGAATGCATGGAAATAAATAAAAGAAAAAATACTGGACATCTCCTGAATAACCAAACAGATCTAACAAATTCGCCCCTTTTAAATTTACAATTTTTTCGCAAAATAACACAACTATAACAAAAGACAGGCTTTTTAAACTAAAGTAACAGACTAAATTAATTATCTTACGTTTTTAAATACGATGGAAAACTAGATACATTAAATTTTTTTTATTTCTTGAATTAGTTTCTCATGTAGCACGTGGTGAAACATTTTGTAATATAGAAATAAGACAATTTACACTTGGTTTGTTTCACTGTTTAAACAGTGAAACAAACCAAGTGTAAATTGTCTTATTTCTATATTAAATTTTTTACTTAAAAAGTAATAAAACGGTGCAATAAACAATATTTTGGCGTTTTCTGTAAAAACGAGAAGATTTAACATTTAAGATTTAAATACCATTCGATAGGTAATTAAAACGTGCATTTGCTGATAAATTAATAAATATAGCGTTCTATTTAAATAAATGAAGTTATAGCCGTTTAAAGTTCTCATTTGTTTAATTCCAATTTTTTTACACCCGGTATAAGATGTCAAACTTATTATACTTGGAAAATAAAATATGATCTATTGTTACATTTCAGTGTAAATTTGGTATGCATAACTTAATTATTTTTTAAGTATTTGAAACATGAAAATTAGGTTAAATTTTTACAAAATTCAAATTATTTCAAAAACCTTAAGGTTTAAGTAATAAATACCTTATTAAAACACACACTTATTTTGATCGAAGGATCCAAAAATGCAATAAAATACAGGGTGTTTCATTAAAAAAAACACAACTTTGATACTTTTAGGGTTTTTGGGACACCCTGTATATTATGAAAGTAATTTTAAAAAGTAGCCCTAATAGACCCCCATATATCCCCAAAGTGAAACTTTTTGAAAGTTACGTATTTTGGCCACAATATTCCGTGCCGTATAGCGTGAATAACCCTGTATATGACCCGACAATTTTTTTTAACACCATATGTTCGCCTGAAGAAGCCACAGTGTGGCGAAACAATTGTAGCGTCTTACAATATATTTTTGAAAGTACTTATATAGTTTTATTTATATAAAGTACTTGTTTCTCATTACTCACTTGGTGAAACATTAATACATAGCTTTTATATTTTTATCTTAATTTTCGAATAGTTTCGGCTTAGTGCCATTATCAATAATGACGTACAAAAAAGAATTTTGAAATTGACGGTCGATTATCAGTATGCCAATTAATTAGGGCGTTTACCATAATATTGGGGAGTTCCAAAGCTCATCGTTACCATTAACTACGTTTTTCCTTGCCTTTACGGCTTTACATATTTCATGACGTTACTTAATTATCAGGCCTTAAAATATGTAAAACCGACAGGGAAAAACGTAATGAGCTTTGGAATTATATATTTATCTCTTAATATAATAATAATAGTAAACTATTGATGATTTTCAACTTTTTATTTTACTTCTGAAGAAGCTACAGTGTAGCGAAACAATTGTAGTGAGTAAAATAAAAAGTTGAAAATCATCAATAGTTTACTATTATTATTATATTAAGTGATAATGGATTTTCAAAATATAAGTGCCTCAACAATCAACGAGATATATTTATCTATATATTTGAAAGGAAAGTTTGAAAAATATGCTGGAAAATTCTAGAAAGCTTGAAGAAAATTATTATGAATCTCTACAATATAAGAATTTTTGAAAAAAGTTTACAAAATTAACTGAATAAAAAAAATACAATACAATCATTTCCCTTTAGAATCATCAGAAAAAAATTTAATTCTGGCAATTATGAAAAAAAAAATGATATGAAAAAAAATGATAAGAATTATTGCTAATAATAAAAGAAAATTCTCACAGATTGAAACAGAAATTTGGAAAAAATTACTGAATTACTATGAAATATATGAGAATTTTTCTAGAAAAGCTTTTGCAGAACTTTGTAGGAACTTGTATAGAAAATTCCGAGAGAATGAAGTTTATGTACCATTTCATAAAACAAAAATAATAGAAATTCATAAATATTAAATTAAATGAAATTGGCATTTTTATTTCGAGACTGATATCGACATGTTTATTGCCTATTATACTTACGTAGTCCGGTAACTACCTTAGAGTGAGGTTGTTGTCCTTGTCCAGTTAGTTCAGAGTTTGTTTACAGATCCAAGTAGTTTTGGAGTTAAAGCTGGATACTTTGAGGTTCTCATGGGCAGCTCGGCTGTCTGAGATCAGACAGATGTGTACCCCTTTGTAGCCTCTCTGTAGGGTTTGTAGATTTTTTGTGCCGTTGCTTGTTTAATACTAGTGAGCTATATGTGTTAATGAGTCTTATTACCATAATATACATCCTGTGTACCATTTTATGTTTCAGTTCCGTTGATCTGTTAAAGAGCCATTAGTGCCGCTGTAGTTTTTCAGATTGTTTTTTCTAGGGGCACATTCCAGAAGAAACTTGTTCCAGCGTTAAACCTAGATAATTCACCTGAACGGGCAATGTAATTTTTGTCTTTATACTTTGAAAGCTTTGATATTCAGCTTCCTATGATTGGTGTAAGGTACCATCACAGGTTTGTGTGCTACAGTACCTCTACGTCGTCGGCGTAACCTTGCCTACAATAAACCTTGTTGACCAAGGTCATCAGAAAGTCATCCATAGCTTCTTCTATGGTGTATCGTAGACACCATAGAAGAAGCTATAGAACCCCGCCTTGAGGGCACCCTTCTGCTGTGGTTACCGTTTCTGATTTACTCCCTACACATGCGGTTTCTTACGGTTTTTAAGTACGAGCTGGATCCATCTTATTGTGGGTATATCGATACCCTTATTGATGCCCCCTTTTCTATACTTTTGAAGGTTGAGTTGCCAAATGCCCCTTAAATATCCACGAAAATACTAATGAGGCTATGCAGTGCATCCACAGAAGATTTGCCAAGTTGTTAGGCAAACTGCTGAATATGGAGCGGATTTGCCTTTAGAGCACTGCTCCTTATATGCTTGTCTATAATATTCTCCATGACTTTTAGAAGAAACAAGGTAAGGCTAATTGGGTGGTACGATATGGCCTCAGGTAGCCTTCGACAGGCTTTGGGGATAAATATCATCTTAGCGTCTTTTTATTCCATTGGAATATAGCCTAGCGTAAAGCTAGCAAGTAGGGGGCTCTAATACCTAGCCTCTACTACAGCAGTGAAGGGAAAATGCTATTTGGTGCTTTGAAGGGTTTGAAGGTATAAACTGCCCATTCATTTTTTTCTGTGATAATGAGGTCACCAGCCTTGCTTTTGATTTTTCTAGTAGGTGGATTCATACGTCTTTGGGATGGTATTTCTGAACAGAGCCGCTGCTGTTTCTAGCTCTTTTGTATCTGGATGTTGAGGTAGACATCGTCAGTTTACATATTTAAGCCCTATCTTCCACAACATACCAAGTTTGAATTGGAGTAATTCAGATTGTACAGATCTATTTATTTATTATGCGTTACATTTGTATAGCATCTTAAAACTAATTACAACTAGCTTAGACTACCCTCCCGCAGGTCATTGGGTTTGAAATAAAATTCCCTCGTCTTGTTATACATATACATACACACACATACATACATACATACATACATCCATACATATATATATATATATATATATATATATATATATATATATATATATATATATATATATACACACATACACATACACACATACATACATACATATATACACACACATACACATACACACATACATACATACATACATACACACATATCCCCGATTATAATTAAATGACAGAATTCCCTTTATTAGTTTATTTATTTCACCCACTCCCCCTAGTCTACTCTTATACGCTAACATGCAAATTATCCGCTAAATTATCGTCGTCACTAAACAAGAAGGAAAATTATAGAACAGAGAAAGATTATAGAACAGAGAAATAATAACAGAATGGAAAAATAAAAGAAAATAAAGAATTATGCCGTCTGCACAGGAGCCTTCCGTGTTCCGGTCGTAAGTACTCCGTTAATTGACGCTAATAGCCACTTCCCATGTCCTCTTCGTCCTGGTCCTCCTGGTCATCGTCTTGGTGGTCCTCTTCCTTTCTTCTGCGACGAGACGTCCTCTTCTTTCTTCTACGACGTGTGATCCTTTTCTGCGATGGAACGTCCTCTTCTCTTGGTACTCTTCGTTCTTCTTTCTTCAGTGTGGTAAGTTTTTCTCTCGCTGCCCGTTTCCCTCAGCAATTTATAACCTGCCATTTGTATTTAAGTGATTCTGTTTCCCCACGCCGCACGCACAGACAACTCCCCAACAGCAAATTAATTTAGCCCAGCCCTACAGTTTTAGTATTTCAATTGATCCCGCAAATACACTAAACGTTTTCCAAAATCTACTTTCGCGCCTAATTCTAGTCAATTCGTCGTAATTAGTTGGCCACCTAAGTCCAACTGAGATTAAATTTAAGTCCGCCCTGTTTCGTTGTTCCCGTGTATATTCGCATGAAAACATAACGTGTTCCGCGTTATCAATCACATTGCCGCATGTACAGTCTTCCAAATCCGTTTTCCCTATTCGTTTAAGATAGCTACCGAAATTCCCATGTCCCGTTAGTAGTTGCGTAATTTCCGGTGTAATTCGTTCTAAAATTTCCCGCCTCTCCTCAACTGATCTAATAAAGTTAAACGTTACTCGCCCATTTATCGAATTTGCCCACCCGTTATTCCATTTAGCTATCGCGTCTTTCCTAATTTCGCGTTTTGCATAGGAGAACGGTGCCCTCTCGTAGTCACATGTTCCTATTTTCCACGTGGCTTCTTTCGCGAGTTCGTCCGCTCTTTCGTTGCCCGTGTTTCCTACGTGTGCCCGCGTCCAGTGGAATATTATTATTTTCCCTCGCGCCTCCCAAATATTTCGCTCTATCTCTACCATTATTTCAGTCGGTTTTCGCATCGATCTAAGCGCTTGAAGTGCCGACTTAGAGTCCGATATTATGTGCCACACACCATTCTCCTTTTGTGTAATATAATTGACCGCGGCTCTTATTGCTATTAATTCGCTCTGGAAGACTGTACATTTAGCGCCTAGTTTTAATTTAACGAATTCCTGTTCCTCGGCATTTTTATAGATTACAATGGCCGCTCCGATACCATGTTCCGATTTTGACCCATCTGTGTAAATTAAATTCTCCGCCTCAAAATCCGCGTCTACTATGTCGAAATTTATTCCGCGTTTCTCAGTTGGTCTATGAACTACTCCTCTCTTTTCTATTTGAACATTCCCTTCTTCGCGAGCTATTACCCCTGAGTTTCGCGTCTGCCATCGTAAGCTTATTTCCCTAATCATTTCCTCTATCGGTATTAAATCCGCAATAATTAATGCCGCGTCCGCTGAAACGGTTTTGTATGCCGCTGCTGCGCCTATTGACATACATCTTTGTACCGATCGCAAGTTCTTAATTTCCCTCGATTTTAAATTATTTCCCCATATTGCCGCTCCATACGTGATAGCCGGTTCGACCGCGCCTAGGTAGATTGTCCGCATCGCGTCCCTACTTAATCCCCACGTTAATTTACATGCCACCCTCAGTTGTTTTGAAATTTTTCGCGCTTTATTACAGATATATATGACATGCTGCCGCCAGCTTAATTTTTCATCGATTACTATTCCGAGATATTTAATATTTTCCGCGCAATGAACAAATGTATCTCCCATTTTAATGTTTGGTCTCGCTTGTTTTGGTTTCCCAAAGAAAAGTCCCGTCGTTTTTTCCGTGTTGAATTTGAGTTTAACATCTTTTCCCCATTTGTCAATTATTTCCAAAGCTGAATTAACCACGTTTTTAAGTCCCTTATACAGTCTTGACCGTGCCAGAAGTACAGTATCATCGGCAAAAGCAATTAGTTCGCAATTGCTTTCCTTAAAAGTGTCGCGTGCACAATTTTCCAAAACCCCGGTCCTGATTTCGATCCCTGCGGACAACCTCTCTCTATTTCTCTTTCTACCGATTGACCTGCGTAATCTATTCGCGCTGTACGATTTTCTAAGAAATCCCTTGCTAATTTAATTATGTTACTAGACACGCCCATTCTCCCCATTTCGTTTATAATAACTGGCCACTACGCATGGTCAAACGCCCCCGCGATATCTAAAGAAATGACCGCGCTGTAATCCCCTGCCCGTTTCGCTTCGTTAACAAAATCTATTACCTTTTTGACCGCGTGTACCGTTGTTTTGCCCTTGGTAAACCCATATTGATTAGGGGCCGCCTCGCCGATTGTCTCGAGATGATACTCAATGCGTTTGATTAGAATATCATCCAAGATCTTCCCGAGACAGGGAAGAAGACATATGGGTCTGTAGCTCCCCATGTCCGCGACGTCTTCTTTCCCCGCTTTCGGAATTATCACATCCGTGTCTTTCCAACAAGCTGGAAAGACACCTTCCCTCACGCATGATCTCATACACTAAAAAATCTCCGCGCCTATCGTTCCCATCGCCCGTTTGAATATGTCATTTGTTAATTTATCGCGTCCCGGTGCTTTTTACGCGCCTATCCCTTTAATTGCCCTATCTAACTCTTCGTGTGTGAGGTCGCAATCATTTTCGCCCCCTGTTACCCTTGTCGCCTGTTCGCGAATTACCCTTTGCGCATCACTGTCACTATCCGCGTTATCCCCTGGAAATAATTTATTAAGTAGTGCCGCCGACGTTTCCTGTATTGTTTTTGTATATGTCCCGTCCGCTAATCTCACATTTGAAATTATTTTCCGTCGTTTACTACCCCTAATTACTTTATACGCGCACCCCCACGGTTCCTCGTTAGACGATTCGGTACAAAACCGTTTCCATTCCCTTAGTCGCGTGTCTTTAATTAATTTCTTATAGTCCGTGAATTTACTGTAATATTCGCGTTTTTTATTTTCCCTTTCTAAATCACCTCGCGCCCTATTCCATGCTCGTTTTAAACGTCTCACATCCGCCCTCGCGTTATCAATTTCCCTCGTCCTCCACGGAACAGATCTCGCGAATTTCCTAATCATCGGTATTCCTTCTACGCACGCCTCTCTAATTAGGTTATTAATTTCCTGTGCCGCGTCATTAATGCCCTCGCGTGACTGATCAACCAATTTTCTAGTAATGCGATCCCTATGCCTGTCTAGAACTCCGTCAAAAATTTCCCAATTCGCCCTTTTTGTACAGAATCCGCAGTTTTCTTTCCTATCATTAGTCGCGCCTCCTATTTCCCACCTAATTACTCTATGATCCGAAATTTCGTTTTCGGTATCTACTGTCCAACCACTCACCGACGCGGCGATGTCAACGGAACAAGCTGTCACATCAATGAAGCTTGTTCGGTCGCCCGGGCCGGCGTACGTTGGTATGTTACCCGCGTTTAGAACAATTAGTTCGCGCTCCTCAATTAATTCCGAAAAAATTCTACCGCGCCTGTCCTCCGAAGGACTACCCCATAGTCCGGATTTCGCGTTCGCGTCGACGCCTAAGATAATCTCCCCTTTGTTTTCTAATGATTTTAGTACCCGTCTAAGCTCACTAATGGCTTCTTCGTAATCTTCATCCCGTCTATTACCTGCGCATGGTAGGTAAGCCGATATTCCAAAAATTCTAGTCTGACCCTTTTGAAATTCAATCACCGTGATTTTCTCCGAACATAGATCCGTTAAGATTATCCCATTAGAAGTTATAGTATTTACGCAAATTGCGGTCCGCGGGCAATTCCCCGTTTTATAAAAAACATCCATCTGTGAGGTGAAGCCTCTTACTCTAGCCCCGCGTATGTTAGGTTCCTGGACAAAACATATATCTATCCCTTCATCTACAATAATTTTCGTTAGTAAATTTACCCCTGACATGCTCTTGTTCAAATTAATCTGTGCGCACTTCACCACGGAAACAAAATCACTAACCCCGTGTCCCTTGATTGTGGGTCGGTTAGTACCCATAATCGATGGTGCTGGCGTACATTTCTTCGTACCTTCTCATTGAGGGGCAGCGTCTTGATTTTGCATCGTGGTCGGTTTCAAGTTTGCGACCATCCTTATTCGCGTCATTATGACGCTTACACACTACACAACACAATTTACGGCTTTTGCATTCTTTGAACGCATGGCCGTTTTCGCCGCACTTACCACACACTTGTTCCTTGATTTTGCAGTCCGCCGATTTGTGTCCAAAAGCGTGGCACTGGTAACACTGCAACAAGTCCTTGCAGTCTTCCACAAAAATACATTCGTAACCGAATTTTACTGGGTTGTCCATCAGTAATTTTCGGAGGGATGCTGGTACCTCCAGAACCACGCATTTTTGGTATTGGTTGCGACGGTTTTTAATGTGCCGGCGTACAACAACCTCCTTCCGGTATTCCTCAATGGAAGCAAACAGACTCTTTACAAAGGAATTCTGCTTAAATATAGTGTCCAGAATTGAGTTATCAGTCGCACTCACATCAATTCTGAACGATTTCATCCAAGGCTTTCGTTTTTGGACGTCGTTAACTTTTAGGTCCGTCTTCTTAATTTCTTCCGTGAATTTCTTGAGGTCTTTTGTATCCGCACAATTAACTTTCACTCCGCCATTTTTCATCATTGTCATTTTCGCGATTCCGATTTCGTGTTGCACGGGGTCAACACTTGTCATTATTCTCTTTTTCAGCTGCACATTATTTAGTTTATCGTCACCGCACACAACGATTATTTCGTTTTTCTTCACCGTATTGGCGTAGGAAGATTTGATCTTCCTACGTGTCACAGGTTTGTCACTCGTCTTCGCCGGCAATTCTCGCATGTTGACCAACATGCCACACATCAGCAACATTGTAGAGGCCATGGTTTCCACGCTTGTCCTTACTTCCTTCCGATCGGACACATTAATATGTGTCGATGATGCGGGCAGAAGTTTTAAGATTTTCGCCTTAGCCTCACACACAGTCACCGCAAACTCCTCGCCTTTCGTCGCCATTTCGTTATTGAAATGGAAATTATCCGCAACGTAAATCACAATCGCTCGTTATAATCCGCTCGAAAAGTGCTCGCCAGGTAATTACTTGAGGGATTAGACACGTCCGTTCCGCTCAAGCGCCGGTTTGCAACCATGATTGTACAGATGCAGACCTTACCTCTCACCTATTGACCCAAAGCTTCAGCAGGAATTCTATTTCAAATTTGGCTTTTTTTTGAATTTCCAAGAAAGGGCACTTGATGCCGCTTTAGAGTGATAGAGATTTAATTGAATACAGCTGCTATTAGTGTGTTTTATACCTCACAGGCTATAATAAGGCCCTTGTAAGCCCAGGGGGTCCATAAAGATTCGAGTAAGCTTGCTTAGCAAGGAAAAAAAACAAAAATTAAGACAAGAGAGGAGATAGATTGATAATAACATTTTTGAAGTATAAATGTTATTGGTGAACAAAAATTAGCCTATGCTATCGCATTACAATTAATGATATAAGTTTGGGTGAGAAAATAGTAAAAATGAAAAAATAGAATCATTCACAACATTCGAATTCATGGCATCACATCATCCATCATCATCATCATATATAGAACTATCAATAACTTTATGTCCAATTTAGTTTAGACCATCAATGTTAGGACAAAATATCTCTAAGTAGGAAGCGGCTTATCTGGAATTGACAATTAGAGATTGTAACTACAAAATAAAATCACTTGATATTAAAAACAACACTTTGTTTTAGAAGAATTATAAAAAACAAATGTAGAAATTTTTATAGCATTGGTTTTTACGAAATTTTTAAATTATTTTTATCTGAAATATTAATATTATTATATTATACAGGGTGGAAACTTTAACTGGAATAAAATTCATAACTTCGATATAAGCGAGTTTTGCAAAAAATTCCGAAACACGTTAAGTATTGTTTTTTCTTGCCCTCATTTCTATATATATGCAGTTTGTTTATCTGTTCCTGGAAGTGTCCACCCACCACTGACTTTTTTTTCAAATGGAAAGGTATGTCAAGTGACACCTCGTTTGAAAGATCTCTTCCCAATGAATACAACCCGCTATTTAGTTCTTGAATATTTTCAAAGCACACGTGATAAAAATGAAAACCAAATTTATAACTTGAATATTATTTAATGCAACAAATGTTCAAAATGGGCACCGTTTCTTTCTTCAATTATAACATGCATCTCTTATGTTTTTTAAACATTTCTGGTGTGACTTGCCTGATTTTATGCCTAATACATTTCGACATTGACGACCTTAACCATTTTTCGCAAAAATCGCCTATATCGAAGTTATGCATTTTATTCCAGTTAAAGTTTCCACCCTGTATAATAAACATATTTTTCTAATTTTATTAATAATTCGATATGAATCTATAAGTTTTGTTAGCGTGTGAACATATAATTCAATTAATATAATAATTGAGTTCTATTACACATTACAATTATTATTTTAAGGACACAATTACATTAAATAAAGTATATAGAAGACAATCAACTAAATTACTTTCAGCAATCAATTATAAGCGTACATTTAATTTGTTTACATTCCACAATTAAACTGAAGGGTAATACAATACATCATTTAAATTTTTCCAAACTCAATGGAACGATGGGTTTTGCAAAATTAATAAAGTCAAAATTATCACAGATTCCAAAGGATATTGATTATACCGATTGTCTGTGTTGCACTTTTCAACCAACAGTGCGGTTTTCAACAATCGTAGGCACTACTGTCCTAACCAGCGTCTGCAGACACTCTAATCCACCGCAAAAACCTGAAACAAAATTATGCCGAATAAAGGTACTCATATCGATATTGATAAAACTTTTAATTATCTTAGGAATATGTATTGATATTCATAGATTGGTATCGGGAAATAATAATAAATTTTACAACTTATTACTAGTGTCGGATATATTATTTTGCATTAACGCTATTGTGGGAACGTACGCTTCACTAATTCACTACAAGGTACGAATCGATGAAATGAACTCATGGATTGAGTTGATTAATAATCGGAATAAATTCGGAATAGCTTGCGCCATCCCACATAAAGTCGTAGTGAAGATACGGAATTATTCCCATTTCTTCAATCTTACTATAGCTTGCTTTTGTATAGCATCACCGACATATTTCATAATAACAGATGCTGATATTAATTGGTCGCTTATAGTAACCCGATTGACATCGACTCTGTGCGTGGCAGTACACCTCTCTGGTATATTTCAATTTACAACACAAGGAATGTTTATGAAATGGATGTTTACTGTATGCTACGATAACGTTGTTAAGTCTTTGATTTTTAAAAATAGCGTATCTTTTCAAGTGGATAAAATCGACGATATTGTTCCTGTGTACTATCATCTACAAAATCATATTAAACGCATGAACCGATTTTATATGTGTGTTATTGGAAATATTCAGAAGCTGAATAAGTTTATTAATCCTATGATATTGTTTTGGTTTTTAATATTATCAGCTGTGCTCATAATTAATATTTACGTTATGGTGATGACGATTACTGTAACAGAGTTTACGTCTTGTTATACTAGAACACTGGAGATGAGGACGTATGCAATTTCTGCTGCATTTTTATATTTGCTTCATATGGATACCAACACAAAGCTTAAGGTATATTTTTTAATCAATCCATTAACCAATTAACTTTAGCTATATTTTTCTATAAAATAATATAAAATAGTTAATAAAGCTAGAATTATTTTTTTCTGCTTTAAAATAATTATTACTGAAACAACCATTGACGTAGTTCGAGAATTATCTAACAATGTTTCTTTAAAATTATCTTGTGTATATTTAATGACTTAATTTCGAATGTACTATTAAAGATATAAAAATAATCATCAGTTGGAATGTCGTCAGAAAGATATGCAAGAGCTAGGTCTGAATTTTTTTGGACAACAGGTGCTGATGTCATTATTGCACAGAAAGGCTTTAAGTCTTTAGATGGCATCTAATACCATGTGGATGTATAATCTATCAAAGGGGTAAAATATTTTGTCGAGTTACTAAACTTGTATGAAGTATCGCATTATCTGGGTAGAACACTACAATTTTTCTGTTGATCAATTCTGACCTTTTCTGCTAAGTGAATTATTTATTTTGTCTAGCTGATGACAGTACACTTCAGTATTGATCGTTGGGATTTCTAGAAGAAGCTCAAAAATAACGATTCCTTTAAAATTACACCGTTTGATGAACATCGGCTTTCGAAATGATTTGGGCAAGTTTATCTTTTTTTTTACTAAATGATCTCTTCCATTTCACATTTTCGCAAACATTTAATTTATGGTCACCGGTAATGATTTAAAATTTTTTTCTATTTGGCTTATTTAAATAGCAAATCACAGGCATCTGCGTGTCGGAACAAATTACTTTTCGTAAAAACATATGGAACTCATACGTCGAGCTTTGAAATGAATCATAGGTGTTTCAAATGATCATGAGCGGTTGAATTGATAAATTTAATCTCTCGGCGATCTTAAAAGTGTTTTTCCCCTACTTGCATCAATTAATGCCTTTATTGTGCCTTCATCAACTTCAACGGATCTTCCAGAATGTGCTGCATCATCTACATAAAAATTTAAAGATCCAAATTTTGCAAACAAGTTATGGCACATTTGTTTTACCAATACATGTTTTTCATATACATTTGACTAAAGCGAGACCTTAATTTTCTGAAGAAGCGCTGCATAGCATTGGCTTGGTTAGGTATATAGCTTAGACATAAACCCTTGCGATATCGTCTATGAAAAAAATAAGCTTAGAATCGTAATTCTTGTGGCTATTGTGTAAGTAGGTTGCGTTTTAGATGTGCTGATTCTCAATCTCTAGGTGTTACTCTATGAGACTAAGTGACTAGTATACAAGTTGTTATGTAACTTTATGATGAAGACAGTATCGCTAGCATATTGAAAGATGATATTGTTGATCATTTGTGCTGTGTGGGACATGAAATATCGGCCACAAGATATTAAATAACGTGAAGGGACAAAACCCCCTTCTCGATAGATCATAGTAGAATTCTGTAGAATTAAATTAATTTAATCTCGTTTCCCAACATGATCGCTGTGTCATCCTATATCAAAATCGTACTGGAAGTCTATAAGTACTTCGTAGCTTATGTTGGTGGTTCAAGAAACATCATAGAAATACTAGACTACTGGGTCGATGTAAAATCATTATCATTTACGTTGTGAGGCTTTTCGGTTTGAATAATTTCGTATGGCTTCTTTGCATATCTAAAAGCTATGCAAGTCCTAAACTGAGTCACCAGATGTTGAAGAATAGGTTAAATAGGTCTGGGTAAACTCCATCCATTCCTTACGACTTAAATTGTAGGAACGTTGGAATGGCCCAGGTTTTCTTGGGCCCTGTTATTATGGAGGCTGTGCTCAATTCTTTTCCAACTGATCTTGATTTCTATCCTCCATATTTTTACAGCCGGAAAAATGAGTTTATAAGAGTATTCATTGACTCCACGAAATTGTCAGTATAACTGCCATTTTCCCTTTTCATTATTCCAGGCGGTAGCTTCAGTTCTTTGAGGACTGAATTTCGTTCGTAAAAAGCGTCTTCAGGATTACCTCTGTCGTTTCTTTTTGTATAGTCGGTGAGGCTCTTTATAACAGGAGTAATCGTTTTTCTGCTTGGAGTGTTGCTTGCTTACGTGGTTGAGTTTCTTATTCCACCATGGGTTGGTAGATTTCTCTCTACCCAAGTTGAATGGGCATGACTTTTCATATGAGGAGATGAGAGCGTTATCCAGAAGCAGCGCGATATCATTGACTTTTGACTGTGAATTTGGGATACGGTTTTCAAGGTCTGTTTGTAGTTCAGATAAGGTAAATAGTTATTCATAGGTATTCATAGGTTTTCCTTGGATTTCTGAACGCTTCCTTTTCGGGAAGTTTAGTATCTATGTTGTAACATATCCATCTGTGATCTAACTAGAATGAAGAATCTGTCTACACATGCAAGTTCTGGATGTGCTTGCTTATATTCTCACTAGTGTATCAGCCGTGGCTTTGGTTGGTAATTCGAGTTGCAACATTGAAAAGTCTGACCGTGATCAGCGCGAAAGTTGAACTGAATCATGAATGGTATTGTTATTTAGGTAAAAGGCATTAAACCGAGATGTTAATATTCTTTATAAAGCCTTTCCAATGACGCTGAGAAGTGTGATAGGCCAAAGAAAATAAGTTTATCGCATGTAGCATTATACATTTTTCTGCCTCCTGGAAATTTGCAGGCATCGGGCGAAATATGGAGAGCGTTGCAGCGGGTGACGTCGTCCTGGTTTTTGCATTACTTGTGCCTTTGTAAAGAGCTCTGAGTACTCTTTAGATTCTAGAAAGCTTAAGGAAAGAAGGTAGAAATAGTGAATTGTCAGTGTGAATTCACTTTTACTAGAACGAAGTATGCGGCCGAAATTATGTGGGAATGAAGTGTGGTAGCGATGCCTCTACTCCAAAAAGTAAAATTTATGATTTCTTAAACCTCTTCAAATTTCTGCTATTTCTTCAATAGTTCTTTCTTTTACTATTTCGAAATTTTGTAGACGCTTCCTCTACATATTTTATCTTATTAATTTCCCAAAATTATCTTCTTAAATTTACTTTTAGGATTATTTGTGTTTCGATTTCTTTAGCCTAGACTAAAATTATTGCAGTAGAAAACCTGTAAAGGAAAAAGCTATCAGTCTGCGTTGATGTAATCTCTAATAATTTTATATGATTATGTAGAAGTGCTGGCATCGATATCAGTATGTTTATTGGGATATCAGGACAGGTGGGGCATTTTTTGTCTTAGTTTCCACGACTGTTACTTCTGGTTAGTCATGGCATTTAACCTAGCTAGTTAATTGTGTTTTTTTTTAAAGGAATCCACTTTCGGGGATGTAAACTCTTTATTATTTGTGAGTGAAGGGATACCAGACGATCAAGTCACCTGTTGTTTTCTAATATCTGGACAGCGACCAGTAATATTGGGCAAAAAGAATAAATAATATTAAAAGTTAGGAAGGGTTGATAGGGACAAAGGCTAATGTACTATTTTTAGCGAATTATGATTACAATTGCAACTCCGCTCATCCTTTTTCGATTTAAAGGGTATTGGGATGGTAAAGACGATTTTGAATTTGGCACCATTTTGTCATATGACGTTTGGCACTCGTGCTTATTTTATGTTTGTTATTTGCCATCCTTCCCGTTAGTAGCCTGATAGATTTTGTGTGGTGAGCATTGTGGTTTGATGTTTATTTTCGTCATAGAGCAGATAACAAATAAATAACGTATCCAAGAGATAACAAATTATTACCAAAATAGTGAAAGTCTCACGACAACCGTTTGTGAATTCCCTGTGACAATCGGATGTAACGCTATTCCAACCGAATCCTAAATTCGGAAGTTGATCGGAAAGTTTGAGTTTGCAAATGTTAAGAAAATAGGACGACCGCGTTCTGATCGAAGAAAACATTGTTGCCGTGCGTGATAATGTGACCGTAAACCCTAGAAATCGGTTCTTCGGTGAGCCCAACAACTGAATTTATCAACAAGTTCAATGCATGCAAGATCTGAAAATGCATGTGTGCAAGATTCAACTTACACAAGAGTTGAAGCCTGCATATCATAAAAAGAAACATTCATTTGCTCAGTGGGCCTTGGCTCGTACAAAAAGAATAATTTTATCAGATGAGGCGTACTTCCACCTAATTGGGTACGTCAATAAACAGAACTGCAGAATTTGGGGTACCGAAAATCCACGAGTGACTGAGATGCATCCACAATGCACGACTGTGCATACATATATAAATCGGAGATGTTTATATAAAAAAATACATTATCAATAAATTTTGTGTTCTCTAGAACTTTAATATTTGTTCCAACTTCGCGAACACCCTTTATAAGAGAAGAAAAAACTCTTGGTACACCTACCGATTAAAATCTTTCTCCTGGTGGTTTATGTGAATAAGTTTCTTCAACTTGGAATTATTTGAAGTATAGAATATAGATTCTATTAGAAACAGCAGCTCTTGGGTAGGAGACACTATCTTAGTAGTAAAATATTCAAAACGTCATGTTATCCGCAAACTGCTGCATCATTGTCTGAATTGTCTTTCGCCTAGAGATTGAGAAGAGAAAAAATAATTGAAACATAAATATTAAAGAATGTAAGAGACAGCATGGAGCTTTTCCTACTTATGGGATAAACGCTCTGGAAATAGAAAAACCATAAATTTTCAGTTATCGAGAAAGCTGAAGATGATTTGCAGTACTTGTAGTGCAAATCGAAGTGACTGCACTTTGTAGTTGTGCAAAACACAGTATCTAATGCCTTCTTGAAATTGAAGAAAGATGTTATAACAGACGTTGACATTGTTGATAGTGCGAACGACATGGTGATACAGATTTGTGGATCCTAGAAATTTTCTGGCTTAGAGTTGGTCGGAATGTTGTAAGAGCTGCAGTGGACATTGATTCGACTGAGAATAATTCCCTTGAATGTTTTCCTAATTCAAATACAGTGGAGGTACGAGAGATGGCTATTAGATAGTTTTCCATGTTTTAAAACCATGATTATCTTCGCATATGTTTTCATTGTAATACAAAATAGCCCATATTGAAGAAGTATGTGATGAATATTATGGCGGTATATGTGTCTTACTTAAATTTGGGGTCGTGCATTGATAGTATGTGTTAATTATGGATGCTGTATAGTCTTAATGGCTGGCGTTTGGTAGCGTGATTTTGACACGTGTGTGGATGCTTGTATTTGAACTAGTTGCATTGATGGAGATGATTTTGCGGATGTTACCTATAGGGATTTATATATACGGTGCAGATAACGAGATGTCTTTATTAAGTAGGATATATTTTCAAGTTAAGGGTAGTCGCTGGCCATCTCATTTTGCCTAATTGATTAATCTCTTTGTGGAATAAGGAGTTTTATCGAACTTTACATTGTTCATTATTATTTGTATATTAAAGTTGTAAATAACTAAGATTTTCAAAATGTGTGTTTATTTTCACTACAATTGTTTTCTTCTTCGCAATAAATTTGCGAAACAATTGTAGTGAAAATAAACACACATTTTGAAAATCTTAGTTATTTACAACTTTAATATAGAAATGAATAAATAAAGTGGTAAAACAAAGTTATTGTGTCTCATTTAAAAAAAAATTCTTATTATTTTCCATTTCTTTATTCTCAGGTAACACACCCGTGTTTCGGTTTTTACAGATCATTATCAAAGTTAGAACTAATGATCCGTAAGGACCGAAACACGTGCCAGTTACTTGATTTTAAAGAAATGGAACAAAAAAGAGTTTTGCTTCTTCCAATTTGAAAATTTGGTTCCATCAAGAGAGTAGCAAAACAAGTATCTATTATATAAAGATGATTCAACCTATCTTGTTTAGAGGTTTGATTACGTTTAATAACCTTCTATTATTTATTTTGAAACAATCTATTTGTTAGCTATAATAAGTTTTTTAATACAACGCTGAGTTATTATTATTATTATTGTTATTAATTAGTCAGATTTATGCTAGTCGATGTATAAAGATATATTACCTTCGTGCTAATGTTATTTTTTCTCATTTTTAGTGTGATGATTTAATATCTTTCTTATACCGTTATCCGATTAGTAAGTTGACACCTTCAGAAGCTGCTCAGGTATGTTCATGACGCATTATCAAATATTGATTATTATATGAAATTATTCAATAGGTGGAAATGCTACTAACCAATCTCACAATTTATAGACCAGTATTGAAAGCATCTGATGTTTTTACGATCAGCGTGAAACTACTAGCACCTGTAAGTATTTAATTTAAATTTATAAAAATATTAAAAATATAGAAAATTCACTAATAATTAGAAAAAACACGAAAATATTTTCGTAAAATCTACAACAAATAAGTCTTATTAAGACTACAAGAACAAATCACCAAGTGTTGCTTTGATAGCCTTGCTATTTTGTAACACGCAAATTACTTTTTTATCATTTAATGACTGTCGAAGTATTAGCTAGAGAAGTAGTTGTTTCAAAGGTGATTTGTTCTTGTAGTCTTAATAAGACTCATTTGTTGTAGATTTTACGAAAATATTTTCGTGTTTTTTCTAATTATTATAAAAATATATTTGAATTCAAATATTAAAACAATATATTATAGACTTCAACTTAACTTTAAGAGCTTCTATTATAATAATGGTTAGGTCGTATTTCATTCATTCGTTTTCATATGCTGTTGGTTATAATTCGGTTCTGAATTGGTTATAATTCGGTTCTGAAAAATACAACTTTTTCTATCGTTTCAACCAAACTGCATATTTAAAACCAGTGCGTCCTATTTTTTCTTTACACTTTATATTAATAACTCTTCTCTCGTTCTATTATTTTTTCCCTTCGTCTCCCTCTATTTTCTTTTCTATTTTGTGTACTTTCTCTTCTCTCATTCTTCTCTTTCTCTCCCACTTTTTATTTCTCTACTTCTTACATACTTTTATCTTTATTGCTTTGCTCCTTTTCTATTTCACCTTTCTATTTCTTTTCTGTTCCATATGTCTCTTTCTCTCTTTATCTTCTTTCTCTTTTCTCATTTTCTCTCTCTTTCCTATCCAATACTCAACTCATCTTTCTCTGTTCTATTTTCAGTTTCTTTTATTTCTGCCTCTCCTCTTTAATTTAACTCTCATGTTTCTTCTCTATTTTCTCTTTATTTTTTATCTTTTTTTTCTTACCTTCGTCACTGCTACAACTGTTTAGTGGTTTAAAAAAGCTTAGACATTAAACAAGCTTAAGTTGTCTTCTATAATTCCTTATGCCTGTCTATTTCTTATTTTTGCAATATTTGTGTACTCTTCTGTTTATATACGAGTATTTTTTATATCGATCATGTTTCTTCTTTTTCTATCTTTTTTGTTGCAATATCTTTTAATCTTCTTTCCTCGACATTTATTTTTGTTTGTATTTTCCTCACTTTTCCCATTCACATCTTTGTATACCTTCTATCCCTCTCTCTCATCTCTATCTCACCATTTTCGCGTTCCATTCCCTCTTTTCTCCATTTCCTACTTCTCCATCTTCATTTACGACCTTTTCTCTTTTCAGTTTTCTTCTCTTTTTTTATTTTCTCCCACCATTCCTCCTTTTCTATCATTTATCTCTTTTATCTTTCTCTTCTTTCTCTATTCTTTTATATGCCTTTTCTCATATTTCCCTTCATTTATATGTGTCACTACCACTGCTTTCGTCTTTAATATTCTTTTTTCATCTTTCCTTCCTTTATCTTTGTGTCTATTTTTTCACTGATCTATTTCTCTTATGAAAATTGTTTTAATTTATGAATTGAAAGAAAATACACATAATTTGTCTTTTTGTTCCAATATATCTCTTCTCTCGTCCGTTTGTCTTCTTCTTTTTTGTCCTTTCTCTACGCTTTTTTTTCTATGTAGTTTGGAGTTATCTGTAGTTTGTAATCAACACGACATTTGTTATCTTCAATTCGTATCTATTCTATACTCTTTATATCACAGAAGTTTTATTTTACCACATTGTTCTGTTAATGTGAATTCATTAACAGTGTTGAAGTGTTTATTATTTGCAAATGGCATTTCAAATACTGCTTGTCTCTAATCTATTTTTAATTTATTTTCAGATAACTGGGACAATTGTCACTTACGTATTGGTTGCTTTACAATTTCGTGCTTCTTGGATGAACTAATATGAAGCCAGTTATATAAAAGAATGCACTTCCTATGCTGCACCAAAATATATTATAGCTTTGAAAAGTAATCAAATCTTTGAAATATAATAGGAGATGAAATCAATTGTTTTTCGTTTATTTTAATTTACAACCTAGCTTCAACTCTTGAAGGGCAGAGCAGTAACAACAACTTTAAAGCCAAAGGTTTTGATTATTTGTAAGTTGTTAAAAAATTGAAATCTTAAAGGTCAAGGAGTTTTTTTATACAGAATTTATTTAGAATTTAGAATTTTATTGCATTTAGTTACAAATCTGTAAAAAGACAACAAATTTTATCAAATTCGTCGGCACATACTGCCATGTAATAAAGAACTCCGCCTCCCGGTATTTGTTTAGTCAAAAGGAATGCCCTGTCCTCTGGTGATCGGTGGTGGAGCATAGTTCCTATTGGTAAGTAAGGAATCTTTTTCGTGAGCATATTTGTAAGATGTTCCGGAAGTTAAAGAAAGAATACAGATTTTTGGTCATAATATTCTATGAACGTGCAAATTCCACAATTTTTTATCTATAGCTACACACAAATTCTTACGAATAACTATTTATAAATGTTTATTTATTTATTTAGTTATTAACATTAACAAATAACATTTTACATAGAAATCGTAAGACCAAGAAGGGATAGGGACTTTTTAACCAAATTTGGCACAAACGTTTAATCATTAAAAGGTAGTAATTAACTAAAATTTAAAAAAAAACAAAAATAGACTCATTTTTATTAATATTAAGTTGGTTCGCTCATTTTGGTTACACACTCCACTAAGCTTCGTGGTGGATAATCTCCTGAGGTATTGTACCCCCAGCAACCTGTAATTCATGCCGAAGAGCTTGCGACATCTGGGGAGAATACTGTAAGTTCTTTAGTCTTCTCCTCATAATGTCCCATGCTTAATGAGTAAAAAGTCAGGAGATCCAGAAGACCATGGCACGATATTAATATTATCCTCGGCAAATTGGTCCATAGACACTCTATGGTGCGGAAACTGTCTTACTGGAAAAGTGGATCTTCTAATTACTGAAAAAAAAAATACTTACTTACTTCTTTATTGGTGCTAAATTTCTTTCTAGTGAGCATTCTCTGGAGGTGGCCCGCAAAGAGGAAATAGTCGCTAGGGGGGAAATCTGGGGAATTCATTGGGTGAGGAAGCAATCCGTAGCCCAATTAATTGAATTAAGCTATCGTTTTGATTAACTTGTGACATAGCGCATTGTTTTGGTAAAACAACACTTATTTTTCTTCAAATAGGGTCGTTTCTTTGCGATTTCATCCTTCAAACGCTCTAGCAGTGCTATGTAATAGTAGCACTTCAAGATGATCAACAAACAATATACCATGCGCATCCCAAAATGCAGCCGCCATAACCCGACTGTTGTATTTTTCCTTTCTTTAGATTGGGTTCGTGGCGTGCAATCCACTCAGCTGACTACCGATTGGACTCTGGAGTTTAGTGACGGATCCAGGTTTCATCCATTGTCACACAACGACACAAAAACTCCTGCTTATTTTGCTTAAACAGTTTCAAAAAGTGTTCTGAATCATGAATACGTTGTTGTTTTTGATCGGCTGTGAGCTCACGCGGCACCCATTTTGCACAGAGCTTCTTCATGCATGATATGCCTATCTCTATCAACTTCACTTCATTCATCGGTCATTCAAAATTATTTTGATGTGTTCGTCTGTAACAACCTCTTTTGGACGCCCACTGCGCTCATCATATTTGATGCTTCCACTTAAGCAGAGTCCGGATAACATTTATCAAGCCAAATTTTTGTTGTAGCACTATTGTTTTCCATTAAAAAACAGTGTGTCATTAACACACGAAATTTCTTTTTATCCATGTATTTTCCAATAACAAAAATTTTCTCAAAATGCTATAACTGACGAACCAAAACACTACAACCACAACAACTACTACTACTAATCTAGTGGCGCACTCTCTTACAAACGATACAAACTTTTTAGCCGAACTGTTACAGTTTGATGCACAGGCTTCTGAACGGAAAATTTTATGTTGTGACGTTCTCCTCGTTTTCGTCTGATCCTCATACAGTCATTATGCACCCTCAAACAGAATCACGATTCATCACTAAATTTTGTTTGGGGATGCATAATGGCCGATTGGCCGAATGGACGATTCATCATTAAACACAATCTTAATCGACCCTATGTTCCAGTGCAGTCGCAACCTACACCACTCCAAACGTTGCTATTGATTTTGCTGTGTACAAATACGACATCTCTTGAGATTATCTAACAGAAGCCTAATATCTTCTTTAAAAACGGCATTAATAAGGTCCATTTTGATGGAAAGAGCTTCAAAAACAAAATCGAAAGATTGTAGCATAAAATCAGTATATAAATTTTGCAGAACTTCCACTGACAAAACTATGTAATTAACATTTTTGAAAACGATAGATAAATATTTAGCAATAAGTCTTATATCGATTTTAGTGAGGTGCAAGAGCTGTTTAGCTCTCCTTGGCGAGAGGTTATAAAATATATTTGATTGCCTCTGACCTGCTGTGTTTAAGTAGTATCCTATTTTACACCTTTTTTCCCCAGTCTTGAACCACGATCTTCTTATGTGCTTTTGATAATCCAAAAGTAGGTTTCGGACATCGTAAAAAGTCACAGCTCCTTCCCTGGCAAGTACATCGGCATGTTCGTTGTTTATTATACTTGCGTAGCTTAGAGTGAGTTTGTTGCCCTTGGCCACTTAGTTCAGAGCTTGTTTACAGTTCCAAGTAGTTTTGGAATTGAAGCTGCACGCTTTGAGGTTCTTAAGAACTGCCTGGCTGTCTGAGATCAAACAACCTGAGCAAATCTTTTCAAGGCTATTATTTCAGGCTGTAAGACTAATAGGTATTGTCCAAGAAAAATTGATTATTCAGATCCGTATATGCCTACGCCGGAGATAGCTTCTGTTTTTGATGTACCTTACTTAGATTACAGAGTTACAGAATTATTCATTGTGGTAAGTCGTTCTAAGGTGCTTTAAATTAAAATTACAGAGTTATGTTTGAGATTTTTTATTTGGTTCAGGACGTCTTGGTGACTGTCAATAATCACTTCAGAGCGTGATATGAAATAAAATTTGGTCGGCATTACGTTTTTTTTAGTAATGAGTTTATCAGCCGTGCTTTTGCTTTCTCTTCTCTAGTAGATTGAGCAGTGTTTTCTTGGAAGTTCACAAATGTTGAGCCTGGGAAGTGCATCTTTAACAGCACACTGATGCTGTTCTTAAGTCCCTTTGCATAACTCCCCTCAGGTTTTTTTTATTAGCCCGATACTATTGTAGTGGTCTTTGCACAGAACTTTGTGGAGCCTGGCTGTTGGGGTTGTATCAGTAACTCTCTCACAGAACGTTCACTATGTTTCCTTTTAGATTTACTCAACAACTTAATATATTCAGACAGTGCCTGTCTGTAGGCATTCCAGTTACCTGCTTTGTTGTACTGATGAAAGTTTTCTTGGCTTGCATCTTGGGCGACCTAAATTCTTGTTTTACCAGGGCACGTCTCCTCTTTAGCGGACAAAAATTCTTTCGCCATTAGGATGCTATTTCTGAGTAGAGCCTCTGCTATTCCTATCTTTTCTGTAGTCTTTATTTTGAGGTAAAGATCGTTATTTCCCACACTTAAGCACTCTTACCTTTCTGTCCTTCGAAATAGTCACCTCTCATAACTATGCACCGCTGAGATCTGTTATACATATCCTGGAATCTTTTCAAGAAGGCTTCGTTTGTGATGGTTTTTAAAAGCTACGTCACGTTTCTTTGGATGTCAGGAATTGTCGTCAAATCTCTTTCCTTTCAAAGCGAGTGTGAGTCGTGCGAAAAGGAAGAAGTCTGGAGGATTTTTTGCCAGAAACTGTTTGCCGATATTGGCTTTCTGTGGGCAAACATTGTCGTAAACAAAAACTAAACAAAAAACCGTTTCATGAAACGTCTACGCAGGGTACGACCTCAGTACGCACAAAAAGGTTAATGTCCTTTTTGTTCGTACTGGGGTCGTACTCTGCGTAGACGTTTCATGAAATGGTTCAAAATTTCAATGTACCTTGCAACATTAAAAGGAAAGAGATTTGATGATATTCCTGACATCCAACGAAACGTGATGAGGCTTTTAAACCCCATCCCAGTTTAAGCCTTCTTGAAAAGTTTCCAGGACATGTATTGCAGATCTCGGATGTGCATAGTTATGGGAGGTAACTATTTCGAAGGATAGTAAGGTTACTGTCGTTAATATTTCATCTGAGTGAATGTTAAATTACTATTCACCGAACTTTATTGTCAGAGGTTGTATTTTATAGGATATGAAGCAAAATATAAATTCAGTAATTTTGATGTTTCTATGCTGTTGATTTCACTTTTTGTGTTAAAATTGTTTTTGATATATGGAAATAATTCTAAAAGGGTTCCTCAATTTCAAGCCATTATAGATTAGGCATCACTTATCACGATGAGTTTGGATTCAGCAGTTTGAGCTAAACATCTTAACTATGACTCATATATTTCAATAAATGATTGTAAATACCTTTTTATATATCACACACTTTTTATCTTTATTGTGGAATATAACGCAGCCAAAAATTATAATCATTAGTAGAGTTTATTACTTTCTTAATTACAATACAGTAAAAATAATTGAATGAAATTAATCGACATAATTAACTGAATTACTTCGTTCAAGTATTATCGAATTCAGTTTATTGTTTACTAGTATTAATTTAATTGAAGTAGAGAAACACAATCCATTAATTTAATTTCATTATCCTTGACCATTCGAAGCACAAACTCCCCACAATTATGAAGTTTATAGAAGTAATAAAATCAAAAGCGAAAAGCTTATATAATCCATGCCAATATGATTATACAGATTGTTTGTGTTGTACATTTAGACCCATGATGCACTTTTCAACTATAGTAGGCACAACAGTCTTAACTAGTGTTTGCAGGCATTCAAATCCACCTCAAAGGCCTGAGATAAAATTGTCTCGAAAAAAAGTGATAATGTCCGTTTTTGTAAAACTCATAATCATATTAGGAATAATACAGGACATCATCAGAGTAAAAACTATTAATCATGATAAATTTAATAGTTTACTAATCGTATCCGATATATTATTCTGCGCTAATGCAGTCGTTGGAACATACTCCTCACTATTTCATTATAAGAACCGTATGAACGAGTTGAACTCATGGTTAGAGCTGATTGAAAATCGAGAGAAATTTGGAATCGCTTGCGTCATTCCTCAAAAAATAGCAGTGAAGATTAGAAATTATTCCAGAATCTTTAACATCTTCACGGTTTGCTTCTGCGTCGGATTCTCGACCTATTTCACAATAGCAGATCCTCACCGAAATTGGACATTTTTAACAAACCGTTTGATATCCACTATCAGTGTGGCTGTAAATTTGTCTGGGATATTTCAATTTTCAACGCAGGGAATGTTTCTGAAATGGATATTCACCGTTTGTTACGATAATGTTGTTCAAAGTATGGTTTTTAAAAATAGCGTAAATTTTCGAATTCATGCTATTGACGAAAATGTTTCTGTACGCTACAATCTCCACAAAGTTCTTCAGAGGATGAATAGGTTTTACATGTGTGCTATTGCAAATGTCCGGCAGTTGAATAAGTTTGTTAATCCATTGATGTTATTTTGGTTTTCTTTATCGACAGCCGTGCTCATAATTAATATTTATGTAATGGTCATGACGATTAGTTTAGTAGAGTATCAGTCTGGTTATTCTAAGGCGCTTGAATACAGGACTTACGCAATTTTGGCCGCTATTTTATATTTGCTGCATATGGATAGAAACACGAAACTTAAGGTAAGTTTTTATGTAACAATTAATTTTTTAGTCTTTGTGGTATGCACGTGTGTGTATGTTTGCTCTCATAACTGTGGAGTTTTATTATTCTATTTAAATTGTGCGAATTGTATTCATAATTTCAACTATAGATATTTTATTTAAATAACATGATGAGTTATTTAGTTATAGATGACGTTTTGACAATGAAACAAAATAATTTCGTATTATAATTATTATTTTGTGCTTAAAAAAGCTAAACATTTTTAATAAAGTTGAAAATGAGAAAAAGTTATAATAGCTTAAATATGACAAAAGGATAAAGTTTTTTAGTTAGTAAAATTGAAATTTGCCAAAAAAAGTTTACGACTTTAAAAATCGGCTTTGATAAAGTTGAGATTGAAAAAAAGCAGTTGAAAGTATTTTAAAGAAACGATTCATAGGAAACAGTTTGAGACGATATGTCTTAAAGAAAATGAAGAAAAAAAAATGTTAAAGCTGATCAAACTTACATAGGAATAACACATTAAAAAAAAATACTTTTAAAAATATTCTGAAAAACTACTCTATTAAAAAGACTTGCAATATAATTAATCTCAAAAGCCAAAAAAAGAATTTTCCATTCATTTTGGCAATGATGAATTTCTATCTGTTTAGAAGAAATAAGCATTTAAATGCTTCAATATATGTATCCGAAACTGAGTTCGTGTATTATTAAACAGTAAAAGAGACGTTCTACAAGTTAAAGTAAAAGAATATTCTTCAAAAGTGAAATCCGCCTTTCAGCTAGCTGACAAAATTATTTACATATTTAAACAAAACGCTTTCCTTGCTTAAATTTCTGAGATGTATCACCAAGTTGACGCCTCAAAAATCAATCAATTATTTATGTTCGGTTTCGGTGGTAATTTGTACCGAAAATTACTGCTTGTTTACCGATTTCACATTTCACCCTATTTTATGATGATATTTTTTTGGAAAGACGGTACCGTAAATTCCGAAATTCTTTGGACAAGGCCGCTCCGTTCAAACGGGTCTTCCTGGAAATTCCGCATGGCAACGGAGGAAAAAAACCCGGTTCATGTACCTGCTTCTCAGAGGCTGACCAAAGAGGGTCGGAGATAGGGATGCTCTGCTACTCTCTTGATGGAACAAAATGTTTAAATTAGGAGAAGATATGCACTTGTTGTTTTCCATATTTACTTATTCAGATAACTGACATATGCTTTCATCCTTACGGATCATTATCAAAGTTAAAACTAGAAATTTTATTCATTTTCAGCTTAGTTTTCTTCTTCTCTCAATTTAAACATTTTATTCTGTCAAGAAATTAGCAAAGCAAGTATGGAATATATTTAAAAAAAAGTTGAAAATAAAGAAATGTTATCTGATTAAATACATTTGGAACATAAAAAGTAAATTAGGTAATTTTAAATTAGAACACTTCTTTTGTTTCATATTGTTACATTAATTTTTCTGACAAATGTTTTGATCAGCGAGGATCATTTTCAAAAATAAGGTGAAATAATAAAAGCCCTGGAACAAACTGAAGATAAAAAAGCGACTGAAAATAGTGAAATTCCAACTGAAATTGTGAAAACTATCAACAAAGAAAATCAAACATAATAAAATGATAAAGCTACTAGAACTTTTTGGACTTAATGCCAAATTTATTGAAATAATCGAAAACCAACACGTGGGGCAAACGGGAGAGATAAAATTGGACAAAACATCAAAATATCCAAAGAAGTCAGACAGGGCTATGTCTTCTCGCCCTTATTATTCAACTTATATTCTAAACACATCTTTGAAGAAGCATCAAAATAAACGGAACACGAATCAGTAATCTCCGTTATGCGGACGAGGCGATAATGCTCGCGGACAACATAGAAGACCTACAAATAATGTTGGACAAGGTAAAAACGATGAGCAAAAAATTTGAACTAAAAGTAAACAAAAAGAAAACAAAATTTATGATAGTGAGCGAGAGAGACATACAAAACGAAAACCTAATCATAGAATCGGAACCAGTGGAACGAGTACTCTGCTTTAAATACCTAGGGCACACATTAAATGATCCTGGGCAACAAAATATTACGTCCTATCTACATTTATGTATGCAATACCCTAAATATATCAACAATGAGATGCTTAGAAGCTTTCGAAACAGTAGATGGCAAAATTAAAGGTAGAAGAAGCATACCCCGGAAAAAACAATCTTGGCTGAATAATCTCCGCAAATGGTTTCAAATACCCGAAGCCAAGCCGCAGCATTAATTAATGTAGTGCAAAATAGAGAAGTATATCAAATGATAGTCTCCAACCTTCGATAGAAGACAACACAGAAAGAAGAAGATGAATGGTTTTGTAAATATTTATTTAGCATTCTGCTATTTTAGGCTTGTCTATTTTTTATTTTTATTTCTTTGGCATTATTCTACATTTTGAAGCTATCTACTTAGAGTTTCAAATTGAAAACATATGATTATACATACGGGTAATGCATAATTTTTTGAGAATTGTCAGTAAAATATTAGGTGGTTCCATATATTTTCTATTTTCATTAATGACCTTTTGCCATCTTTCCAACAACTTCATTATTCCGCTCCCATAGAAGGTCTGGGGCTTAGAGGTATGTTTTCTCAGCTATCTGATTAGCGAACGATTTCTCGTTGAGGGTGCTTTGCAGGGACTGGAACAAGTGGTAGTCGGATGGTACAAGATCCGGAGAATACGGTGGGTGGGGCAAAACAGCCATCCCCAGCACTAATTTTTGCTGAGTGATGATTGCGGTGCAGTTTTTGACGTTGTCATGGCGGAATATGACACCTTTGCGATTGACTAGTTCTGGACGTTTCAATTTCGTTAACTGCGTACAGTAGACCTCCGAATAAATGTTTTTTTCTTGAGAAAGCAGCTCGTAAAACAGCACACATCAATAATTCCACCATATGGATTGCAAAAATCTTCTTGCTCACCAGCGGTTCCCCACAATCTCTTGCGCACTACCTTGACTTGACTTGACGATCTACTTTTCATCGTGAGTAACTATGCGTTTTAAAAACGGTACGCTTTCGTGCCGCTTCAGAAGTGATTTACAGATGGGCAAGCAGTTAGCCAAGTTTTCCTTGGAAATTTGTACGGCATCCAAACATAGAGGTGGGACACGTAGCCAAGATGTTGCAAATGCCTTTGAATGGTTCCTTGCTCTATTTCAAGCATATTCACAATCTCTTGCACCTTTACTATCTGGTCTTACTCAACCAATGCCTTGATATCAGTCGAATCAACCTCGATGGGCCGACTGCTGTGGGGTCCATCTTCAAGACTCGTATCTCCGGAACCAAATTTCCTCATTTCAACACAAATTTGAATTGACTGATTAGTGGATATCCGAAAAATATTTGCGCTATTAACAAAAACCGAACGAATATATGGAATCTCCCAATAGTGACCTATACCAAGTCAAGAATACGCTGATTAATAAATGAGTTATTACCTTAGGTCAAGAGTACGCAAGGACAATAATTAATTGATTAGGATTATCAGGTGTACGCTAAGATAGTAATATATTTATTAGCCTATGTCAAGACTACTTTAAGTCAATGAATAATTAATTAGGATAGGTAAAGAGTACGATATAAACAATATATTAGCTCTTAGCCTTTTACCTGCAAGTGCTAATCAGATTAAAATGTCGGAACGCGCGCCTGAGTTGCAAAATTTGAAGTTTCCTCTCTTGGTGATTCAAAAAAATAAATTTAAGCGATTGCAAATTGAATTTATTTAAGTTTAAGTTTCAAGCGTTGTTGTTTTGTTTTTAGTTAAGTTAGATTAATAAGTTTTCGTTGTGTTGAAAATACATTAATTCTGAGTTGAATTACAAATTTTTAAGTTGATTCCTGTTTTGGTGATTTTTTTAGAATTTTTTCAATCGACGATTGCAAATTGATTTTATTTAAATTCAACTTTCAAGCGTTGTTGTTTTGTTTTTTGTAAAGATAGGCTAATCAGTTTCTAGTACGTTGAAACTAGATTAATTCTGAGGAGAACTGCAAAATCTGAAGGTGATTTAAAAAAATAAATTTAAAACAGCGATTGCAAGTTGAATTTATTTAAATTCAAGTTTAAAGAGTTGTTGTTTTGTTTTTAGTCAAGTTATACTAATAAGTTTTTGACTTATTGAAAATACATTCGTTCTGAGTTGAATTACAAAATTTCGAGTTAATTTCTTTTTTCGCGATTTTTTTTAGAATCTTTTAAATCGGCGATTGCAAATTCAAGTTTAAAGCGTTGTAGTTTTGTTTTTTGTAAACATAGGCTCATCAGTTTCTAGTATGTTAAAACTAGATTAATTCGCAGTAAAATTGAAAAATTTAATGTTGCTTCCTCTTTTAGTGGCTTAAAAAATTAAAACGACGATTGCAAATTGAATTTATTTAAATTTAAGTTTCAAGCGTTGTAGTTTTGATTTTTTCTAAAGATAGGCTAATCAGTTTCTATTATGTTAAAACTACATTAATTTTGAGTAGAATTGCAAAATTTGAAATTAATTCCTCTCTTGGTGATTTAAAAAAATAAATTCAAAACAGCGATTGCAAATTGAATTTATTTAAGTTTAAGTTTCAAGCGTTGTTGTTTTGTTTTTAGTCAAGTTAAACTAATAAGTTTTTGACATATTGAAAATACATTAATTCTGAATTGAATTGCAAAATTTCAAGTTGATTTCTTTTTTTTTGCGATTTTTATTAGAATTTTTTAAATCGGCGATTGCAAATTGATTTAATTTAAATTCAAGTTTCAAGTGTTATAGTTTTGGTTTTTGTAAATATAAGCTAATCAGTTTCTAATATGTTGAAAGTAAATTAATTCTGAGTGGAATTACAAAATTTGAAGTTGATTCCTCTTCTGGTGACTTAAAAAAAATAAAAGAGTGTTTTTCTACAAATAGTTTTTAATCAGTATCCAATCGTTTTCTGCATAGATTATATAGGTGTTGAAGAATTTTAAATAAGAATATGCGTATAAAAGTTTTTTTCTTTAGGACTTTTTTGGTTGTTTTTGATACTTCCAAATAAATTAATCGAGAACCTGTAATTAGATTTTTTTTAGAAATCTCTACTCGATTATCAATTTTTTACAAATTTCTATATCTCAACAATTTTTAAATGATTCTGACAATTATCACTTATTTTCCAAGAACTTTCAAAAGCTCCACTGTGGTAGATTTTATATCTGTTAATTAATTTTATAATTTAAAGATTTTACTAATTTATGAAGATATTAGTCTAACTGTTTACTAAATGTAACTTTATTTTAACATTTTAAAATTTTTGTTAACCGTTTTTATCTTTATTCTAGAAGTTACTTGTTTCAAATTTTAAATACTATCAACTAATACTATATAGTTTCAGCTGTTTTATATCCATAAGCATATTTCGCTTATACGTTTGAAAAATTAAACTGTTTTTGACATTCCCAATTGTTTGCTAACCACTTTTTCTTCATTTATTCCAATATTTGAGTAGGTTTTTATTATTTTTTAAACTGTTATCTCTTTTTAACAGTTTTAACTATTTTATCAGTATGCATTGGCACATTTTTCTAATACGTTTAATAAATTAAAATTTTTGAAACAAATTGTTTGTCATAACCGTTTTTCATAATTCATATCTATATTTTCGTAATCTTTTTAATTTTTTGTACTCTCAACTAAATTTGACAGTTTCAACTGTTAATCCCCATTCGGCTAATACGTTTGATAAATTTAACTGTTTCTGACATTAATAATCTAATAATATTTTTTTTTTAATAATTTTCATTCATTTTTGACAGCTTCAACTATTCTAGAAATATCTATTGCCATATTTTGCTAATACGTTTCATAAATCAACTGTTTATTACATTTCTAATCTGTATATATTTTGTTACTTATTACATTTATGTTTTATGTTAACACATTTTTGACAGTTTCAATTCTTTTGGCAATAATTTTTAACACGTTCTGTTATTTCTTGCTGTTTTTTGGCATTATTGGACCTTTCAAAGATAGATTTTTTAAATTTGAAAAATACTCTCAATTAGTTAATTTATAATTTCTTAATATATGTCAAAAGTACGGCGAAACGGCAAATAATATATTGGTATAGGTCAAGAGTAAGTGGCAATAAATAATTTATTACCCTAGGGCAAGCGTACGCTAGGACAGTAATCAATTTATTGGGATAGGTCAGGACTACGCTAGGATGGTAAATAATTTATTACGCTAGCTCAATATTATGCTAGGCCAATGAATAATTAATTGGGATAGGTCAAGATTACGCAAGGACGTAAGTATTAGCTCAGGTCAATAGTAGGCTACGACCATTTTTTATTTAAAAAAAATGTCTGCCCTAAAATTATGTGTGTGTGTGTTGAAACATTTTTTTCAAAGAATCGAGTTTTTACGATTCTAGTGCCATCTGTATGGAATTCGAAAAAAGTCGCCAGATAAAAAATGCATACTTTTTATGCTCTTTCCGAATTTGCAAAAAAGTCCAGCCCCCCTTGGGGTCTGGGGGGTCTATTTTGTTAGAATCCGATATCCCCCTAGAAACTATGAAAGTTTCCATTTGGCACATTTTTCGTTACGATGCATTGCTTTCAAGTAATGTAAAATTGGACACCCTATATAATCGTACAATTTTGTAATATAGGTTTAATATAGTAATTTAAAGAAGGTGAATAATATGTTGGTATAGGTCAAGAGTCATAAATGATTTGTTTCGTATCCTTAGGTCAAGAGTACCCTGGGATAATAAAAAAATAATTGGAATAGGTCGAGAGTACGCTATGGTAATAATTAACTAATTGTGATAGGTCAGAAATGTGCTAGATGAGTCAATATTTTATTACCATAGGCCTAGAGTACGCCAGGACCATAATTAGTTGATTAGAATAGGCGAAGAGTCCACAAGGCAGTAAATAATTTATTAGTCTATATTACGACTATCATTCGCCAACGAATAATTAATTTGTATAGTTTAGAAGTACGCTAGATTAATTAACAGCCTAGGTCAAGAGTACCCAAGGACAAAAAATAATCTATTTGTCTAATTGAAGAGTACGGTAGGTCAATGCAATATTTATTAACCAAGGCCAAGGAGGTCCTAGGGTACACAAAAAATGTTAGAGTTAGAATTTATTGAGATAGGGTAAAAGTACACTTGCATAATTCATTGAATAGGTCAAGTATATGCTATTTTTTCTACAAAATTATCAAAGTATAAAAGTAAGTCAATTAAAATGAGCAAGTTATGAGGACAATTTTTATTTTGAAAGAAGTATGACAAAACCTATAAGTAATTGATAACCCCTGTAAATAAATAAGTGCAAATGAATATGAATAAACTAACATTGTTGGGTGGTTGCGTTGGAGTTGTATGTGCTGTGTGGCTTCTAGAGTTATTTATTTACAATAATATGTACAGAGTTTTATATAATCCTGCGGCATTTTCGGCGGGGTGGCGGCAAATATTTTTGCTGGGCCTGGTTTACTCGTCGTAGAGGCGAGTGGAATTCGTCAGGGATTTGGCAAGCGTTGTCTTGAAGAACGGTTCCTTCTGGCTGCGATAAAGCGTACAGCGTAAGAGCTCAATTCTAAATTTGCAAGTGCTCTGACCTTACAGGGTGCGGAAACAGCTTCAAGTTTGAGAGTTGGTTGTGCTCCGTTGATATTTTTTTTTTATGAGAAGAGAAAGTCTTGCATGGACGTCCTTAGAGTAGGGTAGTATCGTACTCTTACCGACTAAAACAATTCAGCTGTCAGCAGTGGCGTTGTATTTTAAAAATTTTATTCCAGTAGAAGGATTGTCTTCTATTTTGCTATAAAAGTTTACAGCGAGTGCTTTGATGTACTCCAGGACAATTGGGGTCTTACTGTTACGATGTGAGGGTAGATTGAAAAGTTTCCGAAATGGGCAAGAAAACGCAGTAATTAAACAGGTTTTATTTTTATTTTTCAACATAGTACCCTTGCGATACACTTTTCCCAGCGGTGCTCCAACTTTAAGCCTTCAGAAAAATATGATTTCGGGAACTCTGCAAAATAAGCTTTAGTGGCGTCGATGACCTCCTCATTTGACGTAAAGCGCTTGCCTCGGAGCCAAGTCTTCATGTTTATGAACAAAAAGAATTCGCACGGGGCCAGGTCTGGAGAGTACGGGGGATGCGGCACCACCTCGTAGCCCAATTCAACCAATTCCGCTGCAAATGAGGCCGTTTCTCCTTCAATATGCCTTAGAATTGTGTTGGGATGAGGTTTTGTCAGGAAGCTTAAGGGGGTAACAACGTAGACAAGCAACGATTAACAAATATGTATATTGTCTATAACAACGTTCTTAACAGTAATTGACGTCACACACGGTTACATTGGTACCAACTACTAAATAATATATTCTCCAACACTCCCACTTAATGGAAAAAATACAAGTTTTATTTTAACATTACTTAATATATCCCCATATTTAGTCGGCAATAGTTTTGTTTTTCACTTGTGAATGCTTTTGTAAGGTTGTCAGCAATCATCTCCTGAGTTGAGGCGTGTTCAATTTGAATGGTTCCATCCTCAACTCGATCTCGAACATAGTGGTGGCGGACATCTATGTGCTTCGTTCTTACTCGGTATCCGTCTGATTCGGCTAGTTTTATTGCACCATTGTTGTCACACTTGATGTTGATGCACGATGATTCAGTTTTGTAAAATTCATCTCTCAATTGCCTCAACCAGATTGCTTCTTGAGTCGTAAAAGCTAACGACATGTATTCCGCCTCAGTCGTTGATAGCGCCACGGTTGGCTGCCTTCTTGATGCCGATGACACTGTTCCGCCCGAACATTTGAAAACATAGCCAGTACACGAACTCTTTTTGTCAATATCGGATGCCCAGTCTGCATCACAATATCCGGCCAGTTCATCCTGCGTAGTGTAATGTAGTTTGTATTCGGCTGTACCTTTTAGATAACGACAAATGCGTTTAACAGCCTTCCAATGTGCCTCACCATGGTTGTTGTTGAATCGACTGACATCATTCAATTCACAGCAAATACAATGTGAGGTCGAGTTCCTTGAGCTATATATAATAAGCATCCCACAACTTCTTGATATGGGATTTTTCCAACTAAGTTTTTTATGCTTGCCATTTCAGCTGATAGCTTTGAATTTGGGTCACTTGGTGTGCTTATTGCATTGCAGTCAGATATTCCAAACCTTGCTAACACTATAAAATTTGTTTGGTCCAAAGATATTCCGTTGACTTTGTAAGAAATATTTCATCCGACGATATTTTTTGCAACTCCTAAATCTTTCATTTTAAATTCATGATTTAATTTGTGCTTTATGCTGTCTCTAATATTTTTATCATTCCAAAAAATTAATAGGTCATCTACATATTTTGCAATTATTACTTTTTTATCTTTAGTGTAGAATATGCATAGATCCACTTTTGACTTTTTTAGACCGAATTCCTCTAACGTTTTTGATAGCTTGATATTCCATTCCCTTCCGCTCTACTTCAGTCCATAGATAGCCTTGTTTAATTTACATACTCGTTTTGATCCATCATTGTACAATTCAGGTTGTTCCATATAAATTTCTTCTTTTAGTTCTCCCTTTAGAAATGCTATGGTAGCGTCCATTTGATGAATGTTTAGTTTATATTTTATCGCTTGAATCTTCATAATCTGATGTGCTCAGTTCTTCATGTCCATGTGTTGAATTCTCAACTTCTTTAGACGTTTCATTTTCTTGATCATTTTCTCCCACTGAAGTGTCATTTTCTTGATCAAATGAATTAAATACCTTTGTATCTGGGTTCGATTCTAGAAAGATTACATTTCTGCTAATTCGAATTTTTTTTGATATGGGATCAATACACCTATATCCCTTACATTCGTCACTATAACCTATGAATAGCAACTTCATTGATTTTTTATCTAGCTTCAATCTCTTCTCCTTAGGAATATGAACCATGATTGGACAGCCGAAGGTTCTCATGTGTTTAACATTTACTTTTTGACCAGACCATTTTTCTTCTGGTGTGTCATCTACTAGGCTAGTAGATATGGATCTGTTTATAATATAAACTGCAGTATTGACTGCTTCTGCCCAATAACTTTTGTCTAACTTTGAGTCAAATAACATACACTTAGCTTTTTCCACTATTGTACGATTCGCTCGTTCGCTCGAATTATGCCCCTTTTTTTGCAGAATTCTTCAAGATCCTTGTTACAGTATTCCTTTTCATTGTCAGTACGTAAAATCTTGATTTTATTTCCAGTTTGTGTTTCCACCAGCTCTTTAAACTGCTTGAATGTTTCAAATACTTCACTCTTATGCTTTAAGAAGTAGACGAATATTTTATGGGAGTAATCGTCTATGAAGGTTAAAAAGTATTTTCCTCCTCCTATTGAATTATTTTCCATTGGTCCACATAAATCTGAGTGGATTAGATCAAGAACGTCAACTGTTTTTGTCTTTGAAGGTTTAAATGGTGCTCGAACTTGCTTTCCTTCTAAACATACTTCACAATCAAATTTGGTTATCTCACCCTTAATGCCCATGCCATCGACAACTCCTTTGCCCATATTTTGTAGATCGTTATAGTTGATGTGAGCAAACCGACGTTGCCATGTGTAGAAGCTATCTCCTGTTCCAGCCACCATACATCTAGCAGATTTATCTTCAACTTTATACACTCCTGATTTGCAACTTGAGTGTAGCAACAGTTCATTATTTTTATTGTATATTTTACACCTATTTCTTTCAAATATTACTTTGTTGCCTTTTTCAACAATTTTTGCAACAGAAAGTAAATTTACACTGAGTTCAGGTACAACCAGCACCTTTTCAATGCTTATTTCACTATCATTTACTTGTAATGTAGTTTTTCCGATACCCGTAATAGACAATTTAGAATTATTTGCGATCATGATGTTTTCAATGTCGCAGTTTTCTTTTGTTGTTATGCAGCCTGGTATCGAAGTCATGTGTTGCGCCACTGTCTATGAATCACTCATTTATTTTATTCTGTTGCGAACAAAACCTAGCTGTAAATGCACCTTTGTTGTGTGCTTTTGTATCTTCTGTTTTGCCTTTAAACTTCTCTCGACATTCTGACAATTTATGGTTCTTTTTACCACAGTTGTAACACTTTATGATTTTTTTAAATGGTACATTTTTATTGAACTTCTTATTTCCACTTAGAAAAGCACTGTTGGATTTATTGGTATAATCAGTTTTCAATAGTTTTGATTTTATTAAATCACCAGTTATTTTGGTTTTACTGCTTTCTATTCCCATGATCAGTGGTTTGAAATCATCTGTGAGCCCTGCTAAAAGTATTGCACCAATCCATTCTTCTGTGATTGCAAATCCAACACCTTTTGGTTAGTTTGCCGTTCCTATGACATTGTTTACATATTCGGCCATGGTGTTAAAACTTTCCAGCCTGAATGTGATGAGTTTACGTAGCAATCCAATTTGTCAACTTAACCCTTTGTTTGTGCACGAATAACAACTCATGTATCGACATTACTATGCGAGCTTTCGCCTTTTTAAGTTTATCCGCATCCTCTTCTGTACATGGTGTACTGATGCACTGATCGAGTCCGTGAAATTCCAGCACCGTTCTTATAGCGAATTTCCATGTGTGGTAATTTTCACTGCTCTTTAGTTTTTCAATCGAGTTATCATTGGTAGCCATTTTCGACAACGAATGTCCGTACGACAACGTATGTACGCGCCTTTTTTAACCGGCTTCACCACGTGCTTCTAACCTCGAATTTCGCGACACACGCATTTTTAAGTCTACGCCTATTAGATCCCTATTTACCTGCCTGGGCCCATAACTTGTTGTGATGAGGTTTTGTCAGGAAGCTTAAGGGGGTAACAACGTAGACGAGCAACGATTAACAAATATGTATATTGTCTATAACAACGTTCTTAACAGTAATTGACGTCACTCACACGGTTACATTGGTACCAACTACTAAATAATATATTCTCCAACAAATTGATCCAATAAATCGCTCTAGTATTGTCCCGTGATAGTTCTTCCCTTCTGCAAAAAGTCGATGTGTATCACACCTTGCGAATCCCAAAAAACGGTGGCCATGACCTTTCCAGCCGATGGGACAGTCTTTGCCTTCTTCGGAGCAGATTCGCCTGGAGAAATCCACTGTTTCGACTGCTGCTTGGTTTCTGGTGTATAGTGGTGGTTCCATGTTTCGTCCACGGTCACGAATCGGCGAAAAAAATCCGTTGGATTACGCTTTAATCAGGCCAAACACTCTTTGGAAGTGGTCACACGATTTCGCTTGTTGTCCATACAACAATGTTTATATGAGATGCCCGTGGTCTCTACTATTTCGCGCAACTTCACTCGTCGATCGGCTAACACGAGATCATGGACTTTGTCGACCATTTCTTCATTTGTGGCCGTTTTTGGACGTCCACTGCGTGGTTCATCCTTGGTGTTCGTACGGCCACGTTTGAACTCGCTCACCCAGAAACTAATAGTCGAAAATGAAGGTGTGGATGTGCCATGAACTTTCTGCAAAATATCTCGTATCTCCGTCGCCTTTTTACCATCCATCCAGAAATGTTTGATGACTGCACGAAATTCTTTTTATCCATTTTTGCAAAAGTGCCTGACTTGCTTCACAAGATATCCTAGTAAACAAAAACGGAACGACGCACGTGTCTGAAAATTTGACAGCTTACCTAAAATAGGTTAGCCTTGACAACCATCATAACAATTTCACGATATGGCCTATTCCGGAAACTTTTCAATCTACCCTCGTATCTGCCTGTTCTGAATATATGGCGTACGCGAATCAGAGCGACATTTTGCTACGCTGGAGTCTATTTATGTGGGTTTTAAAAGTGCTATAAGAACATTAAATTAATTCGTGTGAATGTGGCATGTTTCAAAGTGCCGTTAAAACTTAGATACAAGTGGCAAATGTTATGCTGCAAGGAAGCAATGCATGAGGAAGGCCACTCTCCAATACATTTTGGTTTTTTATTGGTGGCATTATTAAACACTTAGGAAATTTCCAGATCTCTTTAAAAAAATTAAAATTGTTGGAAAAATCCTTAGAAGTTAATCAAGTATGTTAAAAAATGCTAGAACCTTAAAAAATGTGCTCACAGAATAAAGGCCAAAAAAGTAACAGATAATAAAATACAGATTGGAAGAAGAAAATGCTTATTCATTTCACATAAACTAGAAAAATTAATAACGATTTCTATTTAAAGCTTCAGTCCAATTGTGAGTTCATAATAAAACACCAGAATGTATTTGATTCTGAATAAATTGTAGATGAAGAAAATTCTCACATAATAGTGCACATAATTATCTAATTTTTTTATTGAAAAATTTGTTATTTTTAAAATTGTCTGGGTGGCAATTATTAAAATAATTGACATCTAAACAATTATTCTGGAAATCGATTAATAACCATCCTTTATAATATTGATTAATTTATAAATTCAGTGGCGACTGGTTAATTGACCTAAATAATTAATTACTGATCAAACTTCACCGATGAACATGTCACAATATAAACTCACGAAATTACATCCACTTATATAGATTAAGCAATTAGTGTTTATATTATAACGTATGTAGACATTATTATATTTGTATTTATTAATGTTGTGTCATTTTCAGTGTGATGACTTAATATCATTTTTGTACCGATATCCGATTAGTAAGCTGACACCATCAGAAGCCGCTCAGGTAAAAATATACAATTGTATTCACGTAATTCGTATGATTAATTGTATCCGTTAACAGGTGGAAATGCTACTAACCAATCTCATCATTTATAAGCCTGTAATAAACGCGTCCGATGTTTTTGTAATCAGTGTGAGACTTCTAGCACCAGTAAGTATAAATAAATCGTATGGATTAATTAATGTTCATTAGAGTGATGGAAAATAAATGGATAATTATTAACATAAAACTAATGCATCTTAGATGCGTATCAAACTCAAAAACTTCTCATATTATTTATTAAAATACATTCCTTACTAATTTTTAAGTCTCAGAGATAAATTATGTACCGAATTAAAATTTTTAGAAAAAGTAGCAATTTTGTTTTTGAAAAAAAAAATATAATTACACCAAATGAAATTACAGAAAGTATAATTATCTCTCAAGACTAAACTGTTTCTTTATTTCCGCTATTAGATTAAGAAAATAATATTTTTAATGATAGAACATAACTTGTTATTTTATTTTACGCAGGAGATTATAACTAGTAGAGGTGTACCGCAAGGCTTTACCTTGGGACCCTTAATATTTTTGATACACATCATAAATTTTTACAAACTCTACATAATCATCGAGAATGATACTTGGAGGATGACTTAGCTAAAGATATCTTTGTCAAAACTTACAATCGTGATAGTCAAGAACATTTTCCGTAGTATTACCCTTTCGCATAGCTCCTTTTTTTCTTTCGGACATGAATAAAACTTCACCCTCATCAATTTATTTAGATAATTCAGAAAATATATGAAAATTAAACAGTTAATACATATGTCATTAATCTGTTTTAAGCAAAAAGTTAAATACCATCCAACTAAATTATATATTCGATGGCTCAAATCTGTTTATGAAATGAATCTAATTTTCTGAACTGCCTAAAAAGATGATATAAAACCCGCCTTAGCACATTAAAAACCATCATTTTTTTCATGTCACAATATAAACTCACGAAATTACATCCACTTATATAGATTAAGCAATTAGTGTTTATATTATAACGTATGTAGACATTATTATATTTGTATTTATTAATGTTGTGTCATTTTCAGTGTGATGACTTAATATCATTTTTGTACCGATATCCGATTAGTAAGCTGACACCATCAGAAGCCGCTCAGGTAAAAATATACAATTGTATTCACGTAATTCGTATGATTAATTGTATCCGTTAACAGGTGGAAATGCTACTAACCAATCTCATCATTTATAAGCCTGTAATAAACGCGTCCGATGTTTTTGTAATCAGTGTGAGACTTCTAGCACCAGTAAGTATAAATAAATCGTATGGATTAATTAATGTTCATTAGAGTGATGGAAAATAAATGGATAATTATTAACATAAAACTAATGCATCTTAGATGCGTATCAAACTCAAAAACTTCTCATATTATTTATTAAAATACATTCCTTACTAATTTTTAAGTCTCAGAGATAAATTATGTACCGAATTAAAATTTTTAGAAAAAGTAGCAATTTTGTTTTTGAAAAAAAAAATATAATTACACCAAATGAAATTACAGAAAGTATAATTATCTCTCAAGACTAAACTGTTTCTTTATTTCCGCTATTAGATTAAGAAAATAATATTTTTAATGATAGAACATAACTTGTTATTTTATTTTACGCAGGAGATTATAACTAGTAGAGGTGTACCGCAAGGCTTTACCTTGGGACCCTTAATATTTTTGATACACATCATAAATTTTTACAAACTCTACATAATCATCGAGAATGATACTTGGAGGATGACTTAGCTAAAGATATCTTTGTCAAAACTTACAATCGTGATAGTCAAGAACATTTTCCGTAGTATTACCCTTTCGCATAGCTCCTTTTTTTCTTTCGGACATGAATAAAACTTCACCCTCATCAATTTATTTAGATAATTCAGAAAATATATGAAAATTAAACAGTTAATACATATGTCATTAATCTGTTTTAAGCAAAAAGTTAAATACCATCCAACTAAATTATATATTCGATGGCTCAAATCTGTTTATGAAATGAATCTAATTTTCTGAACTGCCTAAAAAGATGATATAAAACCCGCCTTAGCACATTAAAAACCATCATTTTTTTCTCAATATTTTTGTACAAATGTACAAGATGTTAATAAGTAGCGAACTTTACTTTAAAAAGACCCTCATAAATATTAAAATTCTTCTTAATTGTTAATTGAATTGGTTTAAAAAGTTAAAAGTATTTAACATTATTATTTCTAATTAGTAACATTTATTTCAGATAACTGGCACAATTGTCACCTACGTATTAGTTGCATTACAATTTCGCGCATTTTGGATAAACTAAAAATGCAATCAATTGAGCTGAAAAAGTCACCAACAAAGAACCAACCCGAACCACCACAATTGCACTTATGTTTATGCGGAGCATTAAAGCCAACGCTATTGCTCTGTAAAATAACCGGATTTTTCCCCATCGAAACGGAACACGTAAATGGCTATTGCATTTTCAAGAAATCCAACATCTGGTTGACATACAGCATAATCGCCACAATCATATCAATCATTCAGCTTATATGTGTCACCAATTTAAAAGACCTTTTCAACATTGACACCAAATCACTGCATTTTGTTCTGAATCAAATTAACGACTTAATTTATAACGTATACGCCGTACTTTTGCATGTACTCTGCATAATTAAGTATCCGAAATTCATCAACGCCTTCAATAACTTAACGCCAATACTACAAGAAGGACTACTTTGTCAAAGTTCCTTACAATCACTTAGAAAAGTGCAATACTGGTGTCTTAGTTCTATAGCTTTAATATTTTGTACTCAGTACGTAGCACTTGTGTGGCTTCACCATTCTGACAACTATGAGACAGACTTTCAATACGTCATATTTCTAAACAAATTCACGCAGAATCTAAGCTTCGTATTTGTTGTAATGTTTACAACATTCACTTGCGTTCTTATAGGTGCCCTTGGCTGTTACGAAAAGCTAGTAATCAGTTGTTTAAAATATAAATCTGTACATCCGGTGGAAAACTTTGAAGAAGTTAACAGCAAAGGAGATTTTATGGGTATTTTTCAATATACCATATGCAATTTTCCGCACCCTTGCGTTGGGAAATACAAATTGATGCAATCCGCTGAATTGATTGAATATTTACGGTACCTACATGAAGAAATCAGTCAGATTATGTATGAAATAAATATCTACCTAAATCAAAAATTGTTAGCCCATTCAATTGTTGAACTGGCGGCGCTCATCATCAATTGGTATGCAGTTGTTGCATATCTTGCCTTTAATTTTACAAACAGTGTTGCTTTAACGTTACATTTCCTGAATTGCATCTTTGTTTTTTTCCATACATTGGGACTGTTTGGATTTTTTAAATGCGGCCAGCATCTACACAATATTGTGAGTATAATTTTATTCTAAAATGTCACTTCTTATAATTGCAATATGTTTTTAGATTAATGATATAGCTAGGTTCTTCCTAGAATATTCTACCAGGGTGTCTACACCAGAAGAGCATCAACAAATACGGCTTTTTATAGATAAAATACAGATTCACAAGCCTCTGACAGCCAGTGGAGTATTTATTGTCGATCTGGGTTTAGCTGGAACGGTAAGTTTCTGTTTATAACTAATTTCTGTATATCTGTACTGATTAAATTCATTTTCAGGTCTGTGCAAATTTACTAACATATGTATTAGTAGCGTTGCAGTTTAATGTAACGAAATCGTAAGCAAGAAAGGTTTTATTGTAATTATATTATCACTGGATTGATTCTGCGTTGTATTACCTAATTATTTATGAATAAAGCACCTACTTGTAACATTAATTATCTCAAAAATGTGTGAAATGTTTATTGGAATTATTTAGCAGAGAAGAAATAATAAATGTCTGAGCACGTTATCAATTATTATATTATTGTAGTTTATAATACCTGTGAATACTGGCAATTAAGAAATAAATATGTATTTTACAATAATTATTAGATATTTCTAAATTATTTCAATTCTAATTAACCTCATTTCCTCAAACCTATCACCCTGAAGGCTAGTCTTTGCTCTAAGCATAATTTTTCTCCATTAAAGTTAGAATCAATTTCAGATCATTGACATATAAGAACCAATATATTTCCGCAAAAATTGCAAAAAATCGATATTATGTGATTTCATTATGCTATACTTCATCATGTAAAAGTTTTCTAAAGGTCAGCCCTTAGAACCCTTACTGAATCAACCAAAACATTCTAAAAAAGAGGTAGATTACCCAGGAATATTACATATCTTAGCCTCCTGTATATAAGAGTGGATGTGCTTAAAATCAACAGATTGAGTTGTTTTCTTTAGCATAGATATTTGACTCAAAAATAACCTCAATGTTTTTCTATCGTTTGAACACCGGTCACAATTTGAATAAAATAGGTGCATGTTAAGCATTTATAATATTAATTTTCGCTAAGAAGCGTATTGACTTAACGGTTGAGAAGATTTTATATCCATTGCTTTTATATATCATTAATTGAAATAAATTAAATAATAAATATAGCCACAAATAACATCGAGCAATAAAATATATATATACATATATATATATATATATAAGTTATATAGCATAGATTTACATTTAATAATTAATAATTGTTTATTATAATTATAGTGGCCGCTAATGCATTTGCATGCTGCATTAGCGTAATTGTAACAAAGCGTAGGTTTATCTTAAGTATTATGTTTCATTGAGAGACTTGTTATTTCATAAGTTAGTTAGTCTAGATTTTATTCCTGTACCGAGCAGACGTTCTGCAAGCTACAATAAAATAATTCCTTTTTTAAAAACACAAGTCGTTGTACCCGAAAAATAACTGGCGCAGTCGGTAGGATTGGCCCGGACGAGTAAAGGAACATTACTTGGTTTTCGTTTCAACGAATTCATCGGGCTAAACCCAAAATATCCACGTGGACATCCACCACTCAAGGAGGACCCTCCAAGCATCGAGGACGAAGTCCAAGTACCCTGAGTGTCACGGCGAAGGTATACAACCATTTTAGAGAGAGTTCCCGCATCGAATCATCGAATCCGAGACTCCGATGGAAAAAATAACAATTTTGTGAGTACAATCAAGTGTTTTAGAGGTTATTCGCGTAGCTCAATAACGCCGCGGTAAAACAAAAGGTCCTATGAATAAGGACGAGGAAGTAACAAAATCGGATTGAATAAACATAGAAGTAGAACCGCCCCGTACAAGCCGGGATCGCTCAAGATCACCTATCGCAGTACGAAATAATAATAGTAATACAGTAAATAATAACATTACAATAATGGCTAACGTGCTAAAACCCGAATATTTAAATATGATACCCGAATTTAGTGGGAAAACAGAGCTTCTTTCTAGATTCATTGATGTGTGTGAGAAATTAGTCACTAAGTTTTATAATACAGTCGATGTAGCGGATTTTCAAAACGAATACCTAATGTCTAGCATTTTAGCGAAAATAAAGGGTGAAGCAGCAGTAAATATTTCTTCCAGCGTAATCGCGAGCTGGAACGATTTAAAAAATGCGCTACTCAACGCGGACAAACGTGACCAGTACAGCTTGAATTACGAGATAACGCTGTTAAAACAGAACATGAACGAGTCCCCTTTTGATTTTTATAACCGAGTTCAGAATTTGCTAAATCTACAAATTTCCTATATGTCGAATCACACCGCGAACGCGATGGAACGGTATTACTTATCGATATTTTTTAGAGCGAATGCACTGAGAGTTTTGTTGCGCGGGTTAAAAGAACCAATAGGTTTTCAAATGCGTACAAAAAATCCAACTGATTTGAATGTCGCTTTACAAATGCTAACAAACGATTTTCAACTAGAAATCACAACGAACAAATTAGATAAAATAAAATTGAACCAAAAACCTTATTATCAACAGAAATTTAATAATAACGATCACAGACAAACAAACATCGCAAAACCACCATTCGGTGGGAGTAGAAATTTTTATTTTAACCAGCCCCGTCAAAACTATCAATTTTATAACGCACGACCTAATTCTCAAATTAATCAGCCTCGCCCAAATTATCAATATAACAACCAACGACCTAACATTCAAAATAATAAATATGCTATTAGGACTAATCACCCTAAATATCAAAATTCACAAAACAATCCAGGCCCGTCTCAAAATTTACAACCACCAACGCCTATGTCAACTATGACCACTCTAAATTTAAACGAAGACCCAATCAATCATGATACTTTTTTAGACACAGATGCCTCGGAGAATCAATACAATTAATGGGACTTAAAGCGGATCAAAGTCAATTAGCGCATATAATTGATCCTGAAAACCATCTTAAAATTTTAATAGATTCCGGGAGCACTCATTCATTTGTGAATCCAAATGTAGCTAATAAGTTTTTTAAAAATAACATAAAAAAGGAATACTTTAAGGTAGCCAGCGCACATGGCGCCTCAATTCAAGACTATTGCATGCTAATTCCTTTTAAAAAATTGTTTAATTTAAAAGAAAATGCGAATATGAAATTTCATTTATTCGATTTTCACTCATGCTTTGACGTCCTACTAGGACTAGATAATTTGTGTGCTTTAAAAGCCACCGTAGACTTCAATAAAAATATGTTAATAACGCCAAATTGCAACATACCATTAAGATTTTCTAACAAACCTGCGAATACGAATTGTATAGTAGTACATGCAAGGTGCGAACAAGTAATTGAAATAGAAGTTGCAAACGTAAAAAACGGCGACGTAATTATACCATATACTAAGGTAAATAAATTAGAAATTCCAGAGTGTACCACTCATGTAAAGAATTATAAAGCTATTTATACAATCGTAAACCCTACAGAATTAAATGTGAATGTTAGGCAAAAGTATCCGGCTGTTGTTGAACCGATCGAAGAATACGATCAGTCCAATACACCGAATTTTAATAATTACGAATATGAAGAAATTAAATTTGATCTATCAAAATTCCGTTCAGAGCACATGAACACAGAAGAAAAACATGTTATTATGAATTTAATAAAAGAATTTTCAGATATTTTCCATTCAGAAAATAAAATGTTATCGTTTACCAATAAAATTAAGCACTGTATAAATACTACTGATCAATTACCGGTGTATACTAAATCGTACCGTTACCCGGAAATACACAGAAAAGAAGTTCAAAAACAAATAAATCAAATGTTAGATCAAAAAATCATCATACCCTCTCATAGCCCTTGGTCATCGCCAATTTGGGTTGTACCGAAGAAACTAGACGCGTCGGGAAATCGCAAGTGGCGTATTGTCATCGATTATCGCCAACTAAACGAGAAAACGATCGGTGATCGGTACCCGTTACCAAATATCACCGACCTGCTCGACAAACTTGGCCGTTGTCAATATTTTACTACCCTTGATCTCGCGTCGGGTTTCCACCAGATAGAGATGGCGGAAAATGATATTCAAAAAACCGCGTTTAACACCGAAAACGGGCATTACGAGTTTTTACGCATGCCATTTGGGCTCAAGAATGCACCCGCCACGTTACAGAGGGTTATGGACAACATATTAAGGGGTATTCAAAATGAAAAATGCTTAGTTTATTTAGATGATATAATTATATTTAGTACCAGCCTACAGGAACATGTAGAACGGCTTAGAGAAGTATTTAGTAGATTACGTGAATCTAATTTAAAAATTCAAGTTGACAAGTCGGAATTTTTGAGGAAAGAGGTAGCATATTTAGGGCACATTGTGACACCAGACGGAGTTTGTCCAAACCCCGACAAAATTAAAGCGATACAAAATTACCCAATACCGAAGACCACCAAGCAAATCAAAGGATTTCTCGGGCTCCTCGGTTATTATCGAAAATTTATCAAAGATTTCGCGAAATTAACGAAACCTCTCACAAAGTGCCTTAAGAAAAATGCAATCATTGATATTAATAACTCAGAATATAAAAATTGTTTTAATACCTGCAAAAACGTACTAATTAATGAACCCATATTACAATATCCAGACTTTAGCAAAAGTTTCAATTTGACAACAGACGCGAGTAACATAGCCGTCGGCGCAATTTTATCACAAGGCCCAATTGGAAGCGACAAACCCGTCACATACGCATCACGAACCTTAAACGAATCCGAACAAAATTATAGTACTATTGAAAAAGAGCTATTGGCCATTGTATGGGCAACTAAATACTTCAGACCCTACCTGTTCGGTAGAAAATTCCAAATTATTTGCGATCATAAGCCCCTTCAATGGCTCATGTCCGTCAAAGAACCGAACTCCAAATTACTTCGGTGGCGATTAAAACTGGCCGAGTACGATTACAATATTATATACAAAAAAGGTATATTAAATAAGAATGCGGACGCACTCTCACGCATAGAAATAAATATGCACGATAAAGTAGATCAGCTTGACGACTTTTATATAAGTAACTTCGACGATAAATTTGGTACAACTAGCGAAGACGAATTAGATAAACAATTAAATGATATTATGCATAAAATAGATCGTAATCGTGAAACTGATTCTATGATAGTTGAACTTGGACTCGATGCCGAAAAACATGTGCTACATAATAATGAAAATAATGACAGTGACACAATTCACTCTAATACTGAAAACCCAATATTTAATATTCCTATGGTTGAAAAATAAAAAATACTTTTACTTAGTTAATATCACAATGTTTATTGAATAGTGACTGCAGTTTCGATCAAACAATGATCATATAGTTTGATAATGATCATTGTTTGATCGAAACTGCAGTCACTATTCAATAAACATTGTGATATTAACTAAGTAAAAGTATTTTTTATTTTTCATCTAATTAAAATGTATCACGAAGTAAGTGCCTACAACCTCAATCAGTTTAATATTCCTATCTTGGAAAAACCTGTAAATCTAGGACGCAATCAAATTATCATTTCAGAGGTGAATTACGCACCCGCGAAACCAAAAATTAGATATCTCTTTAATAATAGGAAAATGCGGACATATACCGCCCCAAAACAAACATATCACTTTTATTTTGTAGACCAAGTTTACGAAAAATTCTGTATTATTCTTCAAAAACATTTTAGGAACCCGCAAATTTCATTTATTAAATGCACTCAATTATTAGATGATGTAGAAACTGAAGACGAAATTATAAATATTATCCAAGCGTATCATGAAGGTAAAACGAACCATCGAGGAATAGAGGAAACCGATTCCCAAATAAAAAGAAAATATTATTGGCCCGATCAACGACGTTACATACAAAATTACATAAATAATTGTGAAATTTGTCAACTTTGCAAATATGATCGAAATCCATTAAAACTTAAATTCAATATTACAATGAAACCGATCAAACCATTCGAAATTATCCATATTGACAGTATAGCTTTGGAAGGTACTAAATTCCTTACAATAATTGATGCTTTTTCAAAATATACCCAAATGTATAAATTGAATTCTCATCAAGCAATTGAGATTGCCAACAATCTTGTTAAATTCTTTACGCATCATGGATTTCCTGGCCAAGTTGTGGCAGACAATCATCTCGAATTTAAGAATACCTTAGTAAAAGAATTATTAGAAACTCATAAAATTAAAGTGCATTTCATCAGTAGTCAACACCCAGATTCGAACGGCATAGTCGAAAGAGTTCCCTCGACTATAATAGAACATATTCGGTTACTTAACAATCAGGATACTCATAAAAAAGAACCCATTGAATCGAAAATTAATTACTCACTCTTGGCATATAATAATTCGATACACTCAACTACTAAATTGACCCCGTCAGAAATTATTTCAGGACATATAAACTGAGTTTCTCCCTTTGACATCGATACTGAAACTCGAATCGTCAATAATTATATTAATAATGACCGGGATAGACTATTAAATAAACAAACTGTAGAAAAAACATCAAACAATATTATTGAAATAAATGGTGATTTGTTTTCTGCACCAAAAAACTTTTCACTTGCACACTGTGTAAGCTTAGACCTTAAAATGGGTGCTGGGATCGCCGCAGACTTTAAACAAAAATTCGGAAGACTTGACGAAGTACATTCGCTCCGCTATTTAAAAGATAACGATCGTTTCATAATATATTTAATCACTAAAAATTGTTATTCCGACAAACCAAGTTATGAGGACTTGTTCAAAACTCTCGTTAGTTTAAAAGCATTCTGTATTTCAAATAAAATTACCAATCTAGCTCTTCCTAAATTAGGATGCGGTCTCGATCTTCTTAAATATAAACATGTAAAACCGATCCTTCAATATATTTTCAATGATTCAAACATCACTATATACGTTTATTCTCTTCCAGATTATTAGTCGTCGCGCTGACGCAAGCAGACGAAATCAAAAATATATCACAAAATTTAGGGATACTCCCAATAAATCTCGGACCAGCAAAACTAGAAAGGAGTAAACACACATTCGTGCATTATTTTGATTTAACAAAACTATACGACGAATTTACAAAATTAAACACACAACACAATCAGATCCGTTTCAAATTTTAGCGCGATGTTCGATAATTATAATAAATTATTAAATTTTACTCAAGAAACTATTTCTGAAAACTTAGATGCCAAAGATGGCAAAAGAATTAATAATATACTAAACCATTTAGAACAAAATCAAAACATTCTTCAAAAACAATTACAAATGAAATACAGTATGAACAAACAAATTATCGAGAAATTTAATAGAACTGTACAAAATATTGCGCACAATGAAAACATGTTAAAATCAAAAATTTTGAAACTAAACGTAATCCTGAGGGACGATATCGATCACCAAAATATCTTATTTGCTTAAGAAATATTTAATCAGCTGGTCATCCTTTATAACGCAATCCTAAAAATAATGCAAGATATTGAAAACTCTCTCACTTTTTGTAAAGTAAATACGTTACATCCGAGTATCATAAAACCTAGAGATTTATTTTTGGAACTTGAAAAAATTTCACTCTACTATAACGAACAACTTCCCTTCGAATTAAAAATTGAAAACATTCTTAATTTCGAATCCATAATAGAAGTTACTTGTAAAATCGAGCCAACTCGAATTAATTATTTCTTATCTATACCCATTAACTTTGAGTATCAGTTCGACTTATTTTATTTATACCCTATCCCTGCGGTACACGAATCCGAATTTGTTACTATCATCCCTACTGTAAAGTACATCTTAAAATCAATTAATGGAAATAAAATTCTGCTCAGAATGCGAACGAAATATGATTATCAGTGGAAACAACAGTAACTGCAAATACACAACACTACATGTAAAATCCAATCATATGGAAATGATACCATACATAAACCAATACCTGGCAGTCTTCCCAAATCAAGAAGGAATTTAAATCAGATGCAAGGAACAAACTGAAACTATTATTTTGATTGGCATTTGTCTAATCAAAGAAGATAACTGTGCCATACTTTTTCGAGGCGAGAAATTAAATACCTAGACGTTACATCTGGAAGCCCCCTCGTGATCAACAATTTACATCTAAAATTGGAATCTACAAATTTTACTGAATTCGACATCGACCTTCGGAAGCTGAACTTAGAAGAAATATCCACAAACCAGGAAATCCTCCCACTACAAGAGACAACCCAAATCTTCACGCCAAGTTTTTGTACTTTATGTGTGTGTATTAATCGGTATTAGTTATATCGCAGTGAAGTGGTTAAAAAATCGTAAACTCCGTGAATCAAGTGGTACCCCACAAGAACTAGACCTTCAAGGTCTCCGCTTCCCAGGGGATGCTCGACTCTAAGGGTGGAGGAGTTATATAGCATAGATTTACATTTAATAATTAATAATTGTTTATTATAATCATAGTGGCCGCTAATGCATTTGCATGCTGCATTAGCGTAATTGTAACAAAGCGTAGGTTTATCTTAAGTATTATGTTTCATTGAGAGGCTTGTTATTTCATAAGTTAGTTAGTCTAGATTTTATTCCTGTACCGAGCAGACGTTCTGCAAGCTACAATAAAATAATTCCTTTTTTAAAAACACAAGTCATTGTACCCGAAAAATAACTTATATATATATATATATATATATATATATATATATAGAAATATAAGTGCAAAGAGCGGAGACTAGTTTTGAAACGGACGAGGAAAATACAATTTTTGGTAAAAGCAAATTGAAAATAAAAGCGAAAAAGGAATGGAGCCTATACTGAAAGAGATTAAGGAAATGAGAATGGAAATGAAAGAGAGGTTCGACAAGAGTAAAGAACAGAATGAGAAGCTAAGAATAGAAGTGGAAACTATTAGTAAGGAATTGGGCTTAATAAAAGCGGAAATGAAGAGAAAAGAAGAGGAGTGGAAAGAAGAAAAAGAAATCTTATACAATAAAATCCAAGAGTTAGAAGACAAGGAGGAAAGGAGAGAGTAAGAGAAGAGGCGTAACAATATCGTTATAAAAAAAATGCTGGAATAAAAGGGGAGAGTGTGGGGAGAAAAGTCATTGAATTATTGAAAGGGTCGGATCATCTACCAATATCGGTAGAAATATGGATGGGGAGGAAAAAAGAACAGCTGCAGGGGATAGACCGGTCGAAATTGACAGACGGAGCAAAGGAAATGGAAAGAATGGGTAAACGATTGGAGAAGATCAAGTTGAGTCAGGTAGAAAATATGGAAGAGATGGAGGAGGTTATAGCAGGATGCGGAAGAAAAATAAAAAGGAGCAGCGGAGGGGGGTGCACATGGTTCGACGAAGAGTGTCGGGAGGCGAAGAGAGTAATAAGGAGGGCAGTAAATGAATGGAGGAGTGGAAGAGGGGTGGAGAAGGGGGTGAGGGAGGCAAGAATGAAATATACGAAGGTATGGGAGGAAAAGAAGGCGCAGGCTATCAAAAAAATTGCAGAGGATATGAGATCGTGCCAGAGCGAAAGGGAGATGTGGAGTATATTGAGGAGAGGAGAAGTACGGGGACAGATGGAGGTATCTCTGCAGGACTGGAAAAATAAATGTTTAGAAAATTGCGGGGAACCGGTAGGGGTGGGGAGACGAGAGTGGAAACCAGTGGAGGAGGAGTTTACAGAAGAGGAGGTGGAAAAGGGTTTTCAAGAGGTGAAAGCAGGAAAAGCGGCTGGGCTGGATAGACTGAAAGCGCAAATGTGGAAGCGGATTGGAGCTGAGGGAAAAAGAAGATTTGGATTGGATTGCTGAATCAGATATGGAGGGGAGAAAAGAAGATTTCGGAAACAAGGCGTGTGGGGATAATGTGCCCGATACACAAAAGTGGAGATAATAAGGACGCGAGAAATTATCGAGGTATAACCATTATGTGTATCGGGTACAAGATTGCCATGACGATAGTGAAGAACCGGCTAGAAGAGGAAGTAGAAGAAAAGGGTTTGTTTCCGGAATCGCAAGGAGAGTTTCGAAAAGGGAGGGGAACGAGAGATCAAATCTTTACGCTAGCGAGAATAGTTGAGAGAGTGTTAGAGGAAAAGAAAAGTGTGTTTTAAAATTTGGAACCTTGATCTTGATGGCGGAGTTTACGGTTTCTTGTGTTTTTCCACTCAACCCACAACAAAACTTTTAATTTTTTGTGCATGCCGTCAATTTCGTTGTTCTTCTTACCCAGGAGCCGTTTACCTTCCTTATTCCCTATGCGATTAATGCTTATTAGAACATTGGCTACGTATTAGCCTTGTCGTTTTTTTTCTCACAGATTTGAACTACCATTTTGGATACTTAAAGTTTAAGCATTGTTTGTTATTTAATATATACAAGATATTATTGAAAAATTTCATCTATTAAGTATCTTAAATAAAATAACTTGTAATAACTTTCTCCACAGTTTATTTTTATTACGCTAATATTATTTAATATTACATATCTCCACGTAACTCATCAATCAACATTTTTAAGCATCTACCTATTTTATAGTGGCGATGGAGCTCATCAGGTACAATTTCGGTATAGGATTTTATCTGAGTTTTTAAGCCGAAATAGTAGTCGTAGTTTGTAAATAGCTCATCAGGCCCAATTTTGGAATCGGATTTTGTAGATGTTTCCTTGGGGCTTTATTCTAGGCCAAAGATGGTATATAGAAAGTTACTAAAATAAATTGGTAAAAAGTGCCATCTAGGAACAAGTCACTAATGTAGTAGTTATTGATAAATACTAAACGTATGAAATGTTTCCTATTATTAGTAACTACAAAATATGACTCGTTGTAAATAACAAGTGATGTCAACTAAAATTCCATAACTTAACAAAAATAGTTTCTTGTAAATGTCTCTTGCGTATGTAATCACCTTGACATAGTAGGGTCGTAGTGAAAGGGACCTTTCTAGATAAGGACACCCGAAACCAGAAACAAACAAATTTTTTTTTTATTCGGACATTATCAATAATAAAAAGTTTACGGAAAAAGAGCTCGGAACTCCAGTTCCATTCGGAGATGGGTGTACTTGGGTTGCCCAGTACAAACCATTACTGCACCAGTTCCCTCAGGAGCGACCAACAATTCTTCACTGCGGAACTGGCCACAACAAACTCCATTACTAGACCCGAATAAGGAGAGCCAGGGACGAGTAGCACAGGTCATGGCAGCTTCTTCCCTCCAAAAAATAAAAACAAAGGCGGTGTCGGTAACAGAATGACCTTGAACAATAGACCTTCCGATAAGCAAGGCATATTAAGGATTGTTTTGTGAGGAGTTTCCACCGTCGCTGTTCGTATGGTGTTGTCAGAGCAGGGCGGGTTGGTCATGCAATCCACATCCGCTCAATGACTCGTGTTCTATGGATTCGCAAAGCAGTAAGTAAAACTGAACAAAATTTTTCACAAAAAAAAAATTAACAGTGATGAGTTTTAATCAGAATTCTATTAAACAATTGTAAGGCAAAATACCAACCGAATGAGGTAAATAATCAACTAAGTGATTAGTCAAAAATTCTTGTCTAACTTTAGTATCTTCAATAATCCTCGAAAAACAAATTAAGTGAATAGTTTTTAATGGTAATTCCGTCTCTCTTCAAATTCTTCAATTGAATCCAAATCAACAGTTTGGTACACGAAACAAACATAATATTCTTGAAATTATTCTTGAATATAGTTTATAAATTTGTTTTAATCAAACACAATTTCATAACGAACAAATTTGAAAATCTTAGCCACAAATTTGTATAAAATAATCCTATAGATTTTTGATTGATAGACTGTTTAGTTTGAAGGTATCTAAACAGTCTAATATCAAATTAAAAATTTATAGGATTGTTTTAAAAATAGGCAGATTTAGACTTAGTTTTAAAGGTTTAAAAGCAAATCAAAGGCTTTAATAAATGCCTAACTTATCTTTGAAAAAATTTCAAATTTTAGAAAAAACAAACTAATGTACATTTTTATAAACTAAAGAAATCAATTTCGATGATCAAATCTTTTTGATTGTCTTCAAAGAACCTCAGAAAGGATAAACTGATGATGTAAAAGAAAACTATTTGTAAATCAAAGAAATCAATTTCGTTGATTAAAAATTTTTGATTGTATTCAAAAAAAATTCAATAATTCACCGAGATCCTAGTATTTTGCGATTGCTTTACGCAAATACTGGTCTTGAAATATAGATAACAAATTATATAAAATTACCTTTAATATAAAGGAAGACGAAAAAACAAACAAAAAAATATTAATTTTTAATTTTGAAGAAAAAGACTTTAATTTAAGAATAATCAATCAATGTTTACTAACTCTAAAGCAAGTTCATAAAATTCGGAGAAATGTAGATTTTAAGCATTTTTCTTCAGACAAAATTACCCAATCTCAACAAAACAGTAGGATTGTCTTTAAAATTGCAGAGCTAAAGTTTATTTTTATTTTACTTGTCTTTAAAGCTAAACCCAATGACTACTAAAATAATCCTTGCAGTTAGCTTTAATTCTACTTTTTTCTTGTAAAAGTTTTTCAAATAGGAATTTACGATGAAAGTTTTTTTTTAAGATTAACAAGATAAACATCTTTATTGAAGATAGATTTACAATAATACGAGAAAACAATTACAATGCTTTTTCGTACTTGACCGTAGGTCTTTCAGTCTTCTTGAAGTTATTTTATTGGGTCTTAAATTCAAAACTTTAGTAATCACTTAAAATTGAAATAAACCTCAATCCTAAAAAAGTCAAAAAATATATGAATTAGGAAGAGTATTTTTGATTAAATTGAAATTTTTAACAAATATCATTGAAATAAACTTCAATTCTACTATTTTTCTATAAAAAATCTGTGAGTTAAGAAGAATATTTTTAGTGATTTAAAAAGTCATCTAAACTTAAGCATAAATTCAAAAAAGATGATTAATTCATTGGATTACCTTAAAGAAGGTTTAATTTTAGGCTTGTTCTAAAAAAGTAAATAATCTTCAATTATTAAATAGCCTGGTATAGCATGGGAAAAGTGACCCTTCACTTGAAGTAGCCAGAAAAGAAGGAGATCACCTTGAAAGCTGTTGAGGATCCTTTCATAGAAGCCACAGCAGTCACCCAGGATGGCTTCTAATAAGCATAAATCCAGCTCCGAAGCAAGACCAAGACGGAGCATTGTAAGATGGCCGCAACTAAGGGGAACAGCGAGGACACAAATCCCAGGCCTCATAGCGTAGGTAAAGCATGACTGGTCATAAGGGCCAAAAAGGCCAAGAGAAAAGAGAGCAAGGAAAACGTCATCTCTTAAAGTATTACAGGCCAACCTTAATAGATGCCATGCGGTGCACGACGTCTTGGAGATGACAGCCAGAGAGAGGAAGCTACAGGTTCTGTTGATTAGCGAACCCAATGATACCAGAGTAAGCAAAGACTGGTACAGGGGCAACAGGAGTGGTGATGTTGCCATCCTGACCAGGAGAACTGCAAAACACTTGACCATTGCTTTTTGGAGACCCAGGATGGTATTGTTTGGGTGAGGATGGAGGGAGTCACTCTTATCTCCTGTTATGCGAATTCGAAGAGTGGCTGGAGGACCTAGCCCACACAGTCAAAACGGCAGGCAGCCCGGTAATAATTTGCGGTGACTTTAATGCCACTTTAATTACCCGTGTGGAGAGTCGAGGGGAGCTCTATTACTAGATCTAATGGCTATGCTCGACCTCGACGTGAACAACGTGGGCAACACCTCTACTCTTCATAAATATAACACAGAATCAACAATAGCCTCACCTTAACGCCAAGGAACATTTCTAGACATATCCTTGGCTGGAAGGTTGAAGATGACAGATAAAGTTTCCGTGATACCTAACCTTCTCTCTAAGTTCAGAAAGATAAAATTGCACTCCCAACCTCACTACCGGTGTCAGATGGGCTCTGGCAAGAATTCAGGTGGATCTACTGCTCTCGCTAATGAGCCAAGAGATAAGGCTACCGGAGGGTGCCGAGGCTTTAGCCGAACACTACGCTAAGCGTCTGACTGGTGGAATGATACTGTAGCCGATGCTAGGTGATCGGCAAATGCCAAGAGAAGAAGCCTGAGTAGGGCTAGAAGCAAGGGTAGGGTTAGACAAGATTTTTGGAATGCGTGCAGTGAGGCAAAATGGGCGTTACGTCAGGCTATCGCCTCCAGCAAAGCCTTAAAATGGAGGGAACTCTTCGAAGAGGTTCAGGCAGGTCCTACAAAATCGTCGCGAGAAGGTGGGATGCAGCACCTCCAAAAGTTGGCTCCTTAGTACCAGGAGGACTTAGAGAGGTTATAAACACGCTGTTTCCCTCGATAGCTCACCTATCAGCTGATATAGAGAGACGGACCGAAAACGACCAGCTATTTTCGATGGAAGACATAACAGGGCCGACAGAAGCCCTACCTGGTTGCAAAGCGCCTGGACTTAGAGGGGTACCAAATGAAGCCCTCAAGGTGGTACTGAAGGATAGCTCGAGTCGTTTCACCCAAATCCTAAATCGCGGCCTAATTGAAGGCATTTTCCCTATAGCCTACAAAAGAGCCAGACTGGTTCTCATTCACGAAGCTGGAGCCTACAGGCCAATTTGCCTTCTCGACGGTGAAAGTAAAATCCTAGAACGATTGCTATTAAATAGAGCTAACGCAACATTTGTGATTCGGGAAGCCTTTTATACTGATAGCATTGATGTTAGAAACGCTGTTAACACCATACAATGGCCTGTCGCTATCAAAGTGCTAAACGAAAAAGAGATCCCCTCGTACCTGATGAGGATGTTCGACAGCTACATGAGCGATAGGGAGATAGAGTGCGGGGGAAGGTGGGCGAATTGAGTTTGCCAAGGGTGATCAAATCATTGACCAGAGCACTTAGGCCTCACTAGGCTCATATTGCCCAAGGTGGGCTAAACAGTCAGTGCTAATATGACTGGAAGTGTATCTCAGGTGTCAGTTCTGGGACCGTTAATTTTGAATGTCGCCTACGATGGGGTCTTCGACCTCCCGCTACCGGAGCATAATCAATAAGCTTCGAGGATGACATCCTTATCCTAGAAGACGCTCGGATCTGGATAGCGGTAGCTAGCGTGGCTAAGAAGATCCGTTATCAGAAGGAACAGATCCTAGGGAAAATGGCAGCTTTGGCGGACATGTCGGAAATCAGAAATAACAACGAGGAAACTTAATATAGGATAGTGGGGTACTGGGTAAAGAATGCTGACGCGATACCACCAGTACCCTAAGATGAAAGAGAGGAGGTTTTAGTGGGTAGGGCCTATTCAGAAGGAATAGGAAGAGTCCCACACAGCTCTGATCGAAGAGACGTGCGTAAATCCATTCCTCCTCTCTAAAAAAAGTAGGCTGTGGCGTACTTGTGCTAACATCTACCCAACCACTAAGATATCATAGCCCTCATAGAGAAACCCTGGCTAATAAGCAAAACGGTTGCCGGTATGTGCACTCTAAAAGGAAAGGTAAATAATTTCATCTCCACAAAGCCAAGAATATGCCTATACACATAAGAATGTACTGTACAGTGCATGTTCCTACCACAATTGAGTACACCGGACCTCGCAGTGGTCAGTGTGGAGGGTGCTGAGGGCAGGACTTCCATATGACAGCGAGGCCCTACATAGTGTGAGGTAGCAGCGACACCAACCACTGAGGAGAATCCCTTTTTGAATACCTCTCAAATACGATCTTAGAGATAGTGAATAGGAGTCGTGAACTCATCCTCGTGACCCCCACTAGACAAAAGGTTATAGACATCACCCTCGCAAATGCGAACACAGCAAAGCACAGAGAGGACTGGCGCGTTCACCAGGACGTGTGTTTTTTGGATCACAGATGGATTTGCTTCAGTACAGGAGTTAAGATCATGGAACGAATTCTGGCTCGAAACCTAAGAAGAACTGATACGAACAGCCGCCTATCTAAACACCTGAAAGAAGATATCTTCAGGCAGGAATTTGTACATAGGGAGGTGGTCGAAATTACACGAGTCCGAAGAATCTAATTCTCGGAAAGCCTTTAACAAGGCCAAGAACTCTCAACTTGAGGAGGACTGAGCCACATACAGGAGAATCCAGAGGGACTTAAAAATGACTCTCAAAAGGAATCAAAGAGCCTCATGACGCAACTTTTGTAATACTATCTGGGTGTCGCAGTGCATAGCTACGCATATTAAAAAAGGAGGTCGGCACTTACACTGCTGACCTCCGAGGATCTCTGTCTGCTTCTGGAGTCACATTTTCCTGATTCTAAAAGCGGGTTTAACGCCAACTATCAAAATGATGCAGAATACTTTCCCACAACGAAGAAAGCAAAATAGAATAGACAATAAAATCATTCTCCCATTTCAAATCACTAAGACCGAATGGTGTGTATCCTGCCCTACTACAGTCGCGTCTTTTCTTCTAAAGACCTTAGAGAAAATCAACACAAATAGATTTCATAACCTCTTAATAACCAGTTAAGCTTGGTAAACGAGGTAAAATTGCTTGATACTAACAACCTTTTTGGAAATATCAAAATACCTGGAATGTGATAAGCAATTTATTAATAATTTACACATTGCGGCAAATAATAATTTTTACATTTTCTGATTTTTCTTACAACTAATCGGTAGGGCTTATATATAACATTCTTCTCTTGTCCTCATGTATCTACAGTTTATATTGAATTGCGACGAGTAAATATGTCACTATTAGGAATAATAACTGAAAAACATTTTACGTAAAAGAATTATTGCTATAGTGAAATTTTAATAAAGTAACTTACGTCGTAATACAGGCGAGTGCTTACTGTAAACATATTTGATCCGGAGAATGTAAACTTTTGTGTATTTAATTCAAGAGTCATCATTTCAATCTAAAAATTATAACAATATTATTTATAAATATAACAAAAATTAAATAAACTGGATTAAAGCTTTAAAAATTATAATCATAAATAACGTTACCTGTGATGCTTCATACACAGATAATCTACTAATTGGGAATTTATACAAGTATGACAAGAGACTATCATTCTAAAAGTACATTTTCATTATTAAATTTTAACGATGTTGTTAAGATCCACTTACCACTGATGTGAGATCGTTTGCTGTGATCGTTAGAATCTGCACATGCGCTGTAAAAATAATTGCATTCGCAAGTAATGTTAAATCATCGAAAGACATATCCATAAATTTATTTTGTTTAGTTAATACCAACAGTATGTATGGATCAAGAATGCAAATAAGCGTAGTAAAAGTGGTAAATGTTATAATTGGTACATTAAAAAATATTTGTACAGTACGCCATGATGCGCAGAGCGTTGCATAAAATCGCCTATGCGCCATTAAGCGGTTCGCTAAAGTAAAATTCCTGCGCCAATCTGTCATAGCAGTGGTTAGAGTTTTTACCACATTAGCTTCGTATTCTTTAAGAAAACGAATGTATATATCATAAACAAGCAGTGCCGAAAATATTGTACACACTTGTATGTACGATGTTATACAAATCGATATTCGATGTACAAATTTAAAATCGAATCCTTCGAAAAGTAATAAAGTATAAAGTACGTAGAAGGCTACAGTAACTAATATTATAAGTGATTGTTTAATAACTTTAGCGGCGAATGCTTTAGAATTATTCATATCGAAAAAACAATTAAAGTGGTAAGATCTTCTGCATTGTATCATTTCATTCAGTACAGAAACCATGCGTGCTATATAATCTGTTGAGTAATTCATGTACAAAGCTGTGACGCAGTTATGAACACCGTTGAGCAGATACAACGTATGGAATAAATTATCAATATATGTTCTTTCAAAAAAGTATACATTATAAGATGTAGCCACCATTGTAGACAAACATAATATATTTAGGATGAAAGCTACAACCATTCGATATAAGGATTTATCGATGATTGATGAATATTTGCCAGGTTCATGTTCACATTTCACGTAGATCGATGCTACTCCACTAAAACCCATTATTATTTCGGTTAGTTTGAAACTGCATCCTAAACAACCTGCGTGAATTTTGTATTTGAAAACCATTTTAGTGTTTCTATCACCAGCTGAAGGATATTTAGAAGTGAAGTAAGTTAGTAACGTATTCAATGCCTAATTATTTAATCAGTAAATAATGATTTTCAATCAAAAACGATTGTATTTTATGTTTGCGTATAATCTAATAGAATAAATTATACTTAATGTACAAACAATATAAAGCTTGTAGTTGGGTATTTAGGTTAAATTCGAATAAATTACATTATTGTTAATGATAAAATTCACAATATTATTATTTTGACTGATTCGAAAATGTATAACAACAACTTTAAACAAAACTAAAAAAATAAACTTTTTCTTTTAATCCTGGTCATGAATTTCATTTATTCTGAGTTTTAGATCATTCATGTACTACCATTTCGGCTCTCGGTAAGCAGCCGGATTTTAAACAAAAACAAGAAGTTTACGACCCATAACGATACTTTCTGAAGTCTGTTCGGTTGTTTCATGTAATGCTGATCGATAGAAAAGCAAGAGTAGATGAAGATGCCGATCTCTGTCTCTTTAATGGTTAAGGATTATCTTTGATAAATGGCGATTGACAGTTCTAATTATCCGTTCCACCACTATCGGCCTGAAAGTGTAGAATGATCGTCTTGTTAAAAAGAGATTCGATACATTTTATTCTTGGTCCAAATGTTCTATGAGAATATTGAAATTCACTTCTTAACCAGTGCTCCCGTGATTATTGCTGCTTCTTGGTTTGGCAATAGGTACGGGTCGACTCATCACTTTCGCGAGACATCGGAAATGGCCCAGCAACATCGCTTGCAATTTGCTTGTTGGTTTTGAATTCTCTTTCTTTCAATCTATCCGCTCTCCTGATCTTTCTAAATCTCCCAAGCGCTTTCTACTCTGTAGCCCGAAACTTGACACTCTTGTGATTCTGCTTTGTTGTAGCACTTACATGGTTCTGGAAAAGGTCTCAAACTAAAACCTTTTCAATTATCTATCGAATTGCAATTCTAGTGTGATTCTAGAACTATAAGAGATTATATTACAATATACAATTCCTACAATAATTGCATCATTATCCAAAATAATTTTCGATCTGGTAATGAATAACTTGAGATAATGAAAATTTTTGGGTGCTAATCATTCTCAAACAGATAAAATCTTTTGCAATGGGCAGCATCCCTTCACTCGGGATGATGAATCCCAAGGTACTATACTTTCTTTTTTAATGTTATCTTTCGAATGAGTTGCAATCCTGAATCTTCCAATCTCGGAAACACCTATTTTAAGTTCTTTTTATGGTTGTCTAAGGTTTTTCTCATCACAAGTATATCATTTATGCATACCATGCAGGTTTTTAGTTTATTTCATTCTATCTATCTCCATGAGTCGATACAAAAACTAAATAAAACCGTGATAGGAGCTACTTCCACTCTTCAATATCTGCTTTTAAAATCAAGCATCGAAAAAAAAATGGTAGGATTATTATTGTTGGTTCGATTTTACGTTAAGTGTTTTGCAAATAAAAATAACACACAGTTTATTCCTTACTTCACTTGTGAACACACAGTTTATTCCCTACTTCACTTCGTGGCGCCACAGAGAAATGCTTCAGACGCACGTAGCAGCGCTACTAAGGCGCCACAACGCGCGTAAAATGATTACAGACTGACGTCAGTTCATTATTTTGACGTGACGAAATACGTTGAGCTGTTGCAAGACACCATATTGCCCGAAGCTCTTCAATTTTATTTACCAAATCCAAAAAAGTACAAAACAACACTGTGCTTATGAATGAAGTACATATTCAAAGTATGCTCCATAGGCTTGAGCACAACGATTCCATTGATTAACGTGATCCCAGAACTCCTGTGGCCGTTATAAGCTACAGTCCTACACTTTAAATTCTTCGAGGACAGAAGAACCATTAACTCTGATGAGTACTGAGAGACACTCCGAAGATAATGCAAGTACATTAACAACCAAAAACAAGGTTGCTCGCGGAGGGTATGGTCCAGCTCCATGATAATGGGCGTTCACACGTCTGACCAGTTGAACAGGTTGACCATATACCCTGCAGCTCAAACATATCACCTTACTTTGTTCATGTGTCTTCTCCCCTGAAAAAACATCTGAAAGAACTTGGATGAAGAACGTCATGGGCATAGGAGTAGTGGAAACACAGAATTCTTCCGCCGTTAATCACTGGAATCGTTATGCTCAGATCTATGGTATATACTTTGAATAAAAACTTCATTAACACCCACAGAGTCATTTCATTTAAACATCCCTTATAATATACAATACATACGTTAAGCATTTACTGCCATACTGAAAACACGTATTTGATATTTTGTTTTCTGTTAGAACTGTTCGTGGTCCGACTTTTTCTGTGGCGTGGCTGCGTGTTAATATAATCATTTACTTACAGCCTTCGTCACCTTCTCACCTTCAGCACTTCGTTGTGACCCCATGTGAATAGGACCTAAATTGCAGCATATAACTCATTTTTAGTTACGTTATTGAATTTTCGTTAATCAATACAAATGTGGCATGATCTCTCCCTTTTCTTAATTAACTTGACTGGCGAATCTTTTGCACTATTGGTCAGCTTTCTAATGCACTCGCTTTCCATGAATCATTTTATTACTACTAGAATAATCCTAGTAATAGTTTGTACAAATTTCGGTCGATTTATCCATCCACAAAAGTCGGTATGATGTGACAAATATTAAATTATTGCAGTTCTTCTTAAAATCTTAATGCTTATCAATTGCCGCCTTTAATTGCTTTGGGACCTACGTATTTTCCACATTTCTGGTGCCTTTTTGCTTAAAATCTCGAAACATTTTTAACGTTTTTCTGTATCTTATTAGTCGCATGGAAGGTCGCAGCTGTATGCGTCACTGTCTTGAGTACTCCGCTCCACACTGGGGTCTATATATTATCAGCAACCCTGGCGCAATGCACTAGTTTGTGCTGTACCTTCACTTTTATCGCTCCATAGTGGGTGGGGACTGTGTGAGACGAATTTTAACCTGCATAGAATCCAAAACCACTGTAAAATCTATGGCGGGCGTGACTTCGGACACACCGCAAAAAAACTGACGAGGCTGGAGGGCAACCTTTACCCTTGAAAAAGGCTGACCGCTCTGTTAACATTCCTGTTTCAGACAACTATTCCACAGCTCCTAAATACCGGAAAAGGATTAGCGTAGCTTAAGTTAAATTAAACCTTGCCAAAAACTATTCAACACTGTGGACACCAGCTAAGCAAAGGACGGACGTGCTGGCAGCCCCTGGGAAACCTAAAGCCTAGCCAAGAGCGATCACCTATGCGAGAGCTGGAGGTTTCAGGTAAAAAATAAGAAAATGAGCAGATTGGTCGACTCCCTCTTACCTCTTACCTCTTCCCTAGGGTTCAGTCCGGTAAGTAAGTAGTCAGGTAAGTAGTGGTAGTAACCCATCAACTTTAAAATATAGCTACAAGGAGGTTGCTAACAGGCACCTCCAAGTTGCAATAATTGACCGTTAAAACTACATAGGGAAACTCACAGAAGAGCAGATTTAAATCGCGGATGATGCTCTTGCCTCCTAATTGGTCACTCTACCATGAACGGTATTGAAAATATTTAGAAAAATGTGTTAAAATTTCTTAACTTTGATGACCTGTATCTTCGTCATTTGAAGACTTTTATAATAATTTTTTTACGAATCATCATCATTTTCACTCTAATATATGTGGTTAATTTTATTCCCCGAGCCACAGAAATACCCTGTATACAGAAAGCGACAACATAACTTCATTTTTTCAAAATTTAAAAAACCTATTGTACGAATCAGAACATTTTTATTTGTTTTTTTTATAATGTAGGCACATGCATAAAATTTTATTTTATACAGGGTTGAAGATATACTGGGTAAACCGGTTTCCCGCGTTTGTCAGTATAGCAGGGGTTATGTTGGATATTTTTTTCTGGATGGTCTTCAAGAGAAGCGTTCCCTCAAAATAGCCATCGATGCTCTTGAAGTGTGAGGCATTGCACCAACTTGTTCATCTAGTCGTGAAAGAAACAATGTAACATGTTTACATGCCGGGCCGAATTCACTATCACTGCGACTTCATTTTCTTCATAGTACCAAGGACCAATAATTCCTGCTGAGAAAGTTGCATACCACACTGTGAGTTTACATCGAACGGTGTCAGCTCCATTTTTGATAGTTTATTGTATGCCGGAGAAATCTTTAGTCGTCCCTAGACAGGTTCTCGAAATAAGTAAAAAAAAACTAGCCTCATTATAGGCAGGGGCAAAACTAATCCAAGTTGACCACCTCCCAAGGTTGAAATAGGCAACCTTATGGTTGCACAGTTAGCTTCTGGATATGTAGAAGATAATTAAGCCTCTGGCTGGTCAGAACCGAGATCTGGCCATAGATCGGTGGTGTGTCTCCCATGCCGAAGAAAAACCCGATAACAAATTGGTCGTGATGGGAGTTCCAACGGAAGAAATAACCCTCTTAAAACAGCGTGGTAAGGATGGAAAGTGTAGTCTCAGATATAAATTCCAACTTATGTCAATTCCAACTAAGATCATCCATGCCACCACAGAGGAGAACCTCGCCATGAGACCACTCCAATGGTGAGTGCTTTACACTCTTATATTCTAACAAATTAACAATCCTTGAATAAATTAATAATTAACCCATCTTATGAATTCATGTAATAAAAGTGAAAGAACTAAATATAAATCAAATTAACTTATAAAGTAGCAAGGAGAGGGCTTAAACACAAAAACGTTTTCCGCAGTTCAACACAGTATATCTTAATCAAAAGAAAGAACATATTAAGCTAATGTGCAATAGTAAAAAAACATTTTACCAAAATAAAATTCTTAAATCAGAGAATACTCAAAAAACCATATGGAAGGTCATTAAAGAACTGTCAGGTTCACATACAGTTAAGAATAATATTGAACTTAAAATTAACGGGGAGACTCTTTCAAACCCCCTACAATTGGCTGAAGAATTCAATCATTTCTTTGTTAGCGAACCTTTGAATATTCATGCAAATTTTTTAAACAATCAACCACATCTCTCTTCTGTAAATACCATACCAAGTAGTATATTTTTGGAGCCATATACGGAAACGGAATTATTGCTAGTGTTACTGCACAAACTAAAGAGCAATCGAGCACCTGGATTTGATGAGGTACCAGATCATGTTATTAAAAGGACTGCAAATCAATTAGTTCATCCTCTAACCTATTTAATAAACCTTTCATTTGATACTGGCAATTTCCATAAATCTCTAAAATTAAGTATAGTTTCCCATATATACAAAAAGGGTGATAGGCGAGATATTAATAATTACCGGTATCTCTAGTCTCAGTATTTTACAAAATATTTGAACTCTGTATGATGTTAAGCAACAGTTTATTGTTCGTTGTTGTAGGAAGATCGACGATGACTGCAATTCACTCTTTTTATGACACAGTAATTAAGTATCTGGATAGAGGTGATTGCCCGATTGGGGTCTCTTTTGACCTTAGCCGGGCATTCGACTGCATTATGTTGGAAAAATTGAACCAATATGGCATAAGGGGAGTTGCTCAGTGTTGGTTTCGCCAATATTTAGAAAATAGAAGTCAGCGTGTCCGAATATTGCAAAATGGAAAATTCACACACTAGAAGCTAGTCTCTGTTCACGTGGGTGTTCCACAGGGATCTATTTTAGGACCCATTTTATTTATCATCTTCATTAATGATATTGTCAATGTAGTACCTGATAATATATTTATCTATGCAGAAGACACATCAACCATTGTTAGTGATCGAGACGAGCAGCTGTTAGTTAGAAAATGTAACTGGTTCTCAAACAATAAATTGTTGCTTAACTCGAGTAAGACCTCTTATATAAGATTTAGAACTAAACAGTGTAAAGCTCATCTAAATGTTAATATTAATATCAACAATGTCGCAATTAGCTGCAGCAATACAACTACGTTCTTGGGACTCAAAATCAATCAAAGTAATGACTGGAAACAGTGTAACAGCGTTATTAAATGTTTAAACAAAACTTCATATCAGATGAAGTGTCTACGTACGGTAATGAATTCACACCAACTAGTTCATGTTTACCATGCAAACGCTCAATCCAAATTGGTATATGGCCTATGCTTTTGGGGTATTTCGACACATTGGCACACTGTGTTCGTGGCACAAAAGCGGATTATTAGATCCATGTTTGGAATTTCACAAACTCAGTCCTGTAAGCCCTATTTTCGCAAATTTAATATTCTACCATTCCCCTGTCTAATTATGTATGAACTAATGTTATATATCTATCAAATTAAACATACATTCCTAATAAATAACGACATACATAACTATGACACTAGACAAGTTAATGATATCCAAATCGCGCACTGTCGCCTAAATATTAGAAAATTCTCTCCTAACATTGTAGGACCAAAACTTTTCAATAAACTGCCCAACGACATAAAAACTATTAAATCACATGCAATTTTTAAGAAAAAATTAAAATAATTTTTTGTTAGAAAATTTATTTTATGATTTGAAGGAAATAATTGAGTAATGAATATTAGCATTAGTTATATTCTTGTATATTTTTAAGACGCATCCAATACTGTAACTTTATTGTTTTAATACTGTGTATAGTCTATGGAATAAAGAGAGTTATTATTATTATTATCTAGCCTTGAAAGAAAAAAATACTGTAACATGTTTACATACCGGGCCGAATTTACTGTAACTACGACTTCATTTTCCTCATAGTACCAAGGACGAATAATTCCTGCTGAGAAAGTTGCATACCACACTGTGAGTTTAGGTGAACGCAAAGACCTTTGATGTAATTTTTGAGGATTGGTGTCAGCCCAGTAATGCATGTATTGTTTGTTGACGGATCCACACAACTTAAAATGGGCTTCATCGCTAAAAAAGCAATAGTGAACTTAGGAACGACTTCGAGAAAAAACTCATACGCGTGCCTCCCATAATTGAATTCATATTCAAAAACATCCTGCACAATCGCCATTTTGTAAGGACGGTAATGAAGATCATCATAAAGAATAGGCGATAGCAACACTGTTGCTCCCACTGCCTCAATGTTCTTAGGTATTCTAATGGGTCAGAAAACTCTTTTCGCACTTGAAGTTTGTCTGAACTTGTGACCCAAGTAACAAAAAAAACGTCAATGTCAAATTGACAAAATTAATGTATCGCAAACATAGGGTTTAGTGATCTTTAATATTAGTATTCCAAACTGGACCTCCTACGATGGATTAGTGAGGAAGAGGATCAGAGGGTTCGATTGGAAGATCATCTGTAAGAGTAAACTCCGCCCTTTTACATGCAGTCAAAATTATTTGTACATAATTTTTTCTTACGTTCATAGTACAATTATATATTTATTTATGCATGTTAGATAAAGATTAAATACAATATAAATGATTTCCGATCCGGGATAGGGGCCAGCGGGGCTAAATTAAAGCGATTCCGAAATGCGTGCTTTGTTGCGATTACAGAACATCCTCTCGAAAAGTAGGCCTCAACAGCAAATGCACGCTACTCACTCTTCCAACGCATGATGGTGACTGAACTTTGTCAAATTGACAAAACTGTGCAGTCTTCCTTTTGAACTGGACCACTAGCGCTCGGCTACGACACCAACTAACTGAATGGCGTATATTTAAATAAGATATATTGCCGTACCCTATCATCCGCCAACATACGTATGCATCAATTTTCTACAGCGAATCTCACAGTGGTCTGTTTCGAAACAGAAGATTGTGGTAAGATTTTTCTAATCTCCGCGGTTGTGATTAGGTACTTTTCAGAATAGATTCTGTGAACCAACATTTCTTACCTCAAGAAGATCAAGAAGACAAGAGGTGATTGATCCACTCTTTGTAGTGAGAGTATAGGCAAGCACATCCAGAACTGGTACGTGTCGACAGATACTCTGATCTGATCAAAAAAATCACAGATGGATATGTTACAAATTTCGGAACGACTACAAGAAGTTGAGAACCGTATACCAAGAATGCAGATTGAAGTCAATGATCTCGCGCTGCTTTTGGAAGAAGCTCTCATCTCCTAATATGAATAGTTATGCCAACTCAACTCGCGTAGAGAGAAATTCCCCAACACATTGTGGAATAAGGAACTCAACCAGTTGATGTAAAAAGTAAGAAAAGCGTATAACAAAGCATAACACTCTAAACAGTAAATTGATTCATATCTGTTATAAAGAGCTTCACCGACTTTACAAAAAGAATATAAGGCAACGTCCTGGAGAAACTTTTGTGAACAAATTAAGTTCACAACCACAGCCACATGGCTGAAAAAAATTCTCTTCAAAGATCTACAGACAACCCCATGAAGTCAATGGATAAACTCTTAAAAACTCAATTTATCGACTACAAAATCATGGAGGAGCCTTTTCAAAAGACACACGTCACAAAATGCTGAGGCTGGCTAAGCTAATATATACTTATAGTACCCAAAAAAATAACTGAACAGAGGATAAAAAGAGAAAACATCTGTATCCACACTATATCAAATATGAGAGGGAACGATAGGACGGATGCGGATGGAATCTTTTAAAACCGACAAGAGGTAAAGAGTAATCTCTTTAACATACTCCAAGATATGAATCTAGTAGAGTATAAAGCTAGGCGGAAGAACGTCTCCACTTGTGCTTATTCCACAAACACAATACGAACACCCAACGATAAAATTGCCCAATATTGTGTTAATCTATCCAGGTTAACCCTTAAATCCCTGACTCGGATCCTAACTGGACACTGTCAATTAAAGAATCAATTTTCTGAAAAAACTTTTCTTGCATTCACTTTTATTTAATTTTAGAAACCTTCTTTAGAATATCTGATAATTTTTGTTCGGTGATTTCATCTTGTTTTACTAAAAATTTCTTCTTAAAACTTTTCTACAAAAGTTATAGAATTTTCAAGCAATTTTTTCCCAAAATTCAATTGAAGGGTTTTTTTGAACGCATGATAAAATTTATGAATAAATGAATTAATTAGTGATTGAATGACTGAATGAATAAATAAACTACATTTTACGTATAAAAAACATCTTAAAAATTGAAATTTTAATCTTAAAAATGCATTTTTTGTATTGAAAACCCTAGTACGCATTTTGTTAATGGTAGGTATATTTATGTTATTACCCTCTTGGAAAAATATTATTATAATTAGGAATATAAGTTCTCGTGATATATAGCTATAATGATAATGATGGAGAAGTTAATAAGAAATAATGACTTAATACTGATTTCGTATAAAAATACTATTATGGACACAATACACGTGTGTAGACCAAATTAATAAATAAAAAACAGTAATTTAGTAAATGTGTAATTATATTTGCCTAACACAAAGTCTATCAATGATTTTCATAAACGATAGCGATAAACATTTTTATCATTCAATCAATCCTCATCATAACCGTTAGACTGTGGCGTTTTAAATACCAAAAATGTTAAAAATCGGACCGTTTAAACTAAACACGGAATGTTTTATATGTTCCTCTTGGATTTTCCTTCGATCATCATCAATTGCATTTACACCATTTACAATCAAATGCAACCATTACGATAACAAACATAATTCCGAATTAAAAATATCAAAAATATTAATCATAATCACAATACTCTTGAATACATTCGTTTTAACCACGCTTGGATTTACGATTTATGATTTATCCACATCCGAGAAGAATCTAACAGAATGTTTATTTATTCTGGTTTATATTTTCAAGTCGATTAATTCCATAATTCCTACATTATTGGTTACACTTGGATATAAAAATAATTTATGCCAGTATCGAGGATTCGTGGAGATAATTAATAACAGAGAAGTATATTCAATAAATACATTATTTAATGAAAAATCCACAAAAACGATATTTAACTATTGCTTATTAGAATCAAGCATTATATTAACAGTTATTCTGCTGTATACGTTTTATGTAATTGCTAGTTTTGATGCTTTCGATTTATGTTTAATGCAGAAAATTTCATTAATTTACGTATTTTATTCAGAATTTAAATGTATATCTAGTTCTATTATTTTAGTTTTAATTTATATCGTTATGGCAAAAGAGTTTCAAGAAAAATTTAAATCTTTACTAATTAATAGAATGGATAATGAATTTTTTAATCGTGATGTGAAAAGGTATGTTAGATTTAATTTAATTGTTAACGCCAATTGGTATAAAACGTCGTCGATTTTTAAAAAATTCTTACTTTGTAATATAACGTTTGCAATCATTAATTCTACAATAGTTTCGTTTATCTTGTTAATTTCCAACGATGGATTTGAAGTGAATTCGTTTAAGATGGTTGTTTTTGGAAGTATATTCTTATATATGGGAACTATTTATGGGAATAGTATTATCTATACTTTACTAGCTAATGTGGTAAGATTATATATTATAAATACAGGGCTGGGATAAAGTATGGTACCAAGTAAATATCTTTAAAACAAAATGGACGATATCTTTGATTTTGATGAAGTATAAAACCAAGTAAATATCTTTAAAACAGACCATATCTTTGAAATTTTGCAGGTAAGTGCAATGGAGCAAAAGTATATTATTAACTAAAAATGTACATCAGATGCATTTTGACCTTTTGCACTTACTTGCAAAATTTCAAAGATATGGTCTGTTTTGTGTTAAAGATATTTACTTGGTTTCATACTTTATCCCAAACCTGTATAGTAGGTAAGTGCTAGAAATTCTCAATTTCAGTAAAAAGAAGAGGTTTTTGTTTTAAAAAAAAATTTCTTTAACTCTGCTATGGATCCAAACTAGATCGAAATCTGTGTTAGTGAAACAAAGTGCTGATCAATTCTTTACTTAATATCTCTATTGCTATTTATGTAATTGCAGCTATTGACAATTCTCTTTTATTGTTGACGGAGGATCCAATCAATTGAGATGAAGAGAGAAATAAAAGCAATTTTGACTTTTAAAATGAACTACCACATAGAAACGTTCGCCATTTCATCAATTTAGATTAATTAGTGCAATTAATCCAAGAAAATTACTTTATCAAAAGTAAAGCATTAATTTATATTCTAATTTAGGTGTTATATTCTAAATCATAATTGAATTAATGTTTTACTTTTGTAACGTTTATTAAATTAAAGTTTTGACACTCTGTAATTTTTACTTATTTTACTTAGTTGAGAATTATAGCACTTGCTTAACTTAATTGATAGTTTAGTTCCAAATTAAAATATTTTTATTTTTAGTACGATCCACTGAAATCATTCCTGTATAAATTCCAAATCAGCAATTTGAATAAAAAAGAATCGGATCAAGTACTTATCCCTGCTATTTTGTATATTCTTGTGGTTAAAATATTCTGTTTTAGATTGAGATTTTAATTCGTAAATTAGACCTGCACAAGCCAAAACTTGATTGCTACAACATATTTGTTAATAGTGCCGGAATCTTAGGATCGGTAAGGTTTGTAATTTAAGTTTCTATTTAATATAATTTTGTCGTTTTAGGTCACTGGAGCGGTTGTAACATATGTACTTGTCGCAATACAGATTTATTATATATACATATAAATAAATTTACAAGTGCTTAATACCCAAGCAATGGGTTTTCTAGTAGAAATTTATTGTTAAATCATTAACTGTTTAAATTCTGAAGGTTACCTCGGCTACTCTGAACCAAGCTATACCCAGGTTTTTGGTGTCGGAACTGGTGGCAAGGTGCCAGAAAGTGTTCTGGCCGATCTTTATGAACTCGCCACCATCTCCCTTATCACTTATCTACGATGCATCCACCTTCGCGCATTTGGTCTCGCCGATCACCGCGATGCCTAATTGTCGTTCTGATTCGAGGACTGCCATCACGTGGTATGACATATGTTGAGGTTTGCTTGAAGGATGGATATTGTTGCCTTCAGAAGCGCTTTCGAGCTGATGTTATTTTGCCTCGTGATATTCTCTCGCTCGCTTGTCTGTTCCGCTCACAGTCACACTATATCTTGGCTGTTGCTGCGTCCCCCCTGGTCGGTATTTACACCGGCCTTCCTTTTCTTGACTTCATTGCGGAAACAGGAGCAGGCTGCACTCCCTGTTAAGTGTTGAGCGTCCCCTTCAGCATCCTGACATGGGCCGCATTTAGGGTATCAGCCAGTAGATCGCGTCCTTGGGTCCCGCAAAGAAGGTGATTCTCAACCCTTGCTATACAGGCGGATAAAATTGACCTGATTTACTTCATCGATCTCTCTGCTGTCCCTTGCAAGCATCACCCTTCCTTCATCTCTTCTGGTTCTGGTTCTGGTTTAAATCGATGGGAGGGAAGAGAGTTCCGCCGTACGTAGGCCCCAATGGGCCCTTTGTTCGTCCTCCCATCTGAGTCCTCATTCCTTGCCACGGTCAAGCCAACCCAAGGCATTGGCAAATGCCAGGACTGCAGCAAGAGGGACTCTGAGGATGTCTGAAGGATTTAGATATCCCTCTCCCATTGTGGATTTACGTAGGTTGGATAACACGGGGCAGTCTAGCAGTACATGCTCCGCGGTTTCCTCTTCTGCTTCACACCCTCTGCAGATAGGACTAGATTGTAATCCCAGTTTGTACAGGTGTGATCGTAAATTGCAGTGTCCTGTAAGAAGCCCTACCACCTTCCGTAGGTTTTCTCTGGACAGTTGCATACAGTATATTGCCGTTTTGCTATTCATTGCGATGAAATTTTTTGAGACTCTACAGCCAGGTATGTTGTCCCATCGCTCCTTATGGCATCTGATTGATGCAGTTTTCAGTAGGGTACTCAGATCTAGCAGAGAGGACAGCAGGGAGGGATTCGGTCCGCTTACCGTTTGTCCGGATGCCTTCCTCGCCAAACCATCTGCTATTCTGTTCCCTCTGCTGTTGTTGTGTCCTTTTACCCAGCATAGAGTTATCTCGTTGTCACGAGCCACTTCTTCCAGGGCTTCGTAGCATTCCAACGTTAATGCTGAGGTTATTTTGCAGTTGGCAATGGACAAGATTGCCGCTCTGCTATTTGTTATGATGTGTCCTTCATCCCTTATTAATGCACCTATTTTGTTCCTGATCTCCTCACCGCTAGTTTCTTTCTTAACTTCCAGCACCAGGTTTTCGGCCAGGCTTCTCTTTGCCTAAGCTAATCCTAATCCTTTTTTTAATTTTCCCAGTATCGCGCTATATGAGAAATCTTTAACCTCCACCATTCGCCCTAGTTGTGCGCCTTTTTTTTCTTTTTTTATGGACGTTCTTGGCCATGCAGGATCAATAGATTTTCGTATTTCCAAAATACATATTAACGTTAAAATTACAATACAATGTTACAATACTATACATTATAATACTTTACAAAACAATACGACCGTAGTGTTGTGTGTAAGCTACACCAGGGCGGCCTCCTTTGCCTCAAGAATTGATTTGGCTTGTTCTACGGCCTCCCAAACTAAGGTGAGCCTCAACGAGGGTATCCAGGCTAAGGGGAACACCCAGGGCGTTCTCCAGTACCTGACACTGGTTGCTCCTACGTGAGCACCTTATGTAAGTAGGCCGGGCATTATTACATATATCCCACCGGGGCAACATAACTTCCGATGGCCCTCCTGCATTGGTTAAGAGTCTCTAAACGGCTCTGGTCATTTGTGCGGTGCCCTATGCTGCTTCCACAACCTGGGTGCTGCAGCACTGCCTGGCTTCCAGCCTTACGCTGAGGTACTTGAGGTTTGGGGACACCTCATCCTCATGCCTACCCCTTAATGTTACTACCCCAGATTGCTTTCATCTTATGCGCAGCCACATCAAAGCCCATGGAGTTTATCTAGCCTTTGACAAGTGCAGTGCCCCCATGTGCAAGCACCTCTACGTTTGCCATCTCTCTGTCCCAACCTAGCACTAGAACGTCGTCGGTCAAAAGGATTCAATCGACACCCTCTCGAAATAACAAGGCCGGGACCCTGTCAAAGGTTCAATTCCACAGTGTACGCCCTAATAAGGAACCCTGTCGAACACCTCTGTAACGGCCCATGTCTCCGTGACTCCCGCTTTGCCCACGTAACGCACTTCGTGGTCCTCCAGATAGTTCGCAACCATCGCCCTGATATTTTTTAGGGACCCCTCTGCAATGCAGCTCGTCCATTATGGGCTGCCAGGGGATGAAGTTGTTAGGAATAACATCGATTGAGATTGCAATTCAATGCCTTCTCTTTCTGAGCGGTCCTCCGTTAGCCTCTCCCGTCAGTCGGCGAACTTCCAGGAGGGTATCTACTGTGGAAAGACTACGCCGGAATCCGAATTGTCGAGGAAACAACCCTTCGGTCGCCTCCAGCTATCCGTTGTGGCGGTCCATAAATAGCCTCTTGAAAATCTTATCTTACACGTCAAGGAGGCCAATGACCTTCCCCCCTTCGGTAAGAGGGCCAGGCGGGCTATTTTGTATTGTCGAGGAAAGTTGCCTCTACGTAGGTAGTGCTTATAAAATTCCGTAACGGGCGAAGGTTGATTTACAACGTAGTTTCTGTAAGCTACGTTGGGTACACCGCCGGGTCCAGGAGCTTTACGGTGCGGCAGTGCACACGCCGCCCCCATTACCTCGCCTTCTGTGAACAGGTCGGAGTCGTTAAAATACGTGAGTAGTCCCCGCATAACTTTGTGGCCCCCTCCATGAGGAATATAATCTTTAACACTTCGCTCATACCTCCAGGTACTAGCATAGCCGTGTTGGGGCGGTGATGTCCGAGTTTGCGAGCGATAATCCGGTAAGACATTCCCCATGGGTCATCCTCCACTTCCTTAATAAGGCGCTTCCAGGCCGTTCCCCCTTTTGATAGCCAGTTTGAAGGACTTTCTTGCATTAAAAGCCGTGACTTCTAGCACCCCTAGATCGGCGTTCCTCGAGCGCCTGCACCTAATAATGTCCGCCCTGGAACTATTGGCGCGACCATTCCACTAAGGAATCTGCAGCTATTAGCCCGGGTGCCAGCCTCCTGGCCATGTCATTAGGGTCGTCCAGAGATATAATGGGATGGCTCATCATCCTCTTAAAGGCTGTCCAAACTGCCCTAACCATTTTCCAGAGGTTGACTGTTTCGGGGAGGCGTGTGATGGAAAAGCTAATGAGCCAGTGGTCGCTCAGGGTCTCCACTTCATCCTCTACCCTCCAGTTCATGGTCTTATTGCACAGTTCGGGAAAGATCCATGTCAGGTCAATTATGGACGAGGCAAGGCCCCGATTGAACATAGGTGCGTTACCCTCGTTGGCCAGCACTAAGTTGAGGGCTATCACCGCGTCGAGTAGCCCCAGAACAGACATTCTATCAACTTTCCTTGCCGGGCTAAGGCTGATGTCCTTGTTGTTGCTTCCGTCTGCGAGGCTTTGTCGGAAGCGGCTCTCTTTGACTGTGTAGAAACATCGGGGCCCTCCGTGACCCCCTTAATATTTCGTTCGGTTCCAATTTTGTGCATTTTCGGCCGATTTTGGGGGGTAAATTACTGGTTTTCCCAGTTGTCCTTGTCGAATCTTAGATTAATCAGGCCGCTGATCAAAAAACCGATAAAAATTAGTTCTACGTATTTAACATTCGATTTTGGGGGATTACCAAAAATGTTTGCGGGAACTGGTTGTGTAACTTCTACCGAGATTCAGTTCAATCAGATCGCGGATGGATGAGATTGGGCCCATCCGGATGAAATTCATCAGGGGCATGGGGCTCGCTTCTGGCACGATACTTGTCTGATCGAGGCGAACCTTCACACATATTACCGATGCTAGCATTTAAAATCGCGGAGTGATCGAATACACGTCTGCATTTCATGAGTGCTAACCTAACCTAACTGTTTAAATCCTAGAATATGTTACTCAAATTATATATATATATATATATAGTAAAGATTAAATATTGTTCGCCGTCAACAACAGCCACAATCGGTTTCGATCTTTTTGGATCGAGATTCACTTAGAAGTATATAACTATAGATGGCCCTTTATGGTATTATCGTGTAGTAAAGGTGTTTTTTGCGAAGTACAAATTTTCTGTTACAACTGGTTACTAAAAAATACTACACATTAGTATCTAATACCTGCTAGTATATCAATAGAGAATACAACTAAGTACTTTATCATTAATCCATTAAATACCATTGGAACATACGCTCTTATTTCATTTTTAACTGAAAGGTAACAAACTTCGAAGATAAAAATATCTAGAAATGTTACTTAGTAATAATAATGTAATAATGTAGTAAATAATCCATAAGTAGATTTAATTGTCACATGTATAACTACATATTTTCTGATAGGACTAGTTACTAAAACATATACATTTTGGCACTAAAAACTGATGAAATAACATTTAAATGTGGAATACTATCATATTTCATACAAAAATACCACTAGTTACGAAAAGATATTATACGTTGGTAACTAATAACACTGATTGCTAAGTGAAGAATATGTCCTAGTATAATATCGAAAAAATATCATGTAGTAACTAGTTAATAATTCAGTAGTAAATTGTATCTGCTATATGTGCATCTTTCCCACAGGGCCACTTACTAAAAGATATCATATCTTGGCAGAAAAGAATGATATTATAACAACTAAATGAGGAAGTATAAGCTTTGAATGCTACATGAATACATTTTCTGCTACTACTACACGATGGTAACTAATGACTAAAAGGTACTTCACGTTGTAAATAATAAATAGTTAATATGTGAACTAATACAACCTAGTTAATTAATTACTAGGTGGCATTGGATGACATGTTGACCTAGTATAGTATGCAGTAATTAGAAGGTAAATTAAACAATTGGTATTAGTTCACTATTTTTATAGTGAGAATTTAATTCATCGTAATATTCAGTTATAAAAAAGCTTTAAAAAATCATCTAAGATAAAAGGAGTTTTTTTTTGTTAAGAATGGAAACGTTCTTCAATAGAAATAAGTAACGTAATTTCATATAGGAGTTGATTGTAAGGGTTATACAAAGGACTGCATATCATTTTTATTATTTCTGTAGCAGTATTTATTAAAGTTACTACTTAGGAGTTAAAGAAAAATCTATTGAAGAGAAATTTCTTAAAGTTGAATTTGTATGAGAATTGGTATGTAAGAAATGACTTGTCTCACATAAGTGTAATTTATTTCTTCTGGCATTCATTTAATATATATTTTAAATAGGCTGTCGTAAAAAAAAAACTTAATCAATTAATAGCTAACGTAATAAGAAATGGAATTCGTCGTTGAAATATGTTTATCGCCTTAAGCGAAAAACCCAAGCGGAATGGTTAATACGAACAATTTTGAAATCGATTCACGACCGAGTGAAAGTGATATCATAAATCTTAATATTTTACAGTATATATAATAAATGAAAATTTTAGCGGAAATTTCTCCTGGTGGGTTTATAATGTCTCAGATTACTGCAATTATTCACTTTAGGAATTCTAATCATTAACACTCGTCTTAGTACATTTTAAAGAATTGTCATTGATCTTATCATGTGCATTAATTGGATCAAGAGTTATACATTTATATTATCAAGAACAGTGAACTAAGTTAATTGAAAAATTGCCAATGCCATAAAATATGACAACGTGGATAGTTGAGTAGATTAGGTAGCAATTAATTTGCGAAACAATTGTGAAAATAAAAACAAAATTAATTATTAAATAAAGCAGGGTTTATGATGAAATTAATTTCATGATATTTAAGATACCCTTCAAATCAAATATTTAGAAACAATTATGTACTGAAAGTAGAAAATTGCTGTTTTAATTATAATTCTCTTTATCTGAACCGTGTTTTTCGGAACCAATATCAATTTATATTTTTCTAAAAAAATTCTATAAAATATACATTCAATCAGATGGACTACCAATGGGATCACCTTTGTCGCCATCATTGTCGGTAATTTTTATGAATAATTTTGAAAATAATTTACTACAACAAGAAGAAACATATACATTTTTAGACTAGATACATAGACGACATTTTTTATATATGGTCAGGAACATTTAGACAATTGGAAATATTTACAAAACTTCTAAATGATTGAACAAACAAATACAATTTACAGTTGAAAAATAAGAGAACAATAGCTTAAACTTTTTAGATCTAAATATTTTAAAAACAGACAATAACACACTTGCATACAAAATTTTTAGAAAAAAACAAGCACAGATAATATAATTCCAGAAGATTCGAATACACTTAATAAAATAAAATATAGCACCTTTCATTTATTTTTCCACCGATTAATTAATATTCCTCTAAACCATGTTTACTTTGAAAAAGAATTAAACATAATAAAAACAATAGTCACCAATAATAATTATAAAGAAAAATTGATAGACCATATTCTTCAAAAAAAGTGCAAGCAATTACAAAAATACTTTTATAGTTTGATAAAGTTGAAAAAATCTTTTAAATAAAATTAAAACCATATCACAAGTGAAAGAAAGTAACATCATTTTGACTAAAAAATTTAAAAAGGGCGGAGTGTACAAATTGAAGTGGTATAAATGTGATGCAATATATTTAGGACAAACCGGCAGGTCATTTGAAACTGCAATAAAAGAACACCGCTATGATTCAGGTAATAAGGGATTAATATTTAATTACCGAGAATAATTGGAAATAAGAAAAGCACTAAACGCAGGCTAAAAAATTGTCAACCACATGGACAAAATATCGAATTCAGCGATATTAAATGCTGTTATTACTTTTTGTACATCATTCTTGATAATGGATTTGACCGGAAACTAATCGAATACATTTTTAATTTGTGAAACATGCCAAGTGAATTTAATTTAATTTAATATAAAACCTACATTAATATAATGTGATCAATGAGAGTTTATAGTTAATAGTGAAAGTGATTCTCTATTAGTTTAATTTATTCTCTTGTGTACTAGTACGCATTATGAATAATGCTGAACGAAAAAAACGCCATCGCCTGGACCGCAAGCGTAGGCGTAGTAATATGTTATTTTTTCAAATCTGAAATTGAATATTTGGGGTATAATATCAGCGATTCAACCATTCAACCCAGTTCAAATAAAATAATGGCAGTTCGAGATTTTCCAAAGCCTACGAATGTTCACCAAGAAAGACAGTAGAGACAGGGTTTGACGGGATACTTCCGGAAGTTTATCAAGGATTATTCCGTTAAATCCAAACCATTAACTACACTACTGCACAAAGATTATATCTGGAATTGGGGAAAGGAGCAGGATGAAGCCTTTATAGAGCTTAGGAATAGTTTAACTTCAAAACCAATACTCACCTTATTTGGCCCTAACTTAGAAACTATTTTATATACTGATGCAAGTAGATGGGGTTTAGCTGGTATCTTGGTCTAAATACACAGCAACAAAGAAAGAGTGGTCGGTAGACAAACATCAGGTTCTGAACAAAAATTCCACTCCTACGAACTAGAGACATTGGCGATAGTAACGTCGGTTAAAAGGTTTCGACAGTATTTGTTAGGCAGAACATTCACGCTAATCACTGGCTGTGCGGCAATTACAAGCACATTCTCTAAAAGTGAGGTGAGTACTCGTATAGGCCGATAGGTATTAGCCCTAAACGAATACCATTACAACATTGAGGTAGTTGACAAATGCAACATGTAGATGCTCTTAGTCGAAACCCGCCAGTGCAGAGTAAGACCGTTTGTCTCACTGTTGTGTAGGAGTCAGACTGGTTGTTAGCGGCACAGCAGCAAGATAAAAACATACAAAACATAAAGAAAATCTTAGAATCAGGGCATTCTAACAACGAACAAAATATATTTAACCAGTATTTCCTTAAAGGGGGAAAGGTCTTCAAAATAACTGACTACGGGCAAAGGTGGGTGGTACCGGAGCTAGCCCGATTCCAGGTTTTGCGTATGGCGCACGATGATGTAGAACATTTTGGTATAGAAAAAACAAATGAACTCGTATCAGGTCAGTATTGGTTTAAAAATATGCGGAGGTTCATAAAGAATTATGTGAGTTGTTGTCTTAATTGTCACTATTTTAAATCGTTGTCTGGCAAGCCTTCTGGATATTTGCACCCAATTCCAAAAATACCAAAATAATTTCATACCATCCATATCAACCATCTGGGACCTTTTGTAAAAACCACATCGGGTAATACACAAATTTTCGTGGTAATAGATGCATTCACTAAATTCATATTGATATACCCGGTAAGGAACACAAAATCACAATCAACCATAAAGTGCATAAAAGATATAATAAAGGTATTTGGTGTTCCCTGTAGAATTATTAGTGAGGTACATCATTCACTAGCGAAAAATTACGAAAATTCTGCATATACATAGGCACCAAGCATTACCTAAACGCAGTGGCGATGCCTAGGGGAAACGGTCAGGAAGAACGATACAACCGCATAATTTTAGACTCACTTGGAACTATGGGAGGGAATGTAGAAGATGATAGATGGGATGAGAATATAATGAATATTCAATTAGGGTTAAACCGTACTATTAATAAAGGTATAGGTGTAACAACAAGCCAGGCTTTAATGGGTTATCGTGTATTTTCACAGGGTGCGATGGAATCGTGTGGGCGATACGAAGAAAATGTGACCGAGGTCCATGAACGTATAAAGGCATACATTGAACAGGACCAGGCGAATCAGAAGTTCAGATTTGATCAAAGGCGATCGAGAGCTCGTCCATATGCTCTTGGCGATCTTATGCTGACAAAAAACACAAGTGCACCCACACCAGGCACTAGTCAAAAGTTGCTTCCCAAGTGGCGAGGTCCATTCAGAATCGTCCAAGTACTTGGAAATGATCGATATATAGTGGCAGACATTCCTGGAGCTGAATGCAGTTGATCCAGTTAACACTCTAGATTATCTAGCCCAATGCTCGTAAAAAAATATCTCAGTACACTAATAATTTCATAAATTGCAGTGGCCAGTTGGAGACAAAGTGCGGTCACTTTTGGAAGTCAGGAGTAACCGAATGTTGTGAAGTTAATGACCCCAGCCGAAAATAAACTGCCTGCAAGCGAGAAATTAGGAACACACGGGATTCCCCTGGATAATTCGATTAAAATGAAGGGGAAAATACGAGAGCACGGGAGTGTGGGTCGTCCAGGAGGTCGCATCGTTATTTTCTTTTATTGTCAAAATAAATGGAATTATTATTAAATTCGTCTGAGACAGTATATTAGTTTAAATCATATTTCTAACAGTATGCATATATAAAAACAGAATGAGAAATGGCTAATAACAAATGTAAATGTTAAATGACAAATGGCCAACGGCAATTATTTATTTATTTAAAATACTCTTACAGAATTTTTAATAGGTAACCAAACTTCCTACGGTAAACGAATATTGATAAATAATAATCTAATTCATTTGACTTCTACTATCTTCTGTCATTTTACATTTGTTAATTATCATTTATCATTTGTCATTTGGATATTTGTTATTTGTAATATATTATTTGTCATTGTCATCTGGATTAGGTCTGAATTAGATGACATATCTGTCTAATTAATCAGACGACTGCTATGTTTTATCATTGACAAAGGTAAAATTATAAAATATAGTAGACGTCAGATTAGTTAGATAGATCTGTCATCTAATTCAAACCTAATCCAGATGATAAATGAGAAATAATATATTACAAACAACAAATACAAATGACAAATGATAATTAACAAATCTAAAATGACAGAAGACAGTAGAAGTCAAATAACTTAGATAGACAACTATCAACTAATCCAGATGAAAAAATAACAGTTGACAAATAAAGTTTGTGTAAAGTTTTAATTTAAAAAAATACTCGATACATGATAAATAAAATATTATATATGACATATATTCTTATCTAACCCAGATAAATAATAACAATTGATAAATAGCAAACGACATATAAATAGTGCTTTTCAATGTTTGTAATAAAAGCTATAGTTTATTTCTCGAATAGTGTTTTTCTAAATTAATTTAAATAGATGTGACAAATGATAAATGTCATATGCAATTGACAGAAATATTCTCCCACTTAATTCAGATGACAAATAACAATCTACATAAAAATAAAAGACACAGAAAACATTAGTATTTGACAATGAATACATTATAAATAACAAATAAAACATGGCACATGATAAGTAACCAAAGACAAACTACAATTTAGAAAATAATAACTAAGAAATAACGAATTACAAAAATGCCAAATGATAAATCGTCTTTTGCGAATAAATAATTCATGGGTCATGAAAAATGACTAACTAGTCCAATTAGGGAATCTTCAATTATAATTAATGTTTTCTTATGTCATTTCTGCCTTTTTTCTTTTATTTTCTGTCTTCTGTCTTCTGTCTTCTGTCTTCTGTCTTTTGTATTCTGTCTTCTGCCTTCTGTCTTTTGTATTTTGTATTCTGTCTTCTGCCTTCTGTCTTCTGTCTTCTGATTTCTATATTCTGTCTTAGCTTACCAATTGGCTAAATAAAACAGTAATTACAATATTACTAGGTAAGTAAGTTTTCTCAGTTAACTTTTTGTAAATACACTGTAAAATCTTGGTTGGCTGTTCTATATGCTAAGGATCATTCAAATCCGTTGTATTGACATGTCTTTACTGTCTTTAAATATAATATATACACCGGTGTAGTACTAAATTAAATTACTTACTGACAGCACATACAGAAGAGGGAAGACAAATGATAGAAGATAGAAGACAAAACAGACCAAAAAATACAGAAATAACAGAAAATACGGAAAAGACAGAAATGACAGAAAAGACCGAAAAGACAGAAGAGAAAATCTGAAAAGAAAGAAAAAAATTAAAACACAAAAGATAGAAGATACAAAACAGAAAACAAATATAGAACACAGAAATGATGTAAGATCTTAATATTAATATTTCGTTATTAACACAATATCATCAGCGTACGCCACCATCTACATTTTTTTCTTTAAATTTTAACGATTCTTCTTTAGTTTTAAAATATTCCACAATTCTGATTAGTTATTACATGATTTTAAATTTTTCACTTGTTATTCCCAGTATCTTTCACATACACAATTATTTTTCATTTTAGCTGCGGCCACCTGTATAAATTTACTGTCCTTTTTTTAGTTTCATCGCATCTCGACATTCTTCATCAAAGTTATTTACATGCTCTTCTATTGCTCCCTCACTTATTTTCCACTAACCCATTCATTTTTTCTGTTAGTATTTTCGAGGTATATGAAAAGACATAATATTATAAGTTATAATATATAACTCATTCAGTAATCAAACTTTATTCCTTTGAACATTTTCTAACCTTTTCCTTATATCTCGTTTTAGCGATTGTCTAGTTTTTTATCTACCTCTATCTTAATCTCTATTTTTAGTGGTAGAATTTTATAAATTCTTCTACTTTAATCCTTCTATCTTCTTCTCTTGTCAGCTCTTTGAATTACTGACGATCAACATTAATCAATAAATATTTTCTTCGCTGTCTAATCTCCTAATGTTTGTACCCATGTAAAACTTTTCATCCCTCTTCCATCACCCTCTATCTTCGCAGTTTATACACTTACCTTGAGACCCTACTTCAATCCCTAAACCGACATTGCTAATACCCCCACCCAACTCCCCCAATCTTGCATTAAGATCAACCTTTCTTCTTCGCCAGTTCTACAATATATTTTCTTTAACTGTTTAATAGTTTTTATTAACACACATACATATAATATTTATATATATAATTAAAGCAGAAAGAGCGTCCAAATATATATTTTTACATAAAATTAAATATATGTAATGAAGTACTAATTAATTATGACGAACGAACTAAAAGTCCTTATTTCACTTATTATTTTATGAATGTTATTAATAAAATAATAAGGGAAGTAAGGAATTTTATTTCGTTCATTATAATATAGAACAATTCACTCAACCCGAAATTTAGTATTAATTAATGTTGATATAAATATTAAAATAAAATAAAATAATGATTTTATAAAACTGATAATTATAACAATAATAGTAACCCATATTTCATTATCGACATATAATAATTGTTTGCGAGTAAATTATTAACCACTAATTGGTTTACGTGTTTTTAAATTACTGTCACATTCCTGCACAACACGCGGTAAATATTTTAATTGGAAAGTTGCGCTGATTGCAATTAGAGATCCACAAGGCTTTACACATTGTTACCTAAATCTAAATATCGTGTCTTCTGCGAGTGAAATCTATTGTAATTACCTTTGCGTTCGCAGGTGTTTAATCGGATTAATGATAATTTTTTTTCGATGTAGTATTTTCAGTCAATTATATTATAAAATTGCCTTGAATGTTTCCATTGAAGAAAATATTAAGTTTTTATAATAACTTGTTAAAGTAACATTTACATATTTAATGCGATATTCCAGAACTATTACTAAGAGATGGACGCTAATGTCTGAACGAATTAGAAATGGTACAATTACTTTTTCAACAACGGGATGACAAAATAATTGGATTAATAAAAAAAAAAGATATGACCATCACCTAACTTTCCCCGTTTATAAGCAGAAAAATCAAATAGTAGTAATGTACTAGTTTAAAAAATACAGTGAAAAAATTAAAATTGTATGCTTCATAATAGTTCAGAAAGTAGTACCCGTTTGCATCGTGCGGAGCGTTGGGAAATAAAGTAGCCGCCGGATGTGTGCTAACATGTTCATTTGAGTTTCAGGAGACTTTGTGCACACGTCTTGGTGGTATTGAGTGTTTATAATGTTCAAGAAAATAAAGAACGCCGCCAGTTTTGAAATAGGAGTTGTGATTAGATTTCTCAACGCATCGCAATCGGATTAAAGATAATTTTTTTCCGATGTAGTATTTTCAGTCAATTATATTATAAAATTTCCTTAAATAATACTTACTATTCAAGATATGCTAAGTTTAATTTCATGATCATAATATTTATTCAGTTCATTAAATATTGTCAATTCTTATAATTTAATAATAAATATGTGATACGCTTTGCGTTAAAAGGAAGAGTGATCTACCCGGATAAAATAAGATAAATGAGCTATTCCGAGTCATTTTCCTATGACTGATCGTTCCCGGTGCGCAAAGCAAGACATTAGAAATTACTCCTTTTCCCATTTAAAGCTATTAGTACATATTAGGAAATAGGTGAGCAGAGGTTTTAATTATATCAGGTTATGTAATACACTATGTTCACTACTTGGAATGAATTGAAACATCACAATTAACTTTTTCCAAACTATATTGGGGGTGTTATACTTAAATTTAATTAAGCAAAAATACTTCTACTAAATGTTATAGCTTGGAACTTCCCAATGTTTAACAGGAGTTCATTCTAATCGTTCCATTTTTTCTATAAATGATAAATATCTAGCATACATAAAGCAATCAGAAACATCATTAACAAAAAATAGGAACAAAATAGGTCTAATGTGTGAACCTTGTGGCATACCCAACAAAACTTTAAGATTAGAAAATAGATGGTGTTTATTATGACAATTTTTTGACTATTAGTAAAGAAACTATGAATCCAATCATGTGATGATTTAACCCGTAATAAATGAATTTATTAATTAGAATTGAGTATGTCTTTGAAAAATTAGTATACACTCTCTCTGTCTGTTTCTGCCTGATTTTTCCCTTTATCTTTCACGTAAGTTCAGTAGCATTAAATTGTTTTCTTTTCATTTATTATTAGTGGTTTGTTAAAATATCGAGTAACTAACTCTTTTAGGCCGTGGAAAAGTACGAATCACTTTTAAATATCACGTTGTCTTCAACTGTGCCTGGGTGGCGTAGCCGGTAGCGCACTCAAAAGACAATCCAAAGGCCGAAGGTTCAAATCCTGCTTTAAGGTGTTGAATATATTTTCTGATGATAATATACCTCCTTGTGGCATTTCATATTATACAAACAATTATTTTATCGATAGGTTTTTCGTTTTTTATTTCTTGTGCTGTTTAGGTTTGTATTTATTAGATTTATATCTTTTGGTTATATTGAAACTGAGTTATACAATTGTTAAAATGTTAGTATTTAAATAGTGCTTTTAATTTATCACTAAAATAAAATTGATATTTGTTTTAGGATTAGGGATTCTTCAGGATCATATTAAATAAACATATTTTTTATTATTTATTTTTTAAATAAAATATATTACAATAACAAAATAAACATCAACAAAACGTATGTACAAGAACAACATCATTCACACATTAACTTAGAAGGCATTTATGGACGGGTTGTTTAGACGGGGGAGAATAACTTACTATTAACTGAACTAGATTATGAACAGACTTGTATATGGAAGGAGGTAACTTGAGTGTGAAAATTTTAATCGTAGCCACCGTGACCGCCGTGACCGCTGCCGCCACCACCGCCATGGCCGCCGCCGCCACCTCCATTTGTAAGTAATCCGGTCCATCCGTGACCTCCTCCTCCTCCAATACTACTTCCACCAGAATATCCTCCGCCTCCTCCGCCTCCACCTCCATGCCCGCCACCGTGGCCTCCTCCAAATCCACCGCCGTGACCTCCTCCGAGTCCACCGCCGTGACCTCCTCCGAAACCACCGCCGTGACCGCCGCCTCCATGATGGTCGTCTCCACCACCTCCTCCGTATCCACCTCCAAATCCGCCGCCAAATCCACCTCCTCCACCTCCGTGGTGATCATCGTGTCCTCCTCCAAATCCACCACCGCCGCCATAACCACCTCCTCCACCACCGTGTCCTCCTCCGCCTCCATGATGGTCATCTCCACCGTGACCACCTCCAAATCCGCCGCCAAATCCACCTCCTCCTCCATAACCTCCGCCGCCTCCTCCATGATGATCGTCACCTCCATGTCCACCTCCAAAACCGCCTCCGCCTCCATAGCCTCCTCCTCCACCTCCGTGATGATCATCGCCTCCAAATCCTCCGCCAAATCCACCGCCACCACCGTAACCTCCTCCTCCACCGTGATGGTCATCTCCACCAAAACCACCTCCATGGCCTCCGCCAAATCCGCCACCGTGTCCTCCTCCGAATCCACCGCCTCCGCCGCCATGATGATCATCACCACCTCCATATCCACCACCACCTCCTCCTCCGTGGTGGTCGTCTCCGCCAAAACCTCCGCCGAATCCACCACCACCGCCTCCTCCGTGATGATCGTCTCCACCATGACCTCCGCCAAAACCACCGCCTCCTCCATATCCACCGCCGCCACCATGATGATCATCACCGCCTCCAAAACCTCCTCCGAATCCACCGCCAAATCCACCTCCGCCTCCATGATGATCATCACCTCCACCACCGCCATATCCTCCGCCAAAACCTCCGCCAAATCCACCGCCGCCGCCATGGTGATCATCATGTCCTCCTCCAAATCCACCACCTCCGCCGTATCCACCTCCTCCTCCACCGTGGTGATCGTCTCCACCGCCGAAACCACCGCCATGACCGCCTCCAAAACCACCTCCGAAACCGCCACCGCCGCCATGGTGATCATCGCCGCCAAAACCGCCTCCTCCGCCATAACCACCGCCGCCGCCGCCGTGATGATCGTCGAATCCACCGCCGCCGCCAAATCCACCACCATGGCCGCCTCCGAAGCCACCGCCGCCATGGCCACCACCAAATCCACCTCCACCTCCACCTCCGTGTACGTGAATTATTTCCTTATGGTGACTTGCGCCAGTTTCTGGGACGTGAATTCTAATATGTACACTAAAAAAAAAAAAAACAAAATTAGTTAAAATTCACTTTATTACAAAAAATTAAGCAGGCTTACTGTTCCTTTCCAAACGTGGCTGCACTGAAGGCAATCAACGTCGGCAGAACCAACAAAATCTGTAAATTTAAACAACATATTAAAATATATACTATTAAAATATAAAATCATTAAAATAATTCGTTTACGTAATTTAAAAAAAATCATACAAAGCAATATATATATATAAAAAGTCTTGAAATCTACAATTTTCTTAATTCCTTTGTAGTCATTTATAATATAAGTGATTATGTAAAAGCTTACTTTATGCCTTATTTTGTGTGGCAAACATATGTAAACTGTTTTAGATATTTCCAAAAAAAAATAACGATCGCACTCTGAAACAAAGTTGACTTAAAGTTTAAAAGGTAAATGAAAATAATTTCGACGTTTTTATACCACTATTTAATACATTCATTTCATTTACCCTTTTACAATGAAATTCCACATAGTAACGGTCGCTACCATCACTTTCATTATATTGAAGATGTACCACAAAGTAAACGCCTCCACAATTAAACATGTACTTAAGTTTTTTTCAGATATGAGAAAAGTATTTTATTTCTATAAAACAATAAAAAAAATAATTTCTTATAATTTGTTTTGAATTGAAACAATTTATTTATTATAACAAAAATTTGTTTAATTAAAAATACTTACAATATATTTTCTCTTAAAATGTTTATATCATAAATAACCTAACGATTAATTATTTATTATATAGTTTATTGCATGAATGATTTTAAAGTACAAATAATGTTCAAAACTACACCAATATATAATAATTAAAAAATAATAAAGTTATTGTACTTACTACTTATTTAAGGGTTTTATAATAATAATTATTTTTTTAATAAATAATTTTATCAATTGATTAATTACGAAGTTGTGCAAATTTAAAATATATTTTATAAATTTACACTTATTAAATTAAAAATTATTTGGTATTTTTAATAATAAATAAAAGAATTTAAAAAAAAACTTACTAAAAATTTGGAAGCCATAGGCCTGACTTCCGTGAGCTTTTTATGAAAAAAAAGCACAGAAGATGTTGTCTTGTTGCTGTCTTGGTCGAGTGTAGCTGCCTTCTCCCGAAACGCATTTTATATAGGGAATCTCTCTTTTCACTCTTGGAATGGTAAGTTATGGTTTTCCACCGATAGTGGGGACTTTCTGCGGGGAGACGTTTCTTGGCCGTGACCCAGAGATGTGGTGTATTATGTGCGAGAGTGAAAGAATGATCGAAAGAGAAAGGTCATTGAGCAACCGCCGAGGCAGCTTTTAGTTCTGCACAGGAACTAACAGTAGGAAGATGTGCGGCTCTTCCTCAATTTATTCTGCCGATCGACGATCTCTAATTGTTTGCAAACCTAAGCGTTTTTGCGACATACACAATTCAATGTACTTTCTTCTATTATTAATGTATGTAAAGTAATTGACAAAATATTCATCTTAATTGATATTACAAACAATAAATTAATATTTGAAAACTCATAACTGATTATAAACTCCGATTATAAACTATAAGCAATGATTTAAAAATAAGCATAAGATTTAAAAATATATATATATGTAAATAAAATTAGTCACGAATATTGCACTGATTAAGAAGCTAAAAAACTACGTTTTAATTGTTTTAACATAAATACACACTTTTTGAAGGTTTCAAAAATTACAAGAGTAAACGTGATTGAATACATTTATAATTCAACCACGTTCACTCTTGTATATATATTGGGAGGGTGAGTGGAAGTTATCCTTTTGAACAAAGGGAGAGTCAGAGTGACAAATGTCAACATCTTCGATTTCCCTTCATCAGAAACTCTATATAGTATTACGTTGTGAGATCTATTTGTACGTTCTGTAATTTCAGAGATAGCTTCCTCTATAAAATGCGCAGAAAATTCATTGCCCGGTGGAGCATTTGTATATGTGTCATTCTTGAGCAAATTAATTTCGCATTTTATTATGGGTATTCAAATGAACAGGTACGAAACGACATTGTGGTTATGAATGAAGTCAATATTCAAACTATGCAGTATAGGCTTGAGCACAACTAATCTTTTGATTAACGAGCTGAAGATTCCGTGATACCAGAACTTCTGTGGCCGTGACAAGGCATAGTCCTTCATAACGTCATTGAGCTTGTTGTCTGAATTCAAGCACAGCCCACTACTTTTTGAATGAAGTTTTGGAAACTAGTATACTTAATACAAATTTACACTTAAAACGAAAAAAGTTAATTCAGAGCTATGAATGTAAATATTTCTGCAAGTAATAAATTTATTCAATAATTACTTTTTTTATTACATTTAAGACAACTCATTATGGAGGATCGTTATTGAATTTTAATTTAAATTGTAAGTTTTATCTATTAAACATAAAAAGGGGAGACAAATTTCACACCGATTGGGGCTGATCAACGCTGGCTAACATAACGTATTTTATAAGAAATACTGTTATCTTAGAGTTTTATTTGAAATTTAAGTGTAGATTAATATTCTGCAGCCATTATTTTTTCTTCTAATCAACGGCAATTGACCAGCTGTCTTTCATCCACGATTTAATTGTCTTGTTCATGATCACTAATGTCTAACAGTACTAACTGTCTACAATAATGTAAATGTCATGATGGCTAATATTAGTATAGTGGATGATATGAATTGATAATTGATTTCAGGATATTTTGATTTGAGAAGTATCAATAGATTACGAGGTTGAGGTATTTAAGGTTATATGGTATTTTGGAAAATTGTAAGCAAAATTATTTTTTCAAATGTTCTTCAATAAGGATTATTTCTGTTTATTGATAAAAGAGAGTATTGAAAATGCACTAAAAAATCATTTTATTTCCCCTAAAATAGAGGAAAAAAAGTAAATACAAGTATTTAAAGAAGAGTACAGATGTCCAAGAGGATATTTGCACCCTTAGCATCATGGACAAAAATAAGGGTTAGAGTGGAAGAACGTCGCAGCTGCATGAACTTCGCCCAGCTTCATCCATTTAAAATTTTTGTACGTTTTGTTATGTATTTGCGTATATTCATATGTATTTTGTTTTGGAAAGGAAGCTAAAGACTAATAAACATAAACAACAACATAAACATATCTTTACACATATAAATCTAATCAACCTTATCCAAACTCTAGTCCCTATAAAGTTCTATATTTAAAAGGTACAACTCAATTATCATAAATTCACTTGTGCGAAAAATGCATAACAAAATAATTTACAATGATAACAAAAATAAAAGTTACCTTCTTCACTACTGGTGGACTAATTTACCCAGAAATTCCTGGCAGCTTATCTGTGGTGGTTTTTAGGAGAACTTAGTTAATTTTTACTGATACTTTAGAATCTTTCTTATAATGTAGATGTTTTGTTATACATATCCGAATCGAAGAAGTAGTGGTACCAATTTCTCCGGCTGCTCTTTTCTCCATAAATTTAAAATACTTCTGTAAGTAAGTACCTCTTAAGTAATTATTGAGTCAAGAAAATTTATTTTCTTTGCCGTTGATGATTTCATTTACACTCATCGTGATCTCATTAGGAAAATTCTAGTTGGTTTTGAATTACTCCTTGGCCTAATGGGAACTCGTCTGCGTCGTTATATTCTTACTAAACCAAAACCTCTCCGACAGACATGTTTCTCTTCTGAGCATTTTCATGTTCTCGTTGAACTTACTGATCGGAATCAAGAAGTTCAGTTTAAACGAAAGTATAACTCTCTACCTATCGTCAAATTGGGAGGTGGTGGCTTGAAGCGCAACCTTTGCCAATTTGTTGATTAATCATTTTCAAAATGATCGGTATCATGTTTATCTTCCTGATCAATCTGCTTGGTTAACAACGTAATTGAATTACTGATTAATAGATGCGACAATAAATGATCGATATTATTACCTAGCAGCTTCTGATAAATATTCTCGTCATAGACAAGAGGCAGGTCGTGTATGTTATTTCTCCTCCTGGGCCGACAGGTATGAGTCTATAGTATCGAAGCGCGATTTGTTCATTACGAGTTTGTTCTTCTTTACCATTTCAGGCCCTTTTCCTTGTTGGTACGGTCATCCACAAAGCACAAGATTATGATCCACCAGCAATCCACATCAAAGACAAAATCTCAATGTAATGAGAAAGTGCGCTAAGCGCCAAGTTGGTCGCAGAGGATCCGAGCTTCATCTTATTGCAAACCTTGATGGTCAGATGAAGACGGCGGCATCCCATTCCAAAACCTATGGCGTCCATGTAGACTTGATCGGATAGTGTAGCTTTACTGTGCAAGTGTGAATCATTGACTGATGTTTTCGTTCTTTTCATCATTGAATGCGGTATATTAATAGCACCATTTATCTCTTCTTCTCCATTATGTTTCTCAACAGGGACCTTGAATGTTCAGGGAATATGGCATCATATGGAAAAATAGGAACCGCCTGGCACCTACATCGGCAAGAAAATCTTGGAAATCTGGCAATGCTCATAAAACCTCTCCATCTTTCAGCAGCTCCGCAACCTCCCCACGCCTTTTCGGATCTTAGTTTCAATAACATTAAAATGGTCGAACAAACCCCGATATCATCAAGCAGATGACATGAGACGTCTTGTTATTATAATCAAAACATTATCCTTTGTATCTTTCAGTTTCCACCACCTGTTGTATAAGATTAAATGTTATAGCGAGGTATTTGCATCATGCAAGAAGGAAAGGATTGTGCTTATCTGTGGTTATTTTATGACAAGAATTCTAGGGACGGTGAAATGGAATGAGAAGTTGGGATTTGTTGAGGTATATGAATATTCTCCACTACGCAAAGCATATTTGTATAAAATTGATCTGCTCCTTAGCGTCGTGAGGGCTTTATTTATGGTTGGTGTATAGAATATTAATATAGTATCATCTGTATATAGCAGATGATAGATACATATATTATGGTAGATATAATTGGAATTATACACATCACGAATAAAAATATTATAAAGGAACGGAGATAAGGGAGTTGACATATGCGTGTGAATTCGAATTTTTAACTATTATAGATGAGTATAAAATTATCAATTAGGTTAAGAAATGTCGTGTGATAATTTAGGAATTACTCTTAACCAGCAAATCTCGATGGCTTAATGAGTCGAAGTTTTATGAATACCAAGAACACTATGGCCGATTTTTGATTTTAGAGATGTGCTGTCTGACAGTTTGTTGTAATGATTGATAAGTTCAGTTTTTAGGTTGATTTTGAACAACTTACCCAGGACTCGAAGCAAGATACTAGAGCCATAATTTGAGATGGATCATAGATATGAGTTGAAAGTTAAAATAAAAATGACAACTCGTTATAACTTGCCATTGACCGAGGTCTTTCAGCCCTCTAGAATGTGATTTTGTATAGAGATGTTCATTCAACCTATATTCTATTCGATTATCTTATAATAAATATAACATAATATATAATGTATTCAAGTCTTTTACATTTTTTAAATATTTATTTTTTAATACCATCCAATAGAATTTAATCGTTAGATTAGTAAGGTGACCATTTATCTATGGCAGTTGAATGTTCAGTGACTAGTTCAATATTTGTTCTGTTTGTTCTATGATATAAGGGCTGTGTGAACATTGATAGAGTGGCTTTTAAGGTATGGTGATTTTACAGGGTGAGTTTTTTTTAGATGTTCTTTATGGGGATATCCGAAACTATAAGAGATAGACTTGAACTTAAAGATTTATTTCGTTTGAGATTTCAGATTCTAAAAAAGTTACAAACACACTTGCACTTAAGAAAAGAAAGTTAAAAATGCCAAGACCTGATTCTCCTACTACAGATAATACTCCATTAAAATAGCAGGAAAGGGAAAACCGCAGCTACATAAGGTAAAACCATCAAAATAGCTCATAAAATATTTCAGGAAGTTGTCGCTAAATGACAAGACAGAAAAGAGCCTACAGAATATTCACTGCATAAGGCGTTGCATTTATATATAGAGCAGAACCTGATCACAAAAATTAATGAATTCGAATTCTCGCGGCACAAAATCAGTAAGACTTTAAAAATATCTTCAGTATTCCCGCAATGGAAGAAAAACTAAATCTAAATGGTAGAGAAAACATACCCACTGCGGCATGTTCCTCTTACGGTTGTAGAAAACTTGGAATCAATAAAGCAACTAATAGAATAATAGATTAGTATTATGTGTAAGCCAATGTTGGTAAATATGGTTTATTATTGCACTAATGTGAATATGCTGAATACTTTCAGGAAGGTATTTTAGAATATTTCTAGGAATATTGTCACAACTGTTTCTATCTTTTTATAATCTGGTAAAATATTATTTCTCTACTATAGTACCTAGACTATGAGGGGTAAAGATATTTTTTAATGACGTGTTCCAAGAATTCAATTCATTACTTACTATCTTGGAAAAATATCATTAAGAAAATTGGCAAAGGCGTTCGCAATATCTTGATCGCCTGTTGTTTGAAGTTTTGTTGCCGTTCTGGGTTTGAATTGTTTTTTTTATATACGTAGGGTATGTTTTTTATCGACTCCGATAATATGTCTGGTACTAGGAATTTCGTTTTTTAGATAATTATTGTATGAGTTTCAATAAATTTTTGCATGTATTTCATCACTTTGTCCAGGTCATAGTATTTATGATAAATTATAATTCTGGGGTTTTTTAGAAAAAGGGATTCTTGAAGGATTAAGAATTGTATAGATATGTAATCTATACTGGGAAAAAGAATAATAACATTGTTAATTGGGTCTGGATGTTTGATGTTTGTACAAAGCAGGATATGGGGACTAGGGGATTGGTTGTAGGACATAATAAATTTGAAGGCTGTATTAATTCGTACAAAGTTTGAATTGTATACAAAAAATAGTGGTTTTGTTTTGGTTATAATTATATTTTAATTAACTATTATGACAACCTAATGAAGAGGCTTCTGTAACTATAGTGTTTCTAATAGATGAGTAATAGGAGATGTAAATTAAATATATGTGTAAGGAAAGAAAGTTCAATAACCAATGTAAACATTAATTTGCATTATTATTGATTTGGGAACGATGGATAATTTATTGATAATGTTGGCATAAAGTTCTTTTGGTGCACAGAGATGAAGCTGAAAAAATTGTGTTAATACCTTAAACTTTTATGTTTCTTCAATCAATCTGTTTCTATTGATATTATAAATTGTATTATTTGTGAAAGTCTGCTCTTTTATTTTATGTGTTCTTAGAAAAATAATTTAGATTTTGTTTTTATAATTCATAAATAAGATTACTATAGAAGAAATTCACATTCGAACCCATTGTTTCCTTTACGTTTGGAGAAACATAACCTCTAACTAAGAAAAGAGTTCAAATTTTTGAATTATCTAAATGTATCACGAAGTGAAAGCCTCCACAATTATTTATTTAAGAAGAGAATTACTAATGAATATTCGTTTCGTGAAACTCTTTTGTTCTTCTTTGTGTATTTCTATAACTTCTTTCATATCTTACTTCGCATTTAAAAAAAATCTGTGATTAGCCAATCTAGTTCCAATGCTTATAACTTATACCTTTGCGCAAATCTACAAACTTAATTTTCTTTTTGTTTCTTCCGCTATAAAAAAGTTTTTGCATTTGCATATGGATTGCTTCATAGATGTTTTTTTTTTTTGAAATTGATAAATTGATATATATATATATATATATATATATATATTAATGTATATAGAGGTAGTTTTCAAAATTTGAATCGAAATTTACATTTTGGACATTTCCATATGATTTTCGTATTTATTATTAATATATTTCAAGTAGGAATTTTATTAGTCGATTCAAGATGTATCACAAAGTTATGGATTCAAGCATCAAACACATTTCAAGTATTTTTGAATTCGTTTTACAGAGAGATAAATTACACAGGCCTACATTTTTTATTTCATGAAAAAGTGTTTCAAGTTTAATAGGTTTCCTACAGTAAATGGGGTGTGCTGATCACGAATCTCTGTTTAGTTTTTTTACACGTCAAGTTTTCAGGACAAGTGTGTTTGAAATTTTTCATAGAAACTGCCAAAAATATTGACAAATATTTATTGAAACTATATTTAATAGAAAATTACACTGCAAAGTGCAGTATAATCTACGTTTGTCAATCATTGTTTTGTTTTATAAAATCGTTCCCTTTTTCCCTCAAAACTGCGTTTTGTAGTTTTCTTTTTGTGGATTTTTGTAAGCGAGTCCCTCTTCAAGGTTCAGCAGTAATCAGCTATTATTCTAATAATAATAATGTCTTGATGGAACCTCTCTCTCTGTTCCTCGCTGACAGCTCCAAGATTTTCGGGAAAAGAGTCAACGTGGGAGTTAAGAAAATGAAGTTTGACTCCCACATTGCATCCCAGTGTTTTTTTTAATAATTTTCGACCATGTTGAATTGCTACAATTTCTTTGTAGTTTAGAGACTTGTTGTTTACAAGGAAACCGTCTATGACTTGTACGAAAGAACTCCATGGTTCAGATTCATCCTGGGTCATTGTATTCTGGAACAATCTGTGCGGTTTTAAGGTTCGAATTTCAGGGCCTACAAAAATTCCTTCTTTAAGTTTAGCTTCAGAAAGTGCAGGAAATTTGTCGCACAGTTATTTAAAGTCTTGTCTTGTTTATTTAAAGCTTTGACAAACTGCTTCATCAATCCTAACTTTATGTGAAGGGGAGGCAAAAGAACTAATTTTGGGTCGACTAATGCATCACGCAGCATATTTTTTTGTCCCGGTACAATTCTTTCTCTGAGTGGCCATTTTTTCTTAACGTAATGTAAATTTCGTGCTCGACTCGCACAAAAAACATGGATACTTTGTGAATCCAGACTACTGACCCAAAAGCATCGATATTATTTTGAGGTCTCCACAGAGTTGCCAACAATATTCGCTATACTTTATTGAATTTGGCCACAAATATAATTTTATTGCACTAAAGATCATTGAATTATGTTTCATACACCTATTTCCTAACTTTTAATGTTTTATTCATAACTATAATAATTAGGTGGACTAATAAAGCATCGCAAACTATTCTTATTATTATTATAAGTGACCGATTTCAACTTTCATAAGCTCATTTATATATATATATAAGAAATAATAAATATAATTAAATATATAATTATAAGAAAATGCTTTAATTATTACGAAAATAACTAACATCTTTGTCGTTATTTTATTATGTAGATAGATTACAACAATGTGTATAAATTTAATCATTTATTATTGTAATAGCAAGAAAATCTCCCGTTCTCACTTTCTAATGGAAAACGCTTTGCCGTGTATAATTTGCATATAACTGCTCAAGTGGACTGATTATTCATTAATGGCTTTGCATTTATATATTGTTTTTTGCAATTACATTCAAACAAAATTATCAATAAATGATATACATCGGTGTAATGATCCTCTGTATAGGTAATTTCTCTATATTACATTCGAAACGAAAAAGGTAGAATATTCGTAATTTCTGTTGCTCATCCTAAGTAAAAATAATAATAATAATAAATAATTTAATAATTACATTGGAATAGTACTGTTAAATACGTTTATTTGTTAATAATAATAAATTTTTGATAATGAAATAAAATAGCCGATTTATTTAATGAAATATTGTTCATATAATACATGGTTAGATTGAATTAAGGCAGAAGAACTGAAATTAGAACTGTATTTTCATTTACGAGAGATAGCAGGAAAGTAGTACCCGTTGTAGTACCGAGTGCTGGTGAAATAAGTAGAGGCCAGATGTGTGCTAACATGTAAAGTATTTCAGCTGACTGTGAACAACGTTACGCCTCGCTGGTACTGACTGTGAAAGAAAATAAAAAAAACGCCGCCAGTAGTAAAGTAAACACTTTGATTATATTTCTTAACACAAGAAATAAGTGACCTTTTGATATTCATCTTCAATTGAAGGATGTGCATGGAGAAAATGTCATAGATGAGTCTATAACTTGTGACATAGGTTGGTATATTATCAGTTTTTGGAATGCAGACTATTATACCATTCTTTCATTCATTGAGACAGTATTGATTAACAATAAGGATATATTTGTGGATATTTTCGTATAATCTTTAAGGATGGAAGGGTGGATTTCTACTGGAATGCAACGCTCGATAGTATTTTTCTTTACTTATAATATCACCAATTGGAGGTGGAAAGTAATGCTACTAAATGAATTACACCAAATGCGTACTATGTCGTAGAAATAACTGTCAAAGTCAATATTTACTGATTTTTTTGTTAACTGTTGTGAAAATTTACGTCAAATATTTATGGTCTGATATTTATATTTTGTTAGTTTTTATGTTCTGTAGGTTTCGCATTACAGCTCATTGATTTGTTTGCATGATTTTGTGCATTTCGTATATCTCTGTTTATTTGATTCAAGTTTTCTCCCAGAACTCTTTCATCCTTAAATTTAATGTCTACGTCAGTGTATCTTAACGTGGAGCCAAGCCCCACAAGGGGGCAATTTGTAAATGGACTCGACACGAATTTAAGCCTTTTGCTTCGGGTCATTTAAATAATGCTAGATTTCTCTATTTACTGCTCATCCTTCAGCTCATAATCGTATTCTTGAGTCAAGCTATCAAATTTCTTTATTTATCACTAAATCTTATAAACATTATAGGAGAAAATTTAATAAAACCGTCAATATCAGCATTTCTTAAAACGGTTCTTAAGAAAGATGACAAAGATGTAAAAGCTATGCTACTCAGTAGCAATACTGTTAGCAGATGTGTAAAGATATTAAAAAACACTTGCTGTAAAGCTGAAAACAAGCAAATTCTCAGTGCTAATAATAAGCTAAAATCTACTTAGTTGTCAATAATATACCAATGAAAAAAATAACATCTTGTGCTGCAGATGGTGCTCCTAATATGATGGACAAGGGTAATAGCTGTTTAAAATTGTTGAAACATGAAAATCCAGAAATGATTCTTGTACATCGTGTTACTAATGGGAAAAAATTGGTAGCTAAAAACATTTCGCCTATTCTAAATGAAGTACTGTATTTAGTAATAAAGTATATCTATGCTATTAAAGCTAATGCCAAATGCGAACGCCTCTTCAAACTTTTTTGTGAAGAACAAAATGCAGACCATGCTAGACTCTTACTTCACATTGAAGTAAGATGGTTCTCTAAAGGGAAAAGATATATGGAACTGTTTAATACTCTTAGTGATTTTTTAAGCGACAAACCTGAAATTAAGTAAATAATATATTAAATAAGCAACTTCAAGAAACAAATAAAACTCTTGTCTATGCAAAAGCGAAGATATTAGGTTTCGCCTCGCCTCCCTCGCCAGCCTCGCGACCTTCGCAATCTCTCTGCTCCTGACGACTATCGTGATGTCGACGGTGCATGCGATTACTTTCACTTCTTGCAAGACGGAGCCATACGCTAGTTTCCACAGTGTAGGTCCGAGAATGGAACCCTGCGAGACCCTTCCCTTTACCTCCCGGATCTTCAGAACGCCGTTGTTCCGGTTATTGTCATCGCCCTCTTAGCGGTCCCGTGTTGGCTTCGCTTTCGGGATGTCTACGGTCGTCTTCCCCTTTTTGAAATAAATTGATGGCTGGATAGCTTTTCTCTTCTAACCACTTGACCGACCTGTCCTTGGTGACCTATTCAAAAGCTTACCTTTAACATCCAGCGGGGACAGTGGTCTGTAGCTTTCGTCAGTCTATGGGAGCTTACCTCCCTTCGGCAACAAGACTAGTCGAGTCCTCTTGTAGCACATCGGGAATGTTCCTTTCTTTAGTCAGGTATTGTGGGGTTGCAAACTCCGTGAGCGCTTTGTTTGGAATATCACCGGGTCCGGATTTTCTGCGTCGCCAGCATCTTGTCCTCCTTTCGGTGATGTTATCCCATTGGATAGGAGGATCTCTAAGGGTCGCGTTATCGAAGTTTCTAGGGAAAAGGGCGTGTCCGTCCGGCTTAGTTCTTCCTATCGTGAGCATTTTTGGATTAGGAGGGGGTTGTCACAGTTTCATATCTACGAAGCTGTAGTCATAGTTAACCTCCATTACGAGTTTTACCAAGGCCGCTGTCTTACTTACTGTGGCTGCTGCCCTCTCTGACTCCTCGATTCCTACACCGCCCTCCCATCATCTTCAAAGGGGGTTGCGTCGAGCCGCATTCTCTGTGTACAACTTCGTTGCATTACCAGTATACTCTTAAGTTGTTATCACCCCATCTTGGGGATGGCTTCGTCACAGGTAGATTGTAGCTTGTTTGATAGGCTCTTCGTACATCCGTTAAGTTTCTTGGTATTGAACCTTAGCGAGAGGGTTTTCTCATGGAACTTTTCCTAATAGGCTCGTTGAATAACCTAGGCTGAACTCGATGGTAGTGGATAATACATTTCCTTTGAACAGACAAAAGTGCAAAACTCTGTTTGGATTTAATGTTAAAAACAACGATGAAATGATATTATAAAATTTGTTTTTTTTTTTCAATATATTCACCTGCAACCCTAACACATTTCTTAGATCTATTAATTAACTTGTGAATACCTTCATATCATAAAAAATGATTTATCCTTCTCTGAAAAATATGCTGAAACTGAATTTTTCACTTCTTCATCGGTAGAAAATTTCTTTAATTGGAAGTCCTTTTTTCAGATTTGGAAAGGGATAACCGGGACCCAAATCTGGGCTATGAGATGGGTGATTAATGATATTGAAGTCTACCTTATGTAAAGCAGCTAACGCAACTCGACTCTTGTGAACAAGAGCATTGTCGTGCAAGTACACCTTTGATTAATTTTTCTCTTATTTTCTCTCTGATTTTATTTTAGCTACTTTAAAATCGAGGAGTAGTATTCTTCGGTTAAAAAAAAGACACTTACTTTTACCCTTATTGAGTTATATCAGAAATATATTAACAAAAACTTTGAAAAGTTTCATTGGCACCAAAAATATTACGTCAAAATATTAGGTGTGCAGGTGAAACTCCAGTTGAACATGTTGGATTCCAACTTGTATTGCTAGTTGTGTTTTTAAGTCCCTGTTTTTCTTTCTACTAGGTTGATGGTTGGATGGTATACTTATGTAAATCAGTGGATCACTTGGTGCATCACTGCGCTGATGAAATGAGTGCCATTGTTGCTGATTATTCTGCGAGGAAGTCGATATCGCAAGAACACTTCATTAATCAGCGTGATCTGATTCAATTAGCAAAAAGAGCTCGATCTATCTGGAGGAGGTGTCTTCCATAACGAGGATACGCGTCTCTTATTTGGACCTTCTGGTAGTGGTCCAAAGAGGAAATGTGATTACTTCGAACCTTCTATTCATTACGGAAGTTTGTAGTAATACAAGGGGCTTGTAATTTTCTGTTTTGTATTTTTGACATTCTTGGCAGTGTTTCTCATAGCCGAAAATGTCTTTTCTTATACATAGCTAGTAATGAGTCCGAATGATTTTCTGTCCGTTCCATCCATAGTGTACAGCTGTATGATTATCGTGATGTTATTGCGTTCAAACGTTGCGATTATTTTTTGTCTGGGGAGAAAATCTGCGATGTATTTGGCTTTTCCGACCATTCATTAAATGGTAATGTTATAGGGCTGTAGTTGAAGTGTCCATCTTGCGCGCTATATTCTGTGTGTTCTTAATGTCTTCAGTCATTTAAGTTGCTGGTCGTTTGTAAGGAAGATGGCGAGGCTGTTCTTGATGTAACCACAAAATTTCTTGTATACCCATTATACGGTCAAGACTGTAATTCATCTCAGCTCTGTTTAGGAGGCGGCCGGCGTATTCGATGGATCTTCCGTTAGGTTTCTCAAAGCTGTGGCAAAACCGTATGAGCTAGCGTCGATCATTAGTACAAACGGAGCAGTTTAATCGGCTATTTGTAGTTATCGGCGTGACGACCAGGGTTTGCTTCAACGTTTCAAAAGCTACCTGCTGCATTGGTCCACAGCTACACGCGACATTTTTCCTTGTCATCTTCGTCAAGGATTTGAAAATTTGGCTAAAAAATTTAACCTTCTTGCAACCAAATCTACACTTTTTCCGATTAATTATGAGTTGGAACTTTTTTAGATTACGGAATAGCTTTTCCAGATCTTGGAAGTGTTCTTCTACTTGGCTCCGGTCTTCACTCCGTCCATCATTCTCTGGAATGTTGCGGGCGCATTCTGAAGTCGTTTATACCGGTATAATCTGATATAATCTGAGGCAGTGATGACGGCTCTCTTATGTTGGTTCTTCTCATTCAAGCTTATCTGGTGATATTCAGATTGAAGGTTCAGTGATGATGGCGACTTCTCATTATCAATCAATGGGAACAGATAGCTTGCTTATGGCATTAATCAACGCATAACTTAATTTTTCCTTCTGGTTTCGATACCGAAAATGCGCTATCGCAGTCTACGTTGATTTATGGCTGTCGTAGGGAGGCGAGGGGTTGAACCTTGACGAGATTTATTTGCAGTAAATGATACCGCTATACTTGCTATTGTCAATCATCTGAAAATTCTATCGGCTGATTTAAAAGAAAGATTTTCTGATTTAAAACAATTTTATTTTCCAACATGGATGATTCAGCTAATGTCAGCGGATTTGTCTGATATATCAAATATGCAGTACGAAGAAGAAATAGCATCATGCAAAATGATGAGTCAGTTAAAACTTTATTTAATTTAAAAGGAGCGACGGCATGGATTTCTGAGGAAACAAAAACAAAAATCCAAATTCAACCAAATATGCAAGAAAACTATTATTACCGTTTCCATTTTCATATTTAGCTGAATGTAGATTATGTGCTGTAAATGATTTACTGGTAGAAATAGAAATCGGCTAGATATAACACAACGGGAAGATGAGAATGAAGCTAACCAAATTGGAACCTAACATAAAATCTCTGTGCAGAAAACATCAAGCGTAAGGATCTTACTAAATTAAAATAATAAATTAATATTGAAAAATATTTATTTAATATTATTTCGCATTTGAATTTCAGTTTATCATCATATGTTTTAAAAATTATTTACTGTGTTTCGTTAACAATTACCTGAAACCTATCATTTAAGTTTCTTAAGTAAACAATTCAATTTTTTAATATTATAAATTATGTATATGTTACATAGGAGGGCATAAGAATTTTAGAAATGCTTAGGTGGGACATGGCACAAAAAAGGTTGCGAAACACTGGTCTACGTTATCTATAATTCCTATCTTTTAATTTCTCTATATACTGGTTTTTATTGTATTATTATGTATTTAATTAAAGAATTACTCAAACTGATCCTCTTTCATTATTAGTCAATAAGAAACTATCTTTAAAATTCTTAAAAATCTTGATTAATATGTTATAGCTATTTTAATAATTTTCTAATTCATTCTTAAGAGATCATATAGACAGTCTGTTTGATTAAATTTTTTTTTTTTATCAACAACTCAGGATGGTTCATGGGCAATGCAAAATACTTATAAGGTTATTTTACTTTTACCGTGTGGGGCGCCTCGCCAGACAGCTTTTCCTTTCATTTGGAACTGGTTCGGATAAGAAAATATATCCGTACACAACGAACCTGGAAAGTGGATATTCATTTGCAATTCTTACAAAATGTTAAGTAAGGTTTCAGTTCATTGCCTTCCCTTAGAATGTCAAGCATTCAAAGATCTCAGTAGTTTATCTATTATGAACTAGATTTTATTCTGCAGCCTTTTAATTTTGGTAACACATTTAAATAAACATCAACTAATTATTTGTTTAATAAAACTTTCACTTAAAACACTATGAGAAATTTCTTAAGTACTGTCGACGCTATTATTGATCTGATCATTTTTTTCGATGAACTTTTGCCATCTGTCAGATAACATCATGGTGCCATGGTCAAAAAACCTCCCACATTCTTGATGCAAGTGCCTTTTGACAACATTGTCTAAATTGAATTGTTTACCATTCAACCCTTTTAATACCGAAATTTATCATCAAGTAAACATCACGTTATATTATGGGTGATGTTTAGTGGTCAAATAAATGTGCGTACATTGTACATAAAGGAAATGTCGTGAATATTAAATAAATTCGTTGGATAATATGAGGAGATGTCCAGAAATAATTGAAATCGTAATATTGAGTATCTTGTACTTGTAGTTCCAAGTTGCACCACCAGACGGCTCTGTATGATTGCAAGGCTATATCACCCTATAGTGACTAGTGTGATGAGTGTAGAATGCAATTTGATGCCATGAAGGTGTAAAGCAATTCCGGTAATGTTTGGCTCATCTCTTATAAAATGAGTAAATTGGTACAGCAGTTTGGATATAATTATGTGGCTGCATTGTCATTCCTTGAACAAGATAAGCATAATAATAAAAGTTAGATTTCTAAGCTAGAAATCTAATTTCCATAATTTAATCTCTTAACGTAATTCAAGAAATAAATCAACAGGAATTGATGTTGTATGCTTGAAGCCATAACTGTGTGATACATCTTGAATCAGAAACTTTATCAAATGATAAATAAAACTTACTTACCGTGTGTGATATTAACAAAGTAAGTTTTATTTATCATTTGGCAAAGTTCCTGAACAGGAATTGAAAAAAAGATAAGCATAAGTTTCGCTTATTTTCTTCTATCAAATTTCTACAATATTTTATTCGATGATCCTGTACATTTTTAGCATCATTATTCTAGAAAAATTTTACACACTTTTGCCTTATTTTATGTTTCCTCATTAGTCTGACTGGTTCAGAAAGTTATGATTCGAAGTTATCTCCTTGATATAGTGCGAGGGTGGCATATCCCTAAGAATAAACTGGATAATTGTGGCGCAGCTACCTCGAAGCTGGTTAGGCTGATAATGATGATGATGATCACGTAGTCAATTAAGGATTCCTTTACTTCTTCGAATGTCTTCAGCAGTTTTTTAGGTAGAGAGTCATCTCGACTATAAAATTCTCATTCTCGCTGACTTGGCGTAAATCTCAATTAATATCACATGGTTCACGTAGTCCCCGCCAAATGTTAGATAAGAATTCATCGCAAATCGCATTGATAGGTCTCCGCGCTTGTGTTTGTGGTGCCCAGCTTTTGACATCTAACCCTTTGCACTCGAGGCCGTTTCCGCACAGGCGAACCAGCAACTCGAGCGTTTCGGAGCGCTGTTTGATAATTGTACTACCTCTAACGTAAATTGATTATACACACAAAGAAACACATAAAACTTTTATATTTTAATATTTAATGTATCTTTACATTATATTATGATAATTAAGTAAGCATTAGTCCTTGTAATTTTGCTTTGTATGATATTTTATAAAGCAATCGCCGAGATGTACGCCCGGCTTCTCGGGGGAAGTATCACAATAGTATGTCGTTTGATGTCTTTTGCAATGTTTAGTTCTCTGAGAGCAGACTTTGCAATCCTTCCTAACTCCTGTTAGTATGAGCTTTCCATCTAAGCGGATGTCTTTGGATTCGATGGTTGAAGATCGAGCACGTGTCTGACGAAAATCTCCAGTCAATTGCCGAGCTAAGGTTTTCACATACCGCAAGTTAGTAAGCGGCTGTTCTCCTCTCTGCTATTTAGTCATTTTATAAAGTAAATATGAATCTATTGAACAAATTTCCAGACCCCAAAAAAACAGTTTCCGCTACCATTTCAAGGATTTTCGTAAGAAACAATACGTTGCGGCTAATTGATCTGCACGATCGACACCACCCATATGTTTTATATAATTTATTACAACATTGGGCTTCTTGATGGTAACTTCAACGCCACCTCGTAAGATTCTTATCACAGAACTTATTTCTGCATTATTCCAATTCGCCAAGCACGTGACAACTCTCTTGTCTTTCCATGACAAAACTAAGGTATTTCTTTTGCAGAATGCTACTGTTGATTTTGTACCAAATTATGTTTTTTTTATTTGGGTTGGCAAATGCTCCCTATTCGTTAGGATTGTTCCTGTCAAGTGGCATGTCAATTTGAGTAACTCCTCAGCCAAGATAAAGCTAGTGTAATACCGATCAGTGAACATATGGTGTCCTTGGCTACCAGGTACTTTTTCCAGGAGCATCGTATAAAGGTGTAGGGATATAGGAAGGTCGGGCCTCACCAAATTCTCCGTGGTAAGACTTCCATAATAAGGAAAAATACCCCAAATATAGCCAGTATTTGAGTCTGCCATTGTGTAAACTCTAATACCCCATTTAGTTGTTGACTCATCTACATAAATTTCTTTTCCGGGTGTAAAATACTTCAAAAGTTTGGAATTGACATATTCAAGAAAGCAGCTTACTAGCTGCAAACGTGTTCTTGGACCTGCGTCTGTTGTTGGGATTGTTATTAGATGAAACATCCAAAAAATCTGGCTGAATCTGTCTCTAGTAAATATTTTTGAATAAAAAGGAATGTAACTGACATCATTCCGTGACCAATACTCTTGCAAATTCGCCAACGGCATTGTCCCCATAGTTACTATGACTCCAGTAAATGCCCACATTTCTTCAGTAGTCACATCTACCCAATTTCGCCATATCGAGTACGGTAATAGCGTCTTGTTCTCCAACTTTCTTCCAGGGTAAGTATTTGTTTCAGTAACTATTTCATTTACGAGTTCATCGGTAAGAAACAGTTTGAAAAAATCCAACGGTTCTTTCTTGTCTGCGTCTATATGCGGTCCTATATGCCGGCTATAAACGGTATTCTCGAGGGTAGTTCTTCTGATTCTGTACAACTAATTTATTCAGAAGTGTCGGATCGTGGATCCTCTGCAGCATCATTATCACTGTCACCTTCACTGTCTATTTTTCTAATCTTTCGTCTTCTTACACCTCTTACTTTATCAGTATCATCATCACTGTTTGTGTTCTCTCTAGCGTCAAGCTCTCTATGTATAGCTGTACTTTCTTCGTTTAGTACCTCTAAATCAAACTCATCTTCACTCGAGCTTATTTCACTACTACATTCCGTGGTAATGGGGGCAGAAACATCAACTTTTCTAGAATGCTTGGCACGGCTGCTAAATTCAAACTAAGACCGAAAATGCAGTCCGGTTCGTGGTTGTGTACTAATAGCAGATAAATAAGTCTTATGTTTTTTTGAAAGAATATCATTTTACACTTCATCACATGACGGAGAAAAAGCGGGGACCACGCGCCGAAAAACACAAAATGCAGCGAACGGAGTGGTGAGCGACAGTCACGACTCGAGTTGTGGCATGTGGCATGAGACCGCATGGTGAGTGAGACTCACCTCTCGAGTGCAAAGGGCTAATCTTTGAAGGCCCTCGCAATGGCATGTAGAACCAGTCCTTTTCTTCCTCTAGGAAGAATCTGAATGGTGCTTATTCCACCAGGCATATTTTGTTCATATGTTTGTTGAGCTTGCAGTGTCCTGTCATCAAACCTACTATTGTTTTGACCATTTTCCTGTCTTGGTTCAGAAGCTCCACGAAAGAAATAGTTAATCGATGAGTTTTCTTGCGCAATACTCGGCTGTGGCTTTCTTTAGAGCGAAGAACTCTATCTATTTAGATGTCAGATCTTCAACAATTATAATCGTCGCCTTTTCTTCTTAGGATGTCGGCAGAGGTCTAAACAGGTCAAAGGCTTCGTCGATTTGAAGGCGTTGTCTATAATGAATCTGCTGGTTTGCAGTTGGAGGGTCTACAACGTTGGAATGGGATATACTTCTTGAAGTGTGCGGCAACGTCCTTCTTTTATTAAATTAACAAACAGTTATATCAAATTGTTTATACCACTGAATTGATATCAATATCACTAAATTTTAATGATAAATAATCCCTAATATTTTACGCCATTATGTGATAGACTTAGGCGCATACTAGCAGGGTACAGCAGTTCACTGGACCTAGTGGTGTAGGTGTGAACATCTTTGTGTTGTATGTACATGTGTTTATTCCTGTGTATATAGAGTAAACACGACAGTCATCCCTGTGGTTCAGAGATGCCACAACTCTGACAGCGCGCCTTTGCAGACCAAACAGCCGAGGCATTATGCTGGTATGGTCCCATAATAAAATACCATAGACTATGTGGCTATGACACAGAGCGAAATAAGCAGTTCTTAAGGCATGGTAGGACAGTTCGAATTTTAAATTTCTTAAAAGATATGTTTGAGAAGAGATTTAACTTGCGAGGTGTTGTTCGTGGCTGTGCCAAGATAACTTGGAATCGACGTGAATTCCGAGAAACTTAGTGCTATTTTTTATGGCATGTGGTTTAAGGGAAAATACAATACTGGTTGACTTTTCAGGATTGGAATGCAGTCTGTTAGCTGTGAACCATACCGTTGCACCATTAACGGATTGTGCATTTTTATTCGTTGTAATTTCTTCCCTATCAAATTGGTCTATAATAGATGTATCATCAGCAAATAATGAGATTGATGATGTGGGTAGTTGGTTGGGAAGATCATTTATATATATAAGGAATAATAAAGGCCCAAGGATTGACCCCTGTGGTACCCCGTGTTTTAGTTCTATACATTCTGAAATGGTATTCCGCAATTTAACATACTGCATACGACCACTTAAGTATGAGTTAAGTAATTTTAAACTACTTGGGTGGAAGTTATAAGTACAGTTTCCTTAGAAGAATCTCATGAGAGGCACAGTCAATTGCTTTACTCAGATCCATGAAGGTAGCGGAAGTATATAATCCCCTTTCAAAACCTTCATAAATATGGGCAGTAAAAGCAATGACTGCATCCCTCGTGGACCTACCCTTACGAAAGCCGTATTGGCAGTCACTTATTATTTCATATTTGTCTAAAAAATCAACCATTTGCTGAAATAGTAATTTCTCAAGAATCTTAGAAAAAATCGGGAGAAGTGAGATCGGTCTGAAGTTATTAGTATCAAATCTGATTCCTGTTTTGTTAACAGGTAAGACGTATGCACGTTTGAGACCATTAGGAAAAACACTCGTTCGGATTAACTAAGCATTAATTAACTTAGTTAAAGGGCCAATTATGGTGCCAATTACATCTTTTAAAAGATTAGTGGTCAACCCGTAAATATCCCGACTTCTTCAGTTCTTTAATTTGCTCACTATGTTACGGACAGCTTTTTGGCTCACCTCTTAAAACTTAAAGTAGCAAATGTTTGATTTTAGGTTAAGACCTTCCAAAAAACATGGGGTCGTATGGAGATTTATTTAAATTTTTAATAATATTATCCTCTACATTACTAAAAAACTTGTTAAAGGTTTCTGCATCGATATCATAGTCGCTAGTTTTACATTTTGGACTATTAATAAGTGACCACATGGCGCCCGGAATATTGCCCGATTCCTCTAAGAATTTACAGTTGGCTGCTAATCGGGTTTCATTCGAAGACGTTCTGTAATTTTGTTTTTGCTGCTTGTAATATGTGACCATCTCTGTGTTATTAACAGTAGCCTCTTTTATTAACATTAGGGTTTCACGCATTCAGCGAAGGTTCTCAGTAAACCTAGTAACTTTTTTAATTGACGAATTACTTGTTACTGTCCTTTCCGGGAAAGAAAAATTAACGCAGTGTTGGATATGCCTAAGGAATGTTTCAAAATTTTCATTTGTGTGACAATACCCGCGTTCAATAAGACTCACATAGTGTTTAATGCCCGCCAGAGTTATAGTCCTCTACTTAAGCTTACATGGAGTTATTTTATGATTAATGTTACGTATTTGAACACGAATACCAATGTGATCGGATATACCGGGTTCGTTCGGTTCAATAAGTAAATAATTTTGATCAATATTTAAAAAGACATTATCGAGACAATTATTATCCCTAGTATTGAATGTTACTCTACCTGAAATGTCATATGATAGAAATAAATCACATAATGCAAGAGCTCTATTATCATTTGAATTAAAGTGGACGTTAAAATCGGCGCTTACTTTATACGCGGAGTATGCAGAATTATTTGTCGATACTTTTTCGCAAGTGAAATTATCACTGTTTATTATTTTATAGACATGCTCGTTTAGATTTTCTAGTGTTACTCGCTTGACGAACAGCCAGGTCTTCTTTGGCTCGGCCTCCAATTTGGACACTATTGCACCACCCGTGCCTATAACTAGATGCTTCTTTGGTGGTTTGCATTTTTTATATGTCACGGTTTTGAATTCCGCTTCTTTAGGCATGCTTCTGTCCATTGTGGCAGTTACATTTTTAATGGGTTTATTGTCTGCTTGCAGGTTAAGTTGATTGTTTACTTTCTTCCTGCCGGCACTGCTGCCACTCTGTCACACTGTTGTCGCTTGGAGTTGCGGATTTGGGGATCATTCCTGCTATTGCCGAGTCGCTGGAGGCAGTTGCAGGCACTGTTACTATTGGAATTTCGGCTTCGTCGCAAACTTCATGGTTATTTACAATGGGAGCCGATTTATTTGGTGAATATGGCGGGAAAACACTAACCTCAGATCGTAGCTGCATATTTTCTTCTTCCAGGCGTTCTATTTTTTTCAGGAGAAGAGTATTGTTTAATTTTAATTCACGAACAAGATATTTTAGGTTCATGTAGGCTTCTTTTTCGAAGTATGATGGCGATTCATCGGGGCGTTTCTACTATTACTAGCTTGTACAGTTTCACGACCGACGCAGTCGCCAGCCATGTTGAATATATTCCAGGTTCTGGATGATAGTTTACAGCATCTCGTTTGGCTCTTGTGTCTTCCACTCTATTCCTCCTATAGGGATGGTGCGCTACACTTCCCAGAAGGATCAACTGTTGATCTCTGAACCTCTTCTTCTTTAGGTCGAGATAATGCGTCAGCCATGTGATTTAATCTCCCAGGTGAGTAGGTGATGGTGATATTGTACGGCTTGGTGATTTTAGCATCATTTGCCATTTGATAATCGGGGCTGACTGTGATTATACATCCTTTGATATATCCTCTGAATTTGATGATATTGTATTGTAAAGAGATATTTCTTCATTTATTTAGCGTTACCCTCGGAGGTTACTGATCAATATGGGAATCCTTATTTTAGAAATGGCTTCGCATAATAATTCAGTGGAAGATAGTTTGAACCAATCCCATATGTTGCATTTACTGGATCTGGATCTGGATCGAGTTTGTCAAGGGTGATCAAATCATTAACCAGAGCACCTAGGCTTTACTAGGCCCGTTGTCCCCCCTGGCTGGGATAGCCCTCCATTGTTCTATCACTTATTTAGCCACCTAAGGTGACGAGCAAAGGACAGCGCAACGCTTGGAGGGGTTTTCCTAATGTTGGCCATGTTCGGCCAGATTGCATTTACTGCCGGCTTACTAAAGGAATCGTGCTTTGCAAAGAAACTTCTTCAGGTCGGTGAAAGTTTTCCTCTTTTTCAATCCATTTGGATGTGGAATTTTTCCTTGTGATATCGGTAGGGGGTTGTGCCACTTTCGTTGATGATGTTATTCATTTTTTCAACAGCCGTATTGATGATTTGTTTCTGTGGTGGTAGCTCAAAATACACGATGCTTTTGGAATCCCACCAAATTAAGATAATAATATTATTTTTTTCTAAATGTATTTTAATATTACAGAATAATAAATTGTAGCTAAAATCAATCCCTCCCAATACAATTTAGTGTTGATTAACCAAAACCCAACAAATCATTTCCAATTCGTTGAATTGTCACTTTAAAAAATATCATAATATGCAAATACATTCATAATTCATATCATTATTAATGTGTTAACGAAAATTTTAAACATTAATTATAATTAATTCCGATTTTTCTATATTATTACATAATTTTTCTCTCATTGATGATACGAGCATTAGAGTAGTAGGATTACGTCGAACACCGTGAGGTATATGAATTGCGCAAAGAAAGTTCATAAGCACTCATGGCTCCTTTCACTTAATTTTCAAGAGATGCAGTAACCCTTTGACACTCGATCAATACCACTTTCTCGCGGAGGATTCATAATGAGACACTACAATTGGCCTTAATACCGTATTGGAGCAATTAAATAAAGACAGACCTATTTATTGACAATTAGAAAGCACACAATTATTATTTAATATTTTTTAGAGAATTAATCATTGCGAATTAACAATAAATTATAACACTTAGTATTCTTTCACCACATGAAATTTTATGATAAAAATATAGTGGATTGATGAGACTGTTACTTGTTGAAACATAAAGTAAAAACATAGTGTTTTTTATTACTTTAAAACCATCATTGTTAATACTAAATACTTAAAACTTGTGCGTAAACATTAAATTAATGTGGGAGTTTTTTTTTAAAGAGAGAATAATTATTTTTTGATCAATGTAATTAATTGAGATAATCACACGAAATTACTTTACCTAGTAATTTTTTGTACGATTTATAATTTATAGAAAAAGTTCTTTAACTCGATGTGTAAAAATTGACAAATGAAATAGGTGTACATTACATTTCTAGCAAAAATCGGAGAAAGTTTCGCGATGGCCACATAAATATTTGTGCTGGGTGTAATAAAATGATGCCTAATTTAATTTACTCATAGCATATAATGCTTATATAAGTATGAGAAGATGAATTGCGGCTTTGTGTCGGACGCATTGTGAAGAGGTTTTCTCTTCATTTGTTAAAATCGCCGCGGTCAATTATAATTCGTGTGCTAAAAGATGAAAGCCGCATTCTCTGTTTCCAAAAGTGTTAGTGCATCTTTGCATAATTACCTGCTTGGCATTATTTCAGTTTATAATGTATGCAAATGGAAGGTGTAAAATAATGAAAGTAGATATTTTATCACATATTATTTTTGATAAATATTTGAAGATTTCCTATTTCTAGGCATTATAACCTATTTAGCGCGGTAAATATATCAAAAAATAATGTCAAAAATAATTCTTATAGTGTTGACAAGAATAGAATCCAAACATTGTAGAACAGAATTAGAATATAGAATTAGGGTGTAAGTGGAAGATCATTTTGAAAGTATTCAAAGTATATTGAAAGTATATTTGAAAGCATCTTACTCATCTACCGCACCATAGAATAATCCAGAAAAATAAAGGATACCACCTCCGCACAGCCAAAGAAATTTCAAGAAAGTAATAGGCTCCGATTACAGGTAAGTAAGTAATGGGTTAGCTATATGATGAATTAGTTTCTCACTTAACCCGTGGTGAAACATTTTTGTATTAATTTGATTGAATTAAAACACTTGGTATGACATTTCACATTTCACATTTCTCCTTGAGAATGACTTATAGTCGAAACTAGTCGGAGTAAAATAAATAACAAGTGAAATCATACCAAGTGTTTTAATTCAATCAAATTAATGGGTTAGCTGTAATATACCAAGAAAATGTCAAGAGATCAGTTTTAGCTTATGCAGAATGCGCCATATCAAACTGACGTTTTACAAATGAACGGCACTCAACTGTTTTAGTGTTTATTTTTTATTGGCAGAGTTAAGTTGGTCAGAAAAGTTTGATTATTTGTTAGCTTCCATTCTCTCCAATAGTTGACTATCGATCTGAGCAATGATTTGCTCTATCGCTTGTTGCAATTCAGCCAGTGTACAAGATTTGGTTTCATACAGAACTTCTGGAGAGCGTGGTTGCCAATGCAAATCACCGAATCTGGAAATAATGCGATTAGGGAACATTGGTCAAATGACACTCGGGCAGTATGGGTCATAGCTTCCCCTATTGAACCAAACATTTCTCAGTTTGATTCGTCGTCCTCTCAGCTCGATTCTCAAGAAGTTCGATCGGGTATCACGGTCACAGCGCTCCCAGGGCCCTATGATACCAAATTTCCCGAAGCTGCACCACACCTTCTTTGGATCTATATAATGGTAATTCAAAAGTAGTTTGTGGATTTTCAGAGACCCAATACTGAAAGTTTAGACGATTCACAGCAGTATTAAGATTGTAGATAGTCGGCTTTCTTCAACTGGTAAAAATAAATGCCGACGACCAATGTCCAAGGTCCACAGAGGCATGATTAAAACTAAACAATAACAATTCACAAACTGCAAGGTCAGAGGAGGGCATCGACGGCCTCGGCTACACTCTCCGAGTTTAGTACTACCTATTTCAAAAACGTTTCCCATTGTGCACCCGCATTTCACCTGAAAATATATATTTAATATGTAGTATTATGTATTAATATATGTAGTATTAATTTAGTGGATGTATCAAATTTTTGATTTAGGTGAGATTAACCCCTTAAAAATGCTACTGCCAGTAACTTGTTGTTGAAAATTCTGACTAGTATATGCTTATTTTTCTTTCTGTTTTCCCAAAAATTTAATTTTATTAATTTTTGTAGGTGTTCAAACGGGATGGTGCTGCATCCAGTTAGCGTCGCATAGCCTTTCCAACTCAATTCCGACTCTCACCTCCTTGAAGCCTCATATGAGGTGGTGCACCCCGGTAAACTGAGCAACCTCGTCTAATAGATGGCAGCAATTTGTATGGAGGATGAGGTCAGGGCTAACGAGACCGCGAGAAACTAAAATAAGCGCCTCGGATATTGAACTGGATTAAACGGTAATGACCATTGCAAAGAATGCAAGGACAAGAAGTTGACCTTCAGCACATGGAATGTAAGAACACTATATAGACCAGGAGCACTCCATAAACTAAGACAGGAAATGAAAAAGGGCATCGATGTACTGGCAGTCTAGGAAGTCAAATGACCCAAAAATGGCATTCAAGGCACACCAGACTCGACATTCTTCTACAACGGACATTTACCAAACATGGATATGGTACGGGCTTTTTAATCAAAAAAGAATTACGTGACATGTAATTAACTATTGGCCAATAGACGTTAGAATCTCCATCATGCGAATGAAGGGAAGAGTACACAACGACACATTTATTAACATATATACACCCCACGAAGAATACGACCAAGAAGAAGAAAGATTCTATGCAAAGGTGGAGCAAGCATTACAGGGGTAGCAGAACACGACATAAAAGTCATGCTAAAAATTGGAAGAGATCCAGAATTCAGGCCAACGATTAGAATGCACAGCCTGCACGAAGAAATAAACGATGATGGAACTAGACTAATGAACTTGGCGAGGGCGGTTAACTTCGTTGTGAAAAGCACGATGTTCCTGCACATCCACAAACAGACGTGGATATCACCAGGAGGACGAGAAAGAAATTGTTGTTAAACTCATTGACGATGGAGGCTTCTACTTCGTTATAAATATTTAATCACAAATTAAACACACTAATCACTTTATACTTTTTTAATAAATAACGGTTATAAGAAACAAAGTGATTAGTGTGTTTAATTTGTGAAATTGTTGTTGTTTATTATAACCTTTTAGCATCTAAATGCCTTTTCCTTCTGAATTTATTGTAATGAACTACACTGCAACAGAGACCAAATAGACCATAAACAAATATCGGCAAGGCACGCTTCATCGATAATAGAGGTAAGAAGTCGGTCGGATCATTATCTGGATAAAAACGAAATTTAGATAGAGAACATCAACAACTATAATAAAAAGAGCAAAACCATTCAGGAAGATTTGAAATCGAACGACTAAGAGAGGAACCAAATCTGAAGGCATTACACGACGCATTGGATAGAAGAACAGATACAATGGACATCTAAATAAAGTGAGAGGAAATAAAAGAAAACATAAGAGATGTCTCAGAAAATCTCTTTTATAGCTAAATCCGCTTACAGCCTGTAAGAAACGAAACTAGACGCGAGAAATATAAATACAACAGAGAACCAGGACAAGGAGGGAGAACTTCCTAAAAGCAAGAAAAATGCCGAGTGAATATTCATAGAGAAGATGAGAGCATACTTAGAGAAAAAATTGACGAGATAAGTGAAGACAATTATCAAAACGGAGCTAGAACCTTTTTCAGAAAAGTGAACCAACTAAAAATACCGGGAGAACCAAAATCTAAAACCAACGACAGCAGAATTGACGGAAGCAGTTGCGTATGGACCAAACGAAGGTTTTACAAGTATGGGCCGAATACCCCGAGAACTTTCTAAACGTCCAGGACACATTCGAAGGGTATGAACAAATACCAATCAATACGGCGAAACCTAAAGAAAATACAATCACTTTGGAAGTAGTGAAGGAAAGCGATCAAACAAAATTTAAAAAGCGGGGACAAAGAAATGACCCAACTTATCTTGGAAATAAGAAAGAATGCCAAAAAAGTGGGATACATCACTGATAATATTATTTCATAAAAAAGATGTGTTTACCAATCATACGCCGACGAAATACTGAGAGAGAACCGGAGTGAGTTTTGACCTAATAGATCAACAATAGACCAAATATTTTGGTTCCGACAAGTACTATAAACATGGCGGGAATATGTTATAGCGGTCTACCAACTGTATGTAGATTTCAAACAGGCATATGTCTCTATCATACAAGTTTTGGGAATCCCACCGAAGCTATTTAGACTAATAAGAATGACAGTACAAAATACAAACAGTCATGTAAGAATAGAGAGCACAATCTCAAAAAACTTTAGGATAAAAACAGAAATAATACAAGGGGATGGACTATCCCCGATACAAGAAAACTAACAAAAGCTAGAGCAAGAAACGGGAAAATGGGACTACGAATAAATAAAGATAAAACTAAAACGATAATAACATCAAGAGGTGGATATTTATAATGTGCCATAAGAGGAAACAACAATTTCTAAACGTAGAAACATTTCAGTACCTATGAGCAATTATCAACAGCACAACCAGCATGGCCACTGAAATGAGACACATAATCTTTAAGAGTATCAAAACGATATTTGGACTCAAAGTACTTCTCAAATCTAACATCTTGCCGTAAAGCGCTGATGAGGCCGGTGATAACATATGGGTCTGATCACGATGAATCTGGAACAAAGCCTGTTGAAAATAGAAAGAGGGGTCTTGTAAATAATATTAGGCCATATAAGTACAGATGATATACATAATAGGCTATGTAAAGACAATGCGAATATGGTGGCTTGGGCACGCACAGCGCATGGAGAAGTGTAGAGTAACAGTAATTCAGGCCAATGATTGGAATACACAGCCTGCACGAGGAAGCAAACGATAATGGAGCTATACTAATAAACCTGAAGAGTGCGGCCAACTTCATGGTGAGTACCACGATGTTCTCAATATCCACAATTCGTGATTGCTGTAAATGTGTGTGATTAATGTGATGTTTAGTTGACAACTAAGATAATTTTCGGATAAAAACGAAATTTAGGTAGAGAACGTCAAAAACTAACAAGTACCGTGTCTGAAGGCATTCCAAGACGCATTGGATACAAAATTAGAGGATAGAACACACACAATAGGCATCGACAAAAAGTGGGAAGAAATAAAAAAGCTTAATAGAGTCCGCAGAAAACAGGGAACCAGGCCAAGGAAGGAGGACTTCTAAAAAGCAAGAAAAATTAACAAATCGGAGCTCGAACTTTCCTCAGAAAAATGAACCAAACTAAGAAGACCGACAGAACCAAAATCAACGTCAGTACGATTGACGAAGAGTCAGTTATGTATAGATCAACCGAAGGTTTTACAAATATGGCCAAATACTTGGAGAGTCTTCTAAACGGCCAGGACTCAATCGAAGGGGATGAACCAATACAAATCCATACGGCAGAACCTAACAAAAATACAATCCCTTTGGAAGAAGTATAGAAAGTAGATAGATAGGCAGACGAATAATAAGGCACCAGAACTGAATAACATACCAAGCGAACTTTACAAAGCTTGGACTGTAAAATTAAACGAAGAAATGACCCGATTGATAATACCATTACATAAAAATGGGACCGTACCAAGTGCGAGAATTACAGAGGAATATCACTGCTAAATGCAGCATAGATTATGTCTAATATCCTCATAAACAGACTGATCCTATACGCGGAGGAAATACTGGGAAAGTACCTAATAGGTCAACAATAGACCAAATATTTGGGATCCGACAAGTACTAGAAACATGCTGTGAGTATGATATAGAGGTGTACTACCAGTATGCAGATTTCAACCATGCATATGACTCCATCGATAGAAACTATGATACGCCCAACAAGTTTTGGGAACCCCACCGAAGCTATTAAGACTATTAAGAATGAGAGTACAAAATGCAAATAGTGATGTAAGAATAGAGGGCACAATCTCACGAAACTTCAGGATAGCAACAGGAGTAAGACAAGGAAAGGGACTCTCTCCAATCCTTTTTTAATTTGCCAGTGGAATCCGAAATAAGAAAAAGCAACATAGAAACTAGCGGAACCTTACATTACAAGTCGACCTAGCTAATAGCATATGCGGATGATATATGCATAATAGAACGAAACAACCAAGTGGTACACGAAAACTACTGAACACTAGAGCAAGAAGCGAGGAAAATAGGACTACGAGTAGATGAAGACAAAACAAAAACGATGATAACATCTAAAGGCGGTCATTTACAATGTGCCATAAGAGAAAACAAAAATTTCAAAAACGTAGAAACATTTCAGTACCTTGGAGGATACACAATACAAACAGCACAAACAGCAAGGTCGCCGAAACAAGACACAGAATCTGTCCAAGATAAAACTGTACACAGTGCTTGCGATGGAAAGAAGACGTAGATAGGGACCTAAAAAAGATCAAACAATGGCAAGAATTGGAAGAGGATAGTTTTGGTGGCAAAAACCCTATGAGGAAGAAATGCCAAAGAAAGGAAAGAAATAGTTTTTTGTATCAATTCTTTAAAAACTAAAATACTTAACTTCCTAAAATTCTCTTCTAAGTTAGTGCAATGCTTTAGGCAACATATGTCACTTAAATGGTATATAATTATATGTAATAGAGTATTTTTGGTTGTTGTAGAAAATCAACATTTCATAAAGCTACAACTATGAGTAAGACCACAGGATCCTGAAACGATTGAGAATCGGGTACCGGGGCCTAAACACACACCTGTGGACTGTATGAGGGAAAAACCCGGAGGCTAAAGGTGTGATATGGACATTCTCCATTGATAAAGGGTCCAAAGAGGAGTTATCTAAATTGGACCTTTACCCATTATTCGGATACGGTAGGCTTCAGCTGCGTATCAAGGAGAATAGTAGGACAACGGAAGGGAGTAAACCGAGGCAGAGTCCGGAGGCCACTACCCTTGAGAAACCAGCGGAGACCCAAGGCACCAGCGAAGCCGGGGAGAACGTGGAACCAGGGCAAGACTCTCCCAAAGAAGGTCAACCCTCCGCCAGCAGGATCAGTCCCCTCTTAAGGCCATCGGCCAAGGGGGACGCGGTTCCAATGGAGAAGGACAAGACCACGGAGGAAGAGCCTGAAGAAGTCCCTCCTCTTCAATAGCGGAAGAGGAATAAAAATCCTGCAGGTGAACCGTCAACACGCAAAAGCCGCATCGGCAACGCTGTGTAGGAGGTTCAACAAAGAAGGCATAGATATAGCCCTCCTGCAAGAACCGTGGTTACTCCGAGATAAAATAGCAGGCCTAGCGCCACAACACTCTCAGGTAATATACAGCCCAAACGCCGAAAGGCTAAGGTCATGCATAATTCACAGTGATAGAGTCAAATGCACACTAATACCGCAATTATGCACTGAAGATTCTGTTACAGGCATCATGTCGGCCAGGACAGAGGAAGGATAGAGGAGATGCGTCATCTGCTCAGCCTACTTCCCAGGAGATGAGAGAGAATGCCCTCCGCGTATATTAAGCGACATAGTTGCATACTGCGCGGAGAAGGCATACCAACTCATAATAGGGTGCGACGCCAATGCGCATCACACGCTCTGGGGTAGCTCAGACATCAACAAACGAAGTGAGTCTTTACTTAACTTTATCTCCGCAGAGGGACTTATAGTGACCAATATCGGCAATAAGCCCACGTTCATCACGAAAAACCATAAAGAAGTACTAGACCTAACGATCTGTACCGGGAAAGTGAGTGATAGTATAGCGAATTGGCATGTGTCAGAAGAACCATCGTGCTCCGACCACAGGCAAATCCGCTTCGATCTAGTCACATCTCTCATGACGAACAAGTACAGAAACCCAAGAGAGACGAACTGGGTAGGATATAAAGAGTCCCTCAGAGAAGCTCTCAAGGGAGGTACAGCATCGACAAGAGAGATTGATAGGCTGGAGCTGGCAGTGGAACAAATCAATGACGCCATCAGGACGGCTTATTTGGAAAACTGCCCGGAAAAAACGGCCAAGCAGAGGGGCTGCGGAACAGTCTGGTGGAACCAAAAACTCAAAAAGATGAGGATCGAGGTTCTAAGGCTATTCAATAGGGCCAAAAACAACCAGGACTGGGACACCTACAGAGGAAAGCTCACTCAATATAACAAAGAAATCCGAAAAGCCAAAAGGGACTCGTGGAGGAAGGAGAAACCGGAAGGAACCTACACAGAAACAATAGAGGAAAGTCTCAAGGAACTATTAAAAGTCCACTTTCCAGCCTCAACAATTCTGGCAGAACACAACAAGCCAGACAATCCCAGCCAAAGACCTAAAAGGCCCGACCGAAAGGACTGGAGATTAGCCACTGAGGTCACAAGACCCACTTAAATTAAATGGGCCATCAGCAGGTTCCAACCTTACAAGTCCGCGGGACCGGATGGGATTTATCCCATTCTGTTACAAATGAGCATAGAGGAATTGGTGCCGCTCCTGTCAAAAATCTTCAAAGCCTGCCTGGCATGGGGATATATACCAAAATCATGGCAAAGCGTAAGGGTAATCTATCTGCCGAAGGTAGGCAGAACAGAATAGCTGACCTAACGCCAAAGTCATACAGATCTATCAGCCTATCTTTATTCTTACTAAAAACAATGGAAAGACTGATTGATAGGTACATAAGGGACGAGATACTGTTAAAAGATCCCCTCAACAACAGGCAATATGCATATCAGCCGGGTAAGTCAACGGATTCGGCGCTGGACGACCTAAACAGGCTCATCACAAAGTCAATGGAAGACAAAGATATAGCCATGGCCACATTTCTGGATATAAAAGGAGCGTTTAACAACGTCACAACAAACTCTTTCGTGGAGGCACAAAAAAGGAAAGGAGTCCCGTCAAGTCTTTGCCAATGGATCAAGGCCAGCCTAGAGAAAAGGACAATCATATCCACTTTGGGGGGCCATACCATTAAGGCTAAGGCAGGGGGGGGGCTGCCCACAAGGAGGAGTGCTATCTCCACTGTTATGGGCTACACTAGTAGATGACCTTCTAGGAAAACTGTCCAAAGAGGACATCAACTGCCTAGGGTACGCGGATGACTTAGCCATTGTCATTAGGGGCCGGTTCGCGGGAGTTGTCTCGGAGCGAGCACAAAGAGCCCTAAACATAGTAGACAATTGGTGTAAACAGGAGCGATTGACAATCAATCCACAAAAAACACAAATTGTCGTATTCACAAAAAGACGAGCATTGCAAGACCTAAAGCCACTGAAGCTCGGGGGTACGGAAGTTCCCTTCGTAGGGGAAGCAAAGTACCTGGGAGTCCTGACGCCAAAATGACGTGGAGACCACACATCACAAAAGCCACCAAAAAAGCTACAATATCATTGGGCAGGTGTCGCAGAATGTGCGGGAAAAATTGGGGACTAAACCCTAAATTGACTCTATGGCTCTACACCAGGGTGATAAGACCCATGATAGCCTATGGAGCAGTGGTGTGGTGAACTAGGACAAAGCAAAAGGGGGCGATAGGACTCCTGAACAGTACACAAAGACTAGCATGTCTCAGTACAACAGGAGCCCTAAGCACGACCCCAACAGCAGCCCTAGAAGCCATCTTGAACATACCACCACTACACATCTTCATTCAAGGAGAAGCCAGGTCCGTATTATACAGACTGATGCAAGGACAGGCGCCCATAATCCGATCACACGGAAAAACGCACCAATGGCTAGAAGACGAGCTGAAGGCTAACGCGATTACAGCAATGCCTAGCGATGCCATGGTGAAAAAATACAATTTCGAAAAGAAATACAAGGTTCTAATCCCACAAACAGAGGACTGGGTCGAAGGCCAACCTACCAAAGCAGAATCATGCTGGTTTACGGACGGCTCAAAGACCGACAAAGGGGTAGGAGCAGGTATATACGGCACAAAACCCGAGATAAAGATTTCTGTCAGTCTCACCAAGGGCACCACGGTGTTCCAAGCAGAGGCGATAGCTCTTCACCACTGTACAAGAGAAATAGCAAGACAAGACACCAAAAGTAGGTCAATTGCTATATTCTCCGACAGCCAGGCGCTACTAAGAGCACTAAGCTCCACACCGGTCGAATCTAAGCTATATTCTGTATACGCGCTCTTAACCAACTTGGCTGCCACAAAAAAGTAACAGTCACATGGGTCCCAGGACACGGAGGACATCCGGGGAATGACATAGCAGACGAATTGGCCAAATAAGGCTCGTCAAAAGCGCAGTAATTGGCCCGGAACTCTCTTGCGGAATCTCCAAAACCGCAGTCAAACGATCCATAAAAAAATGGGTGGAGACACAGGCCCATACCTGGTGGACGAACTCACCAGGACAGAGACAGGCGAAACAGTTCCTTAAGAAACAATCGCCAAAATTCACGACCGAACTCCTGAACCAAGACAGGAAAATGGTCAAAACAATAGTAGGCCTGATAACAGGACACTGCAAGCTCAACAAACATATGAGCAAAATAGGCCCGGTGGAAGAAGCATCATGCAGATTCTGCCTAGAGGAAGAAGAGGACTCGTTCCACATCCTATGCCACTGCGAGGGTCTAGCAAGGATTAGATATCAAAAGCTAGGCACTACAAACCCAAGCGCGGAGACTTATACCCAAGCCCCTCTGGCAGGGCTAATAGGACTAATCAAAGAGGCAAAGCTAGAGCTGGTCATCTGAGATAAACAGGGATCCACAATAGACCTGGAAAGGTCGCGGTGGAATAGGCGCTGGTGCCACCCATACAATATCTAATCTAATCTAATCTAAGACCACAAAACAGATCACTTATTTAAACAACTACTTCTTTGCCTAATACCTCGATAGATATTAAATTATACAATAGTAATTTGCGTGTAGCAAATAGCACAGATATCAAAGCAAAACTAGTTTGAATGTATACATTGTGCTTTATTGATTAATTGAATTTATCAGCAAGAACCATTTGGATTCAATGTAGGACGTCCGAATTCCCTACACCTTAATCTCGGAAGGATCGACATATTTCAACAAGTACAACACCAACACCGAAGAAATCCACTGACAGCTATTATTTATACATCCGAGGGCATTTGGTAAGAGGGGTTACCAAGGGTTACATACCATCTAAGATAGCTAGACCCCAAAGTCAACAAAACGTTGCTAATATACGCGTATTGAAAGAATCGTTATGCATGGCGAAAGGTTAAATATGAGGGACGTACGATTACTTTGTTTTACCACTTTAAAAACTACACGTGATTATACTTTCGAATACCATCGTGTCTCCATCATTATATTCAAGATGTGCCACAAAGTGAACGCCTTCACAATTAAACATTTGAAAAGTTAAATAGCTTCGAGGCGGGTGACAATGATTCCCTTTCCAAAATATATCACCTAAAAATGTTCTACCCACGAAACAATTAGTCCTCGCATCTCCTTAAGCCGCCGTAATCTGCTCTGTAACACTTCTTTGTTTTGAGAAGATCATTTCAAAAACATGAATCATTCTTTTAGTGATTTTTCGCTGATCTCTCCCATAACTATAGTACTGAACTAGTTATTCATATATAGGAATAGGAAGAGAGGTTATAACCAAAATTAGAAAAATAAAGATCTGTAATTAGAAAACTGATGAAAAATTCTATTTTTAAAAAGGAATTCGACGTTATGTGGCAGAAGATGCTAAAATATTAAAAACATTAAATTTCTCGAAACAGTTGCTGGAAAAATTTAATAAAACAAGAAGAATTGCTTGTTACTCTAAAAATTAAAAAAATTTGAATGGAAAATTTTAATTTTAATCGGAATCCGACATAATCTTTGCGAAGATGATAGAACATGAGAGAAGTTTGCAGGAGATGTTGGTAAATTCTTAAAATCTGGAAGAAATTCTTAAAATTTCCAAAATCTTCAAAATAAATATCGCAATTTGGTAGCGATATTTTACAAAACTTGTGAAAGATGGAGAGAAAAAAATAAAAGATAAATATTAGAAATTTCTATAAAAATAGAAGAAAAGTTTTAGATTTCTATAATTTTTCTTGTTTAAGGTTTGTTTATTAGCTTTATTTAATGCGTTAACAAAAATTGTCTAAATTTTACATACACATATAACATCAAATGAATTTTAACCGGACATAAAATAAACTGAGTTTACTTGTGATGATCTTTTATACATGATAAACATAATGCTGATTTTATTTGATTTTTCCATATATTTCAGTTTATGAAATGTTGTTTCTGTCATACTGACAGTTATTTTTTTTTAAAGAAATCCCAAAAGATGATGATGAAACAGTTGGAGAATTTTATATATCTTAAGATAATTCTAAAGAGTTCTAAAACCGTTAATTAAAATTATATCGTTTTGATTTTTATTTTCGTTGTCATAAAAATATAACAATGTGATATAAAAGTTCAAAACGATTATTTGATTCTACCATTGGGCATAAGCTGGAACAAATTCTTTCACACATTATTTCATTTCATAGAACATGCAATGTATCTCATGTCCTGCAAAATCTAACTAGTGCTTACTTTCGCGTCCCATTAATCTGTAACATAATACTCTTGTAACGTAATATTAACATTAATTCATCTTGCTGTGAGAAGTAAACGCGTCTTAGATCAATGTCCGTGTTTACGAAAACGTACTCTTAATTAGGTAATACATTGCGGTGCGAATCATCTTCTAAAAAGAAAGTTAAACTTCCATAAACCGACTCATTGATTGTAGAAATCAGTAATGGCATTTTTCACCTTGACCACAAGATTGTTTTTTTTGTATTCATTTGATATATCACCGCTCTATCGAGTTTATATAACAAACATTAAATAATAAAAAGAAAAAAACTTCAAAAAAAGAAAGTTGATTTATAAGTGGTATTCAAATAATTAAACCGGACAATGTAAACATAACATGAACAACATATTTTCTTAGTGTGTAATAATTTAAGAATTAATTATTGTGTGTAATAATAATTAAATGAAATTATTTCATGTTGAGTCAGAAATACTAAAAAATATAATGGAATGAAGAAATGTTTGAAATATCAAAACAAATATATATATTCAAATTTATAGATGATTGCACAAATTAAATAAATAAAGCGCTTATTATTTTTCTTTTTTAGAATTTTATAATTATGGTGTGTCATTCACCTGCAGATATAAATTAATTAAATATAAACAAATTGGTATTTTTAATATTGCCCAATGGTTGTTACATTTATCATAACTTATTTTATTGTATATCCTTAAACATAATATCGAGGGTAATGGAATAGTCGTATAGATGTGTAAGATATAAGTTCATAAAAAATGAATAATGTCAGTGTCATTTATTGCTTGTAATAAAATGAATTCTCATTTTATATAATGTATAAGACATCAAATCAAGACACAAGTACATTTATTCTGCAGTGTGATCATGTATATGTTAAGAAACTTAAAATGTCTGAACGAAAAGAAAAGTGGATAATCTTATATTTGAACTAACGTTAACTTGTAAGTAGCTACAAAGACATATGTTTATGTAAGAAATGTATGGAGTTAATATGCAAATTAAGCAAATTTACATAGTGGGTCGATGAGGCTGTTACTTGTTGAAACTTCATATCATTTTTGAAACCATATAATGTGTCAGTATTTTATTAAAAGAAACATATTTACGCTAAAAAAGTAAATTAATGTCATATTTCATATGGTGACTGCTTCGTGGTAACATCCTTATATTCTTCTTCTTCTTGTGATGCATTTATCCATCAATGGATATTATCAATAATATGATCCACTTTTTCTCAGCTTCTGAGTGTATGAACCAGACTACCGATAGTATTCAGTCCAGTCCATTATCTTATGTTCCTAAGCCACGACATCTTCTTTATTTCTATTCCTCGTTTTCCTTCAATGTTGCCTTCTATGATTACTTCAATATTAAGTTCTCAATCAATCAACCAAAACTTATCATTGAACTTTAGTTATACTTTGAATCACCCAAAATCAGACCACACCTGTAATTTATTCGCAAATCTTTATTTATGTTTTGCTTTCAAATATATGCTATAACTTCATCCTTATATTATTATTTAATTGTACCTTTTATTCGTTTTAGAGATCGTCTAGTATTGATGCTGGAATACCATGAGTGAATATTGTAAAAGGAATAAAAAAATGATTGCTGTATTAGTAACAGTTGGTTTTGTGTGCCTAGCAATTGGATTATTCTTTCTAATTTACTATTTGACTACATCGACCTATTCAGCCAAAGAAGGTAACGATGGTAAAAGAGTAATAATGGAGCGGAATCCTGATTAAAATAAATTCATGATGTATAATAAGCTAGTTAAGTGTTTTTATATTTTAAATAAAATATAAATAATAATACGTTAAATAACAGAAGAATTTTCTTACGTAACATTAAAAACTAACATTATATTCTTTAAAATCCATCAATTATACACCAACCAAAATATCTTGACACCGCCATATGTCAATTCATTTCATGGTTTAGTATGGAATAAAATAAGCTTTGTGAAGGTATTAATTAATTCCTTTGCTTAATATGGTGGCCGAATATTCAATGATTCAGCCGTACAGTTAAGGTTTAATTCTAGTGATAGCCTGAGTTATGTTGACGTTAAAAATTAAAGGCATATTGATTATGGCTTATTGGCATACATCTGCGATTTCCAGACAAAATGTTCGCTAGAAAAAGTTTAACTGGGTCTAATAGAACTGGTTATCTCTGCGAGAAATCATTCATATAGATAGTCCTCTCTCGCACGTAGTGCCATTCTGCTGAAGCCAGATGTCATATATGTCCATATGGTTCATGGGCCGAAAAAAATAGTTATAATCGTTTTGTAGCACTTGCTATTGACTGATTTAATTACTCCCTAGTGTACCTCGTGTGGATTGGCACCGTTCTATACACAATAATTATGCTTATTAACATTATCATTAATCAAAAAATGCGTCTAGTCGCTAAAGATGATTTTTTGGCCAAAATTGGGACTTTCTTTCAATAAACAGGGTTGTCTACAGTCATTAACTTTAAACTCCTGGGCAAGTGGGATTTTGTACGGAAGCAAGTTAATTCTAAGCCTGCAAAAGATCTAGTTCTTATGGACACCAAGTAATAGACTGCTTGAGGTTTTTCTTCATATTTTCACTTACAGCGAAGTTTTTCTTTGATGTACAGGTGTAAGAGAATCGTTTGCCAAATCAGTTATCTCAAATTTGGAAAACTTGAAAGGCCGACATTCAATGTCTAAAATGGCCTCACGCAACGTTCGCACTAACGAACTCTTATTTTGATAACAAAATTTTATCATTTGGACGTTAATAGTATACAGAATGTTAAACAGTTACTGTCAAAACTAACCTAAAAGCACAGATAATGAAAGTAAGTAGCAACAAATATGAATTACTATTGTTACGAAGAAGTTACATACATATTATTTGAAGCTACTAAGAGCATTATCTCCAAATATGTCAAAAATATTGGGTAATTTATTATACAATATAATAATTTTCACATGGGGAAAGTTAGTATGAAGATATGCATTATGAGGGTGTTTTGAAAAGTCCGTGCAAAGTCCGAGAGATGGCAAGACCGGCGCGTATCCAGGTCATGATTAGTTAGTAGCACACCAAATTTCAGCCATATTGATCTATTTCTTTGTGTTTGGCATTCGTGTGAATCAAGGAAGTCGAGTGATTTTCAAGAAATGGACGAAAAAGAATTTCGTGTGGTGATTAAACATTACTTTATGAAAGGCAAAACGCCTCAGGAGACAAGAGAAGGTTGATTCGATTAGAACAGTTTATAAGTGGTTTCAAAATTTTTGGATTGGCCATATGGACACAAGTGACGCTGAACGTTCTGGAACTATTACAGGTAAATATTATTTATCGTTATTGGACCGTTTGAAAACCGACATGCGAGAAAAACGCCCGCCATTGGCCTACAAGAAAGTCCTTTTCCATCACGACAACGCACCAGCACACACTTCAGCAGTTGTGGTCGCAAAATTAATGGAAATAAGATTCCAACTCTTTTCACATTCCCCTATTCTCCAGACTTGGCTTTCTCAGAATACTAGTTGTTCCCCAATTTGAAGAAATGGCTGGCGGGACAAAGATTTTATTCAAACGAGGAGGTGCTTGCAGAAACTAATGAATATTTTGCAGACATGGACAAATTCTATTATTCGGAAGGGACTAACAAACTAGAAGATCGTTGGAAGAAGTGTATAAGCCTAAAAGGAGATAAATAAAAAAGGTTTACCCCAAACACGTAAGTAGTTTTTATTTTTGCACAGACTTTTCAAACGCCCCTCTATCCAAATGTACGGCAGTTTCTCATTGATGATTTAGGTACATTAAATTCTAGAGAATCAATAGTTGATATGTCATTGATATTATTGTGGTTTAATTTATATAAATAGGTATGGTTTCTTTTATGAATAGATTTAGAAATATATAAATCAAATGCTTGATAAATTTTCTCATAAAATACTACGCATGCATTGCCTACATTTGTTCTATTATCTATTGATGCGGAGCTTCGTAATTTGGCTTCGGAAATTTATATCTTGAATTTTGGAGGCGTTCACTTCGTAGTACATTTTTAATGAATAACAGAAAAACGTTTAACTTTTTTATGCTACTTTTAATACTAATAAATTTCATCATTTAGATCATTTAGATTTTCAAACCATAAAATAAGGCAGGAATATGAATGCCCTGAAGGGACTTAATTAAGATCTTGCCCATCGTGAAAGTAATGGAGAAGAGATTGGTATTTAATGGTTTTCCATCGATTGTTCTATCGAAGCGTATAAGTGACTCAAAAAACTAGCTCATTTCTATTTCAAATTAAATTCAAATTTATATGATTTCTGTTTAATTATTACTATACAAACGTGGCTAAACGACTTTATTTCTGATAGTGAGCAGGATTTTTCTGGATATACCTTATATAGAAAGAACAGATCACTAGAAATCAGTGCAAAGTATTGTAGGGGATGTGTTATGATAGCTGTTAAATGCGATTTTGTTAGTTGATTAATAATAATTGATTCCAATATTGAAGAGTTGTTTATTAAAAACAGTGTAAATAATGTAAATTATATAGTTTTAGCAGTTTTTATTTCACTTAATTCTAGTATTAATAAGATTAAGAATACGTTTATTTCAAAATATTGCTGTTACAAAGATAGATAGATAGATATTATATGGGTGGCACCAGCGCCTATTCCATGGGTATAAGTCTCCTCGCTTGGGTTTGTAGTGCCCAGCTTTTGATATCTAATCCTTGCTAGACCCTCGCAGTGGCATAGGATGTGGAACGAGTCCTCTTCTTCCTCTAGGCAGAATCTGCATGGTGCTTCTTCCACCAGGCCTATTTTGCTCATATGTTTGTTGAGCTTGCAGTGTCCTGTTATCAGGCCTTCTATTGTTTTGACCATTTTCCTGTCTTGGTTCAGGAGTTCGGTCGTGAATTTTGGCGATTGTTTCTTAAGGAACTGTTTCGCGTGTCTCTGTCCTGGTGAGTTCATCCACCAGGTATGGGCCTGTGTCTCCACCCATTTTTTTATGGATCGTTTGACTGCGGTTTTGGAGATTCCGCAGGAGGGTTCTGGGCCAATTACTGGTGTTGACGAGCCTTGTTTGGCCAGTTCATCTACTTTGTCATTTCCCCGATGTCCTCCATGTCCTGGGACCCATGTGATTGTTACTTTTTTGTGACAGCCAAGTTCATTAAGAGCACGTATTCAGTCCCACACTAAATTCGACCTGTGTGCTCTTAGCAGCGCCTGGCTGCCGGAGAATATAGCAATTGACCTACTTTTGGTGTCTTTTCTTGCTATTTCTCTTGTGCAGTGGTGAAGAGCTATCGCCTCTGCTTGGAACACCGTGGAGTCCTTGGTGAGACTGACAGAAATCTTTGTCTCGGTTTTTGTGCCGTATATACCTGCTCCTACCCCTTTGTCGGTCTTTGAGCCGTCCGTAAACCAACATGATTCTGCTTTGGTAGGTTGGCCTTCGACCCACTCTTCTCTTTGTGTACCTTGTATTTCTTTTCAAATTTGTATTTTTTCACTATGGCATCAGTTCGCATTGCTGTGATCGCGATAGCCTTCAGCTCTTCTTCTATCCGTTGGTATGTTTTTCCGTGTGATCCGATTATGGGTGCCTGTCCTTGCATCAGTCTATATAATACGGTCCTGGCTTCAAGATGGCTTCTAGGGCTGCTGTTGAGACATGCTAGTCTTTGAGTACTGCTCAGGAGTCATATCGCTGCCACTGCTCCATAGGCTATCATAGGTGATAAGACCCACCCTGGTTGGTGTGTTTTTCCGTGTGATCGGATTATGGGCGCCTGTCCTTGCATCAGTCTGTATGATACAGACCTGGCTTCTCCTTGAATGAAGATGTGTAATGGTGGCATGTTCAAGATGGCATGTTGTACTGAGACATGCCTATTCTTTGTTATCCGCTTACAATTATTTTCAACTTATCTATTCAAACTTCTACATTTCCTAATAAATTGAAAATAACATCAGTCTGTCCAATACCTAAATCAAGTGCCAATGTTCTCAAAATTAATAACTATCGACCTATAGCAATTTTATCACATATTGCTAAAGTTTTTGAACGTGTGCTATATGACCAGATTTACATTCATATTAAACCTTACCTCTCTGATAATCAGCATGGATTCATTCCTAATCGCACGACAGTAACTAATCTATTTGCTCTTACTCATAACATTGCTGAAGTTCTTGACTCCTCTAGTCAAATTGATGTCATATACACGGATATGTCGAAAGCCTTCGACAAAGTTAACCATAATCTTTTAATTTCAATTCATCTACCTCTCTAATGTCGTCTTACGTAAGTAAACGTGAATCGTATGTCACTTTCAATAATTTTAAATCTAGTTCTTATTTCCCTACGTCTGGTGTCCCTCAAGGATCAATTTTAGGCTCCTTGCTTTTTAACATATTTATTAATGACCTTTCCACAACATTGACCTGTCAACATCTTTTATATGCGGATGATCTCAAAATATATGCGACAATCAACAATCATAATGATTGCTTGTATTTGCAGGACGAGCTTGGCAAGGTCGTTACATGGTATGAAGTAAATGGACTGGAATTAAATATTAATAAGTGCAAGTTCATGTCATTTACTAGAAAAACTAACCCTGTGAGGTTTACTTATTCAATCAATGCCACTTTAATTGAAAATGTTTCAACATTTAAAGATTTAGGTGTACATTTTGACACAAAATTAAGTTTTAACTGTCACATTGGTGAAGTAATTAAGGGTTCATTAAGAGCTCTAGGTTTCATATATCGCAATACTAAAAGTTTTAAAAATATTAATACCTTAATTACTTTATATAATGCTTATGTGAGGTCTAAGTTGGAATATGCTTCCTTAATTTGGTTTCCCCAAACCCAACAGCAGAAATACATGGTTGAGGGCATTCAACGTAAATTTTTTAAATATTTATATTTTAAGTCGGAAGGTTATTATCCTAATAGAGGGTTCGATCATGCAACGTTACTTAAAAAGTTTAACTTTCAATCTCTTGAATCCCGACGATATATATCGAGCATTGTTTTTGGATACAAAATACTTCACGGTTCTATTGATTCAGCTGAGATTTTACATAATATTAGGTTGCATGTTCCACCCTTTAGTAGTAGACAAAAACCAACTTTTAAGATTTTACCTCATAAAACCAATTATCAACTGAAGTCTCCGATAAACATCGTTTGCGCTAATTGTAATCAGGTATCATCTTATTGTGATATATTTAATGACTCTCTCAGTTATGTCATTGCTCAATGTAATCATTCACTTTTAGTTAGTATGTAACCATTTATTATTTTGAGTTTAAGTTATGCTAGTATGTAAATTTACTTTCTTCTTTATATATGTTGCCATGTAATTGGGATTTTTCCTGTAGGGTAATATATTTATTTATTTATTTATTTATTTATTATTTACAAATACACTTAAAATTACATTAAACAACATGTTAAATTCCAGTGTAAATAAATAAATTAATGATAAATAACGCCATCTATAATCCTGTCAGTAAAAATTTTAATTGGTTTAAAGATCTCATTCATAAAATTGAAAGCTGAGAAAAAAATACCCAAAGGCTATGATTACACTTGACATTAGATTTGAAAACTGGAGCACCGAACTCGGATACGCAAAATCACTTCTAAAAATTTTACTATGCTAAAGATGGCAAATATACTTTTTAAAATTTCACCTTATTATCATAGAGTGAGTATATTTATTTAGTAGAATACATCAAAGTTGATTTAATTAGATTATAGATTTAATAAATAAAATATTACTAAGTAATAAATATTGCTCACTCAATTTAATTTGACCTTGATTATTACAGACGTATTAATATAACGTATTTATACATAAGTTAATTTTTACAATCAAAGATTTTTTAGAAATTTTTATTTAGTGATTGTTACTTTTATTTGCTTATTTAAAATGTTTTTGCACATAACGAGATGAAATATTTAAAACGCTATTTGAGCTTAACATTACTACTTCATTTACTTACATTTTAATCTAAATTATGTTTTAAAATAAAACACTAAACTAAAACATAGTAAGTGTATTAATAGTTTAGTGTTTATCATGAATTACAATATAGTCAAAACGATCAAAACCATCCTATATTTTTGTTTGTTAGTTCCAAGCCGAACAATTAACATTAAAACTGGATAATATTTCTACCAAACTATTAATACTTCTTGTTAACGTTATTAGATTATAATATATTCTATTATAATATTTATTTTTATTAGCATGTTATTGGAATTTTAGTCAAAATAAATAATTTCTCAATATATTAGTAGGTACATTTCAATTTTGATACGCTCCAGATTTAGCTTATTAAGTACCAATTAAGAAATTGCCTGAAGTGAGGTACGGATGGTTTTAGGATCATGAAGAAGAGAACATAGATGCCTGGCTAGCAGCATTGAATTAATCTGAATGATTTTTGTCTTTTAGATCCAGTCGAAGTGCAGAACTCTTCATGAAATCAAATGCAATTGAATTATCTCTATGTTTAAACCAGACTAAATTAAAAACTCTATATAGATTTTTCATGAATTATTTGCGAACCCTAGGTTAGTGCTTCAATAAAAATACCTGTTATTGAATTAAAGAGACGGATAATGAAACAACACAGTGTGGAGGGTTTCACATTTATTGTTGAACACTGCAACATGTTTTGCCACACAAAGGCTTCAGCAGGCAGGTGAATAACAACAAACACCTGTTATAAAAAGGCACGAAGCATCCATAGGATAACTTTTTAGTGGGATTATTGCATACTGGATCGCTATGATTTTTTGTCTGTGCTAATCTAGTGCACCTATCAAATATATATGACATCTTGATAATATTTTCACTAGTAATTGCGCACTAGTTAATTTTAGATCATTTGTTCTTTATTGACATCAATGACGAGGTCACATGTTTGGGTCGAGTATTCAAATAGTTTAGATAGATAGATTTTGAAATAAACGATGCAATATTTTGTCGAAAAGGTAAAAGTGGCACATTGCTGGGGCTGTGCTGCAGGCTACAAGTGGGGTCACAGGTGGCGGATAGTGAACTGCCTCTAGATATGGAGGTAAGCTGAAAAATAAGTGTTAGAGGCCCGCAAGGGCATCCCTGGTAAATCTGTCATGATAACACTGTACAACATTTTTTTTAATTGCTAGAACTTAGATATGCGAATGCAAAATACTTGTGATCGTAACACAAGACCTGGAAAGGAGAGGATAATCGCAAAAATACTGCATGGCCTCTCGGGTCGTCAACCTGCGAAAACCCTGTAATATAACGGGAATAAAACATCCTTATATTCCCAAATCAGAGCGAACAAGAAGCTATTTACCACTATGTACCTATTATGCTTGATGATCAGGTAGAGAAACCAGTCAAGGGATGTTAGACTTTTAGACCGGGACATGATAATAACGCTATATGAGCTATATGTCTATACAGCTAACAGAATATGAAATAGAGGAATTATATCGATAACTTGATGGAATATTGATATACACTAAGACAGATGAAGTGACATCGTAGTTGGTGTCTTCAATGTCAAGGTAGGTCAAGAGGCAACACTAGAAGTATCGAAAGACTTTGGACTTGGCGAAAGAAATGAGATAGGTGATAAACTAATAGAGCTCTGTTAAGCTGCAACACCTGATTCAAGCAACCTAAAAGGCGATTATACACAAAGCCATCACTAAAAGATGAACAAGGTCATGTAATACGCAACCAAATTGGTCACATTCTAATTAACAACCGGTTCAAACATTTAAAGAGTGACATGCAGCCACGGATCACAAGTTACTTGTAGCTATAATAAGCCTAAAGTTAAAAAACAACTGCAAGACACTTAGAATAACGTATGACATGCAAAAATTCAGCTTACATTTTGAAAAACATCTAAACAATAAAATAATGACTAACATCACACAGACCTACATCGTGTGAACAGTTGAAGAAAGATGAGCAAACATAAGAGAGGTATGACTCGTGTGCAATGATCAAAAACAACTGTGGATGACAAAAGAGGTTATCATGGAGAAATGTAAAGCCCTGAAGAATACCAATGAAGCTGAGTACAAAAAGAAACTCAGAAGTATTAAACTAGAAATCAAAAAAGTTAAGGAAGCGTGGATGAAAAGCAAATGAGATGAAATAGAACTGCTGCAAATGAATCATGATTAATTCTATACTCAGAAGCAAATCAGAGAAATCTCAGGTGCACACAAAAGAAACAGCAAGCAACCAAGGGCGATTATTATTACAGACAGGTGAAATAATGGCAAAATGGAAAACATACCATACCACAGAAGAATTAAAAAAAGCTATCAATCAGGCTAAGAACAACAAAGCCAGTGGCCCAGACAAAATATTTAGTGAGTGGTTCAAACTATTGAACTAAGACGACATTAAAGAAATAACTGTGCTCTTTAATCAGATGTACGATGCGAGAAACTTTCCGCAGGATTAGCTGTAGTCAATCTATCTTTCTTTCCTTAAAAAGTTAAATACTAAGAAGTGCGATGATTACCTGCTTATTAATTTAATGAGCCATGCTATCAAGTTATTTCTACATATATTGAATAGCATAATCATCATTAAATGCGAATATGCTTTGGGTCCAACACTTCCAACTACTTACAACAACGTAAAAATTCAGGCAGATGATTGATAGCAAATTTATGTTGGAACCAATCAGCTTATATCAGTGCAAACGACAGCACTTCTAAAATTAAGGCAAAACTGTGTGATCTCTCCTACACTATTTACTGCCATCCTAGCAGAATCTACTAATGAACTTTTAGAATTTGTAGACAGAATAAACAATGTCAGTGAAAAGTGGAGATTAACCATTAATTGAAAAAAAAAACAAATACATGGTTATTAACAAAACAGACAAACAAGCCAAATCAGCATTTAAAAAATGGAATCCTTATTTTTTGTTTGCAAGGTGTAACATCTAGGTTGTGACACATGAACGTTCACCTCAAGAAATGTGGATATAACGAAGACTGCTTAAAATTCCGTGGTCAAACAGAACCCGCAACGAAGAAGTTCTGCAAAGAATATGCCTGGGCAGACTAATGTTACAAACCGAAAACTGAAAACCTATGCAGAGAACCTAGATATGAATTGGTACGCCTGGTTCTAAATGGTAAAAAGGTGAATAGAACGCAAAAAAAAACTGCCGTGGCTTCGGAATTTACGGCAATAGACTGGTGTTGATCTTCTTCACGCAGCGCAGGATCGGTAGAGCTTTAGAACAATCACAAACATGGCAGTCTCCAACGTTCAACTGAAGTTTTTTATAAATCTTTTCCTGGTTTGGGTTAATATATGCATTGAATTTGCAACAAATACGTATTTCTTTCATCTCTATTTTCACTGTTCAACTGAAATCTCACGGCAATTCACAGAAAGTTCTTATCATCAGCGAGTTTTTATATGAATGACATATATTAAGCTATCCAGAAACCTGGCGAGTAATATGAAACCTAAGAAAAAGTTATGGAAAAAATTAGCAGTATTCTTTTTCTATGGAATGGTTTTGTAATTTTAAGAAGAAAAATATTTTTAGAGGTCATTTTTCTCACTTTCCTTTTTGCCTTCATGTGTCGAACATTAAAGAAGGTGTCTCGTCTGAAGCCATGAGTTTGAAGCGGTATTAATTGCTTCAGGCTAGCGTTTTTTTTAAATGCATCAACTGGAAAAAGAAATTGTGGGGTAGAATGTAAATAAGAACTTTTGATTCATTCTTTTTATCAAATGCGTGTTTTGTATAATTTATCGTAATTTGATTCAACTTTATTTGTCATTGAAAAAATATCAACTAGATCTTTGTCTAGGGATAGTAATAACCTACACCAGAAATCTGTGTAAAGGAGTAGAAAAAACAGTCTACAACATCAGACGATAAACAAGAGAAAAAATCCAGGACGTCTTTAAAAAGCAGTGATATTACATTAAAGCATTTGCAGTTGACGAAAGTCTTGCGTTCGTCATAACTATCTTTAGGATTGGTTCTTAGCCTTAATTGCCGATTGATACAAAATACTTAAAATGATAATTTTTTTATCTATCTATACTAGAAATTGAAGAAGAACTTCAAGGTCAATTATATAATTATTAAAATTTCAATGTTTACATGATCAGTTTCAAGTCTCTTGATTAGAAGTTATCTATGCTATGTTTGAATTTAGCCTAAATATATTTCTGTCCATGTTTGAGATGACTTGGAGTCATTCTTATGGTCAATATTAGAAATATTTTAGAACGTACTGAATATTATTTTCTTGTACTATTTTCTTTATGGAATCTTAATTTCAAATTAAGAGAGAAAAAAAAAAGGAAACTCTTATTTTGTTTACAGTCGCCTGGCAAGGGTTTCGATACTTTACCATCAAATAAATCGAATTCGAATAGATTTAACTATCAAAAAGATCGTAACGAATTAAACCATTACTTAGGGACACAATGAAGTTATGTGACAATAAAGAATATAAACATATCATTAATTTATTAATTCTTCAATCAAACTAACAAAATATAATTCGATGTCTCTTTGAATAATTGTCATCAAATTGTTTAATAACAATTAATTGATCTTCGTCACAGTTTTAAGTTATATTAATTAATTTATTAATTATATATTATAGTTAGAAACTAGTACAAAATTTAATGATTTATGAATGGTAAATTTAATTTTTAGAAACAATGAGTGTGTGAAATTACGTTTTTTGCAACAATAACATAACGCTGACACGATTTCTTTCACTGGCCGTTAAATAACTACCGGAACAATCCTTCCTCCGATTTTAATTCATAAACTTGCCAAGATATTGACCTAGCCGCAGCTCGAAATGAATTCTTAATCACAATAAACTTTTACATTCTCATCTAATCTGCATAAAAGCGTGCGTTTCTCATCGGCGGCGATCTTATTAGCGCCGCGTCTATAATTTCAAATGGCTCGATTTAGTTCCTTATTAGTTTCTCTTTTTTTCGCATTATTGTTATGCTTGCGCCTCTCTAATTGACATAATTGCTTATAAGGCTGGTGATAATTACGAATGGTCGGCAATTAACCAGATATGTGTGTTCCTTTGTTGCATACCTATCGCAATAAATCTCGGTTTCGTTTCTAAATTGTCACCTCCGCCTTGACGTAATTGTAACGGACCTAAGTTTAAATTGCAGTTTCCGCCGAGGACAATAGTTTTAATGCACGCGATGGTTTTTCGTGTTATTATCTAAGTGTTACATCGAGGCATAAAAAGTGTGTGAAGGTGCCGTTAAGAAATGTTTGATAATGCAAAATGAAATAATTGTTTACTATATATTTGCAGTCTGAATGACATAATTGTTGATTCGTTCTTTGATTAAGACTTTTTGCTAAATGACTGGCATTTTATATGTTGAAAGAATTTAAATTAGAGTAGGTCGTGTTATGCTCGAGAGCGTTGAACGTTTCTCTGTAATTAGAAGAGAGTTTAGCGACATGACAGTGATTGAGAAAAAAATATTTATTTTAATGGAATTGAAAAGAAAAAAACTAACTTGAAATTGTATGTATTTAAATACTTTAAAGTTACTTATTATTGTTATTGAATATTGAAGTAATAGTAAAAGTTGTATTAGTTTGGCAATCAATCATGTGGCCTTTCTGCTGTGTTATTTATGTATGTATGTATGTATGTGTAAATGTGCCTGTCACTTTAAAGGTTCGCCCCTTCACTCAAAAGCTCCATTAATTGTATCCCGTCCATCCAACTGCTGACCCGAACTAATATTGCTGCAATATCTCTATCGCTAAATAAAATTACATTTTTGTATTTAACCTATAAAAGTGTAAATTATATATTTAGAAGTGAAGCTATTATTTCCAACATTGTCAGGAACTAAAAAATATTCTTATGATGTAAATGAATGTTTATTTTGAATTTCCTAGATTATTCTCATTTTATGAACATTGTTCATAAAACCTTTAGGTTTACAAAGAAAGATTAAAACGAGGTTTTTGTAGTCTAAAGATATTTAATTATTTAATTTAAGGGTAAAACATTTGTAGTGTATTTTTACTTTCTTATGAAGATTTTATTATTTTTCTATACATTAGGAACATCCAACAATAGTTTAACTTCAAGAGCATCAAGCAAAGTAGCAATTAAACAGTAAATTCAAAAAAAGCGAAAACCAAATATCTAGTGGAATAATCAGCTGTATTTAAGTAGCTACTGACCGAACGAACTGAAAGAAGGAAGCCAATCTGTTCAGAAAAACAAACAGTTAACGGCACAGGAAATCAGTAAGCAATAAAAACTACTCCTTTAAAAATTCTTGGGGATACAGAGAGAAAAAGTATAGCTTAGGAGCTATACTTTTTCTCGCTGTATCCCCAAGAATTTTTCCAACGAATCTCAAAACTAAAAAAATGTTCATAGCATATTTATACAAGGAAAAGTTGATCCAAAAGAATACCAGTAGATACTTTTTGGCTTAGGGATATTCGATGGTCAAAACAAATTAATTATAATAACATGTAAAATTTTTAACGAAAGAAGCATGGGCGAATTTACATTTAAATATGTTCTTCTAGTCAAACCCTTCTTATAGCATGATGTTGGGAAGGCAGGTATCCTCTTCTAAGTGCAGAAATCTTTCATATTTTTTTATTATCATTTTTTGTCCAGTTCTCAGAAGGCTTGTTTTAGAAATTTATGTTAGCAGATATATACTATTCAGGAAACGACATTAGAAACCATTCTAATATAGTTATCGTGATAGTCATCAACAAGAGTAACTTAGTAACAACTTTATCCTTTAATCAAACAAAATACATATATATGATTTTCTGATTAGAATTAAGTTAGTTTCATCTACTTTATTGTCTCAATCAACTTTTATAACTTCTGTTTGAACTTCATTTAGATGTATAGTTTAGTTAAGAATAAAAAAACTTTCTAAAAATAAACACTTCCCAGTGTATACTATTACTAAAAATAAGACCAGCACTTTACTTTAGCCATAGAAACAAATATAAGAACAATATATTCAATACTTTTTCTGCTACTTTCTTGATGGAACCATATATTCAAAATGGGTGGAGTAAAACACTTGTTTTGTTCCATGATTTTATTATCAGATCGAAACACGTGTCAGTTTCGATCCGTTACGATCATTTTCAAAGTTAAACATTCTACAGAAATAATGAGACCATTATTGTCATCAGAGATTTTAATTCTAAATTTAGTAAAAGCAGAGTTTACGAATTGATCGAAAAATTTATAATGGTGGCCAAAAATTGGTTTAATTATGTCGAAAGAAGAGCCTCATTATTATAAACACTTAGTTAAAGTTACCAGCCTGGATAATTTATACTGTTTAGTCACTAAAACAATAGTCAGGAGCAAATGTGATTACATATTAGATCGGATATTATTTAAAATTATTGTTCGCTTTAGGAACGTATTCTTAGACATGGACTCAATACAAAATTTAAGACACTTACAAAAAAGTAAAGGAACGTAAAGGATTTAGGAAATATTTTACTACAATAATTAAAGGTGATTTTGCCATCTTTCGGGTAAATCATGAGTGCCGTCTGGCCTTCTTCAGCAAAAAAAATTTAGCAAGTGCTGTTTGAGGCCATTGTCTGAATTGAATTGTTTACCATTTAAAGAGTTTTAAGAAGATCGAAACAAATAGTAATCGGACGGCGCAAGGTCCGATGAGTATGGTAGATGGTTCATCAAATCCCATTCAAACTCCAGGAACTTCTTGAGGACTACTAAACTTGTGTGTGGTCTTGCGTTGTCATGGTGAAACTAAATTTGCAATTTGCAATTCTGGCCGCTTTTCGTTGACGGCTGCATTCAATTGGTCCAATCGGCGACATAGACTGTCAGCCATATTGACTGTTTGGTTCTGTGTTAGCAGCTCAATATACACGACATCTTTGTAATCCCACCTAATTGAGAGCATAATCTTCTTTCGATGGATATTTGCTTTCCAAATAGTTGCAGCTTGTTCGCCGGGCTTGCACGATGATCGTTTTCATATTACGTAGTCGTAAATTATACATTTCTAATTCCCAGTGATAATACGTTTAACAAATGGATCATTCATTGTTTTTCAAGAGCGTGTCGTAGGCTTTTATGCGTTTTGTTAAATGAATTTCTTAGAGTTCGTGTGGAACCCAAATATTGAGTTTATTAACACATCCCAGCTTGTGCAAATGTTTTTCCGCGATCGTTTGGTAAATATTTAATATTTTGGCGACCTATCGACTCATGTAAAGGCGGTTTGCTTTGATTATTGCCTTTATTTTTATCGTCTTTGAATTTAACTGGCCTTCCTAAACGAAGCGCATTTTTGACATTGAAATTACCGGAACGGAAATTTGGAAAAACAATTCTTGTACTGGCGTTCTGTTAAGCAATCTTTACTGTACACAGCACATAACTTTTTTGAGCTTGTATAGGTTTTTTTTTCCTTTTCTGATGTAAAACAGTAAAACAGATATATTCCGTAGACTGGATTAAAAACGAAAAGAGCGATTTTTTGATGCTCGAAGCCATTACTTTGTGATACATCTTGAACCAGATGATGAATAAAATTGTACTTTGCTTTTGTCACAGAAGGAATTTATTCAGTGACTATACTTTCAGACTTCACAAGGCCATTATTAAACAGTATTTCCCTTTTGAAAGTGCGAATTTCTGTGTGTCACGAAAATCGATCGATGACGAGTATACTCGTCAAACTCAGTTAACTGGTGAATTAAGTGACTACATGACTACGATAGAAAATCATCCATGTATAATAATAATATCGGCGATTACAAACATTCAGGAGAGACAGAGTATATCTATTTTATGAGAAATTATATCAGCATTGCATAGAAAAACTTCCCGTTACGGAATAGTGACGATAAAGCACAATGAAGCCAAAATAAGAACAAGAGCAGAAAACATGTTTATTATTCTCAATACAGTCTTTTAAAGTAATGATGGGTGTACTGACATACCCTGTATATTCCGAAGTCATATTTGATAGAGTTCTGAGAATAGAAAAACCGAGGTTAAAATCAAAAGACTATTAATAGAAGAGCGAGTGGAGTTTGCATATTTATAAAAAATACATTTAAATGCACATTAATTAGTACTAATCACAACATTGAACAAATATGGGTGCAGACAAAAACTAGCAAAGACACAATTGCATTTGGTTGCGTTTACAAGTTTCCTTTTAATTATGGTATAAGTTATTTTGTGATGAGCTAGATCAGACTTAACCTCCATTTCAACAGCTACTAACAAAATATGCTGCATAGGTTATATTAATATAAATTTAGCAAATTCAAGCCAACCTATTATTTTAACTCAATGCTAGATGCTATTGATTTTAATCAAATTATCGTTGAACCTACTAGAATTTCTCAAAATAAAGAATCATTAATTGGTGTTATTTTTGTTAGTAACACAAATTTTGTTACGGAATCAGGTGTTGGTTTCCACAAATTTGCAGATCATGAGTTAATTTATTGCTATTTAAAAATTTAATCGATTAAAAAATGTCCCATGTATAAAGAATTACGCGACTTCAAACATTTTAATGAAAACATAGAAGAAAGCAATAGTCATTCCTCTCCCAAAATGCTTGAATCCGACTGAATATAAAGATTTGCGACCGATCAGCATATTACCTGTATTGTCTAAAGTTTTAGAAAAAATAATAATTCAGGCAGTACATTATGAAAACGACATTATACCTGATAACCAACCTGATTACCGAAATTGTACTACTTTATTATTTGTTACAGATGAAATCTTGACAGCTATAGATGCTAGAAAAATTGCCATATTAACTTACTTGATTACAGTAAAACTTTCGATATTATCAACCATTCCATTCTTTTAGGTATTTTAGAAAGCATAGGGTTGGCTCCTACCGCTGTCTCATTTTTTCAGTCACTTGTTCATCAGAATGCAAAGTGTAAAAGTATCTACCAAACAATAATATCCTAAATGTGTAACTAGAGAGGTACCACAAGGTTCCATACTGGGCCCGTTACTTTTTTGATATATACCTCTAATTTTAATAAACACATAAAAACTTTAAAATGTTCGCAGATGATTTTCAATTATTGCATTCATTTTCCTTAGACGATCAATCGTCTGCAATTGAAAATATCAATAAAGATTTAGATGTTATTTACCAAATATCAACTAAACATTGCCTTATAATAAATCCCAGTAAATCTGCTGTTGTTTTATTTTGTAATAATAATAAAGATGAATAATTTATCTAATAATGTGAATATTTCAGTAAATTCTATAAAGATTCCAATAGTAAAAGAAGCAAAAAACCTAGGGTTAGTACTTGATACCACGTGCAGATACACTATTCAAATTAATAGTTATATAAGGAAAAGTTTGGAAATCTTAAATTAATTTACCCTCACAGAAGTTTTTCTATCTATATTATGCAATGCACTCCTTTTATCTATTTTTTCATACTATTGTGACTAATTCAAAGAGTTTAAAATAGTTGCTTGTAGTTAATATTTGGGATTAGGAAGTATGAGTGAATTTCTTACAAATTAGCCGATTTGAAATGGTTGAATATGGTAAATTTGTAGGCAAAATTGAAATATGCATTTACTTTATAATTAATTAATGGTTCCAATGGAAGAACAAGGGTACTTTGTACTAGTTTGATTTGGCACCATGTGACTTCTCCAGCCAAGAAGAACTATAGACCTGCGGTCTTTCTGCCCTGTCTTGAATTTAATACTGTGAAAGAAAAAAATGATCTTTTCTAGTAATTATTATTATTATTAATTAAAATCAAATTTACAAATAATACTGTGATTATATTTAATTATCCTACTGATCTCCAGCATAAGCTGAATGTAGAAAAGACATGTCTTATTAATATCAATAAGCGAGCAAATCCTCAACTACCTATAAATTTAACATATTTCAATATTTGTACACTTGGAAATTATCTGATCTTAAGTTAAATATACTTACGTTGTTAGTACAATTATATATTTATTTATGCAATGTTTGTTACAAAATACAAAAACAGAGCAGGCTTGTGCAATATTTAACTAATTATGACTGCACAAATAAAAAACTTTTAACTTTTAACTTTTTTTGTATAACACTGACTTTATTTAGTGACTATAGTTTCGACAATTTTAACTTGTCATTATCAAACTAGAAGTTATTCCAAACTAGAAGTTTGATAATGACAAGTTAAAATTGTCGAAACTATAGTCACTAAATAAAGTCAGTATTATACAAACAAAGTTAAAAGTTTTTTATTTGTGAAGAATAATGTATAACGAAGTAGAAGCCTCCACCGTTAACAATTATGACTGCTTCTAGAGAATCGTTTAAATTAAAAGTATACCTCTGGCTGATCAAATGCTATATATAGAATTTTGATTTGCACTGCAGTTTTCCAACGAACGCTGCCTGAAGAAAACCAATTCGACTTGGTCAAACGTTGCAAATTAGTTCTTTTCTGAACAATCAAAACTTGCATATTCGTAAAATTAAGCCTATGTCCTTAAAATGAACATATTTTTGAAGTGATCCACACAGACAGAAGATTTCACATAATAAACTATTTCAGAAGGATTGAGACTTGACCCTAAATTTTAAAGAAAAAAACTGTATGTCTTGTCCACGTTATATGTAACAAAAAGATGAAATTTAGACATAACACAGTTGTAAATGTTTCACTTTGATGGTTGATTACTGCAACGTGTTTCGCTTCATCAGAAGTCGTAAACATTCCTAGCTTAGGAACAAAAAGTATTAAACCAGAGTAGACTTCCATATTTTGTTTTGAGCTACGCAAGATACTGATTGTTGTTCTGAAATTTCTAAGCTTCATTAAGAATAGAATGGAGAATTTCTTATTTATAATTTTATTATTCCAAATTTCGTTTGCTTTTGGTGTCGGATTTTAATTCTTTATATATACAAAATACATTATATCTATTTACAAAATTATAGGATTCATAGGGCATTTAAATACGCTTCTTCTTTATTTCCAAATTTTTTCCAGCTCTCTTTCTACTCTTTTAGTTTCTGGTTAGTTTTTTTTTCAGTTCTCCCAGTTAATTCCTATTATTTCTTTGGAAAGAAAAAAACGTATCTATTCTTATTCCAAATGTTTCCAATTTTTGCACATGTAAATTTTGGCGTATTGGCCTTAAGCCCACGTGATTAATGGTTGCTGGAGCTTTTTTGAAAAATATTCATTTATAGGGTATATTTTCTATCAAAATACCAATTTCAAAAAAAAAAAATTGATTTCTTGAAGATACATTGTATAGTTTGCCTTCATCATTTGTTAATCACACTTGTTCTGTAACGTATGTAGCTAATGGTGATTCAATTCATAATCATCACTGTTTGAAATTTACAGGTTGTTATTTCTTAAATAATTTTCTCATTTTTCTCTAAATTTGTGAAACCAACCAAATGATTATCAATTCTTTACCTATTATTTCCAAGTTATTATTAGTTATGGTTTTATCATTGCTTAGAATCATAATAAAATTCTTAGTATAGATTATCACGTAGTAACGGTCGCAACCATTCTCTATATTAAAATCCTTAGACTTATTGACTCTGTTAAAATGAACCAGTTTTGTATATACTAAAAAAAATACTAGACTAGGTGATAATGATTAAATATATGAAAAAGTTGAATAAACTCCACTCGGCAGGTAAGTTTCCCACATTTTAAAACACGCAATAAGAAAACCACATGGCGTATTTTATGCGTCCGCTGGTAGCGAAAACAGCCAAGGCTACTTTCATCGGACCCCGGAGCGCTGAAGAACAGTGAAAGTCAATTCCAGAGTTCACGTTCGTCGTTCCTCATCAGACAAGACCATCCGCGGCTCTGCATCCGCACCAGGGGTTTACGTAACGCATTTCTCTCCAATTTTATTGCACCTGCTCTCTGCTCTCCGTCCGGTCTCAGATCTCCGATCCCGTAATTCACGTGAACAATTTTCGTCGCGAGAAACTGGATTGACATTTTCAATTTCTGAATACTGCTTTTACTTAAATAATTACATGGCGGCGTTGATTGGTTGATACGGACGGCGCACAAAAATAGTTTTCGTGATCAAGTGAATTTAATAGTTAACTACTTAAAAATATATTATATAAATGATGTATTAACGTATATTCTTTAACTATGATTTTTATAACTGTCAAATACGACATAACAAGTTTAATTTGAAGTCATATCCTTAGAGGAAAATAAGCTTAATTCGGATAATGGTGAAGCATTCATCATAGAGCATTTTATTATGAACTCAAGACTTTTTTGTAAGAATGTATTGTTACATATGTATTTTATTATATACGCACAGTGGATAAATAAATACTACTACTACTGCTACTACTAATTTAATAATTTTATCTTCTTTGTTATAGTGAGCCCTATTAGTTACTTGTTAAGGCTTGTATCTTGTTAAAAATTCAACAAAAAAGTAATACTGACTAAAATCTTGTCGAGTCTGAAAAATAGCGGTGAAACATCGACCATAAACTGATACTTAAAATTGGAGGTTAGTTTATACAGCTTTAAATGAGAACCATTTTATGTGACGCCTAAAGCACTAATAACCTTTCTTCACAATTTTATTTGATTTATAAAATGTACATTTAGGACACAAAGTGACCATTATCAATGGATTAGCACTGCAGTGCACATTTGGTAAATCAAATAAAATTGTTAAGAAAGGTTTTAGTGCTTTATTCTTCACATTAATTTGATCTTCACGTAACACAATCAACCAATTTAATTTACCATTTTATGTGATTTTTACTTAACGCATAATTAAGGATTTTGTTAAAGATATTTTCCAGATTTTTGTACCACCCGTGAAAGCCTATTGCTTACTGATTCTGAAAAGTGCACATTAGTAAGTATTTATTTGGTAGTACTGTCTTCAAAAAATAGTTTTTACGGTTAGATTGGCGGTGCATTTGTCTAGAGGATGTGCTAATAAATTGATGTAGTCGCGAGGGGAAATGTTAGCAAATAATGTAGGAAACAAGTTAAATATATTTTATTAATGTTATTAATTATTATTTTAGATCTAATTTTTATGGAGATTATCTCAAAAATTAGTGAATTATGTTGAAAATGGAAATAAGTCAGTTTTTTTTTGACTGTAGTATTATTATTTTTAAATTCCTTTTCTGAAGTTTGAATAGTCTTTTTGTCTGAATTAGATTCTGATGCTTTTTATGAGAACATAACATCTATTTTTTTCACATAGTTTGCATATTTGGTTCCGTCAAGAATGTAGCGCAACAAGTATTATCAAGAAGTTTATTAAAAATCCCTACAAGTTCACAGCTCTAGCTAGTGAGGCAGTTGCTTCTTCCGCTTCTACCGCACACTAACATTTCAATTATCGGTTTAGTTTTCACTTTGAGAATGATCGTAAAAGATCGAAACACGTGTCAGGTAACTGAAAATAACATTATGGAATATAACAAGTGCTTTTATTTACCCAACTTTTTAACTTCAACCTACAATAATTAATTAGTGGACGGATCAAATAAATTAAACCATGTAGGGTGGTTAAATTTGTTCCCTATCTTCAGGACACCTGTCATTGATGGTCCAAATAGAATAACGAATGAGTACGTGTTTTTTACATTGAGTGTGAAATGGTACCACTCCTAGTATAATAATAAACATAAATCAGCAGTAGCCTTCCTTTCCTATAGTGTTTTTAAATCAAGCTTATTCGTTATAATTGAATATTCTCCATGTGGTGTAGTCCAGATCTGAATTCCATACACCTCAGGAATTTCTTCTGAACCCGTGCATGGAGTTTACGTTGGTAATAGTAAATGGCGTCCAAATCGGTGAAGCATACTCCATATGTGATCTAACTAACGCACAGTATAAGGTTTTAAGGCAATATATATTCAAATCCTAACGACTCTGCCATATGAATCCCCAGAGCTTTAGAGATTTGTTTGTAATATTAAATATATGTGTGATAAGATTACAGACCAATTAATACGGTACCAACCATATCAAACATTTTAGAGAGATTTGTTTATGAACAAATTCTAGCTCATGTCATTGATCAAAATATATTAATAGAGCACCAGTCAGGATTCAGAAAAGGGTATAATTGTGAAACGGCACTGCAATATCTTGTTAGTGAATGGAAAAATAATAAGTACAAGCATCGTTTTCTTAGATTTCAAGAGAGCATTTGAAACAATAGATAGGAAAAGGTTACTATTAAAACTTAGAAGATATGGTATGAAAGGTACAGTACTGGATTGGTTTACCAATTACCTAACCAATAGAACCCTAAAAGTAAAAATTACAGGTAAGTCATCGGATACTCTACCTATTGAAACAGGGGTACCGCAGGGTAGTATCTTGGGGCCTCTGCTTTTCGTGTTGTATATAAATGATATTGGAAACTGCTTGAGTCATTTGCAGATAATACTATTATATATTGTCACGGACAGCGGATATTTGAAACAGGAAATATCATGTCGCTTCCTGTCCGCGAGTATGTACACCCGTTCTCAGTGGAATTCAAGGACTTCCTCGATAATTGTTAATAAGTAATTTTTATGCTTATTAGGGAAATTGAGGAAGATCCGTGGGACCGCCGGGACGGGGCAGTCGAGATTTAGCTGATAATCAAAGAGGTTGTCCCAACATGTAGCTAGTTAAGTGCTGTAATAAATAGTTCAGTTGAAAGTTTGGTTTCTTCTCGTTCTTCGTCAAGTAAGTAACCTTCTATTCCCTATTAATAATTAGTCAGTAACCCTACCTTCTGCCTTTGATCTCGAAGTCGCGACGACCCCTTCGCGACATGTGGTGACTAATTATTAATAGGTAATGGAAGGTATATAGCATATTGCTAAATAAAGATTATTATTATTATTATTAATAAATATTATCCCTATTATAAGTCTTTCATAGTATCAACTTTTGCAAGATTATTAGAGTTAATGTTGTAGGTGTAATTTTGATAATTTTTATATTTTGATAAAGACATTGAATAACATTTTGAGATATTTAAAAATAACTTATTACTGCAGCACCAGTTGTTTACTGGGTTAAGATCAGCCTGAAGATCAAGGCAATCATTTTTCTTTCTGCAAATCAATTATATTCATTATTTAGACATCCACCTTGAATAATTACTGGAATTCAAACAAACATAATTATACACGACAAAATTTTCAATTACAAAATATAAAATATCATAGAACCTATCTACTATCGTATCCAACCAATAGAATTAAAAAACGTGTTAATTTTATCATAATTTGCTTTTATGAAAAAGTAACGCTTTTCAAATGAAACACACTTTTGTATCGTACCAAATGAAACCCGATGTACAATAAGCAAAGTGGTGGATACTGGTTGACGATAAAACATTAAGTGCAAGGCCATTAGAGACGTTAGAAAAAGTGCTATAACATTGGTCTAAGTAGACACCACGAGAGTTTGGAATATCATTAATTTGGTTTGCATTTAAAAAATTATAACTATTTAATACTATAGAAGCTCTAGCAATCATTTGCATTATGTCACTACAAGTAACGTCCCACTTTATTTCCGGAAGATTATAGTCGCCGAAAATGATCAAATTATAACAATTATACCGCTCTACAATATTCTCCAGATTGCTACTATGTTCTTGATATTTTTCAATCGAAGTTCCAGGATTCCAATAATAAGTGACAATTTATTAATTTTTAATAAAACAAACAAATGTTTAACAAAATTTTTGCAGAAAATAAAAGATGATTTTAAACTCTTTCTTACCGCAATTAGAATACTACCATCCCTGATTCCTCCATCGACAGTTCTGTCACATCTAAAAATATTGTAGTTCGCAATTTGTAGGTGGCAATTAGTTATATTTTTTAGATTCGATTAGATATAGACCATTAAGCTAAATCACCCCGCCTAATCTAATATAATCTAACATACTATTTCCTCATATTCCTGTTAGCTTCTTTATTACCAGATAGTAAATAATTACAATATCTATACTTTGTGAATGCCAACGTCTAGTTGGACCTAAAGCAGGTCCTAGGATTACCATTTTTTTTCAATTTTCTTGTTTTTATATGATCTGCCACATAATGTGTCAGATGATAATGAAAAGTTACTCTCGATGAATATGTTAATAATTATTCAAATATACCATTTTTCTCTAACACGACATAAACTGGTGTATGGTCGGAGAAAGATGGTGAGCTTTCTTGCACAAAACTCGATTGTAGCTTTCTTAAGGACAAAGAGCTCTATCATTTAGATGTCAGATCTTCAACAATAATGATCATTGCCTTTCCTTTCTGAAAGTCTGTCAGAGGTCCAAATGGAACAAAGAAGAAGAACCCTTTTAAATTTAATTTGTAATAAAAAGAAACGATTCAAGTATGTCTACGACATTGGCAAAATTGCGGCCATCGAAGGTGAGATGGCGAGAACATAGAAGAACAAAGCCACAGCCGGTCATCTAGGCCTATTAAAGGCCTGGCTGGCGAAGCTAAGGTGAGGGCTTCGTTGTAGCCAAATAGAGAAATGCTCTTGAAGGCTTCGTGGGCATTACATCCGTTGGAAAGTCGACCCTTTTGAGTACACTAGCTAGAGTGTATTCTGAGATTGCAATATCAGTTCACAACTTTGACAACTGTCGACATTTGTATCAAATATAAGGGTGCTAAAATCCATTTGTTAGATTTGCCTGGAATTATTGTGAGAGCTAAGGATAGAAAATATGTCAAGTCGACTTGCAATCTGATATTCATGGTACTGGATGTCTTAAAACTTCTCAGCAACCGACAAAGGTGGTACAAATTTAAACTGCATCGCACCATAATCTGAACTTGACACTGTGAAAAGTACCATTTCTCTTCAAAAATATACTTCACGTTGCTCCAATATTGGGTGTTCTCATTCCTGTTCAGATCTTCTAGGTTCTGGACGATAGCTGGTAGGTTATCATCTGCTTTTTGTGTCCTTGTTTAGAATCCTCCTGGCGGAATGTTCAGCTTAACTTTGACGTAAGAGATCGTTGACTGGACATGTTCTCTAGGTCAAGATAATGCGTCACTTAGCCATGTGATTGAATCTCCACTTAAGGGCCTTATGATCGGTTCTGACTATGATTAGACATTCTTTATTATATCTTCTGAAGTTGGTGATACTCTAAACAATGGCAAGGGCAATAATTTCTTTCAGACTTAGAATTCGGCTAGAGTACTCGACACAGTGCTCCTATTCCTTTTCTTCCTGGATGAGAGCGGCTCCTATAGAATACTCACTAGCCTCGATGCTTATTTTGAGAGGACATTTACTATCGGCTTTTTGTGTATTTTTTCCTCAGAGATCGGTTGCACTATTACTTGTTCATGATTCATCGACACCCGGAACATAATTGAACGAATTAGAGAACTTCAATATTATTACGGGCGGCTGTCTCTTTGTATCGCTTGCTTCTTTGCTGGGCTGGAGCCGATTTCTTTTGTGGTAATGAGATGTTCTATGTAACAGACTTCTGTGCAGCAAAATTTCGTCTTTTCCTTGTTTATTTTTGGACGATAAGCACGGGACTGAGTTATCAATAAGCGGATATCATGCTCATGTGTTGGGTGACAACACCATAAGGTCATCTAGATAGACCAGTAATTAAGGGTCAGACTGGACCCACTGGCGAAAACAAGGAAAACACAGCTAGTATGGATACCCATGGACCAAAGAATTATTGGACACTTGGGGGCCGAATGGTAAAACTAATCAGACGCGAGCTAGTAGAGGACCATAAAAAGGCATGGCATAACCAAATCATAAGACTAGTCACTGATCACAAACATAGGATGGGAATTGAGAAAAGCCTCCTATGTGATGGGTGTTTGGAAGAAGGAAACTCACCAACACTTACTGTGTACTTGCAAAGCATAAAAACAAAATAGAACAGCTAAAGAGCATCCCCTGGCAGAAACTCCTGAACTTCAAGAAGACACAGGAAGTATACAGGGAGTAAAACATCCAGGGGAGCATAAAATGATCACGGAGACCGCAGTGCAGGGACGCTAAGCGACACCACCTCATAAGGAAAAAATGGGTCAGATATTTTTCGAAGAGGTCTTTAAGTTGTTGGAATGTAGATGTTTAATTCTCATTGGATATATGTATGTTGAGCACAGAGTTCTGTTTTTAAAGTGACATTCTGCCGAGTGAACTCCCCCCTGGATCTCTTACGTACAAATTTTTATCAATCCATTCGTAATACTTTTATTAATTGTAAGAGAAACAAAGCATTAAATAGAACTAGGTAGTGTAAGTTTTTATTTTTTTAGAGATCCATCTCCACAGGCTGCCGCTCCACAAACTCCACCAGCTGAAGTAATAAGGGAACCACCGATCCATATGAACATATATGGTGATCCAATATCATGAAATGTTTGCGATTTGTCACCATATAGTGTGTCATTTGTACAAATATATATTAACGGAGTTCTTACTTCTAGTAAGGAGTTCGGTTTGGGCTTAGTTATACGATTAAAATAAATAATTCTCAATTTACTATCAAAATATCTAAGATACTATGGTTTTGGTGATTCTTACAATTTGGCATATATAAGCCGATGATGATTACTACTACGTCACAAATTGACTACTGATTTTTTATTTTTTTTTATTAATGTCTTAAAAAAGTCTAAATATCTAAAGGTCCGTTTCTTATCTATTATATTACTACAGTTATTCTACTTCAAAGGATAAGACTACGTCGTCGTGATATATCATATACGACTTTTTTTAATTGTCTCTGATAGTCTCTCAAATGTTGCAGGTCATCATTTTGCATCAAAATAGCAGATCATCTACTTTTGTTTATTTTAAATTTGTGATCAGCAGCAAACACTTCTAGAATCAATCTCTTTTTTCTACACTCCACCAATTTCTATTTGGTATAAAAAATTTACACGTTGCGTTTTCATTCTGTGAAAAGGAAAAGAACTAATTTCATTTCATTTAATTCTTCCTAACTTATTTGAAATATGCATGCATTCTAGACAAACGTAATTAATTAAACATTAAATTTATAATTAATAATAAAACCATTCATTTTCATCAACATTATATACAAAATTCGTATACTTCAAAAATATATAAAAATTATATATTAACATGTTATTTACTGCAAGAAAGTAATATTATTCAAGTTTCTCTTAAAGTCGTATTATAACATCTGATGGAAGATAGGCAGACCATCTATGGTATTCTTGAACATGTTTTTCAATGAAGGCGGCTTCCAAACAAAAGTGAGAGTTAGAGAGAACGCGTGGAAAACGAAATGACAATGGAAATAATTTGTTTTGTTGCTCAAGTATATACATCATTTGATTATCCGTAGGTTTGAATTAATATTACACCTATAATAACAAAACTATATTAATACATTACAAAACTACATACAAATATTTTATATTACGATGAGATAAATGAAAATTTACTAACTTCACGTGTTATATTATAATAAGTGAGGCAAATGAATTTTGATTTATTTAATTATTATAATATTAACAAATATTTAAGTCCGGTTATTCAAAAGTAGGACTTTTTATGTCCTCAATATTTCAATTATGTCGGAATTTTCATCGGGCAGACATTCCAATAGCAATTTGAATTAGTCATTTCGAGTTAATGTGTACATTTAATGATCTATTCGATTTATAACTTTATAATTGATTGATGTAAACATAAATATGTTTTATTACGTGTTAAAATTAAATTAATTAATATATAAAAACAAGCTAAAACTATTTAGATAATTGAACTAAGGGAAAAACGTAGTAATGTGTTAATTTATTGAAAAAAATCTTAAAAATCCTACACCTTTAAAGTAGGTGTTGTGCTACTTTTAATGTTTTTTTGAAATACCTGGCCTCACCTTTTATTTTATTATACATACCTATATATTTCTCTTGTTCTTCTTTGCTGAGTTTAGTATTCAAACACCACATAATTATAACGATTTCCTTTTTTATTACATTTTAGTATATCATCTATCTTGGCTAACAAGGGGGTCTACTTATTTCGGTTTACATAGCTTCTAAAGTTCTAGTAGGGTGTACCAGGTAAAGATATTATTTTAATTAGCAAGTTATCTGGGCACCAACCAAATTTTAATAAGATTATATCCAACAAAAACTAATTAGGTATTTTTTTGATATTTAGGCAACTAATTAACGTTCAAGGAAGCTTGAACAGTTCCTAGGCTACCACGAAACATTAGAAGACCTAAGTTACTTAAGATTTATTCCTGCTCCTGTAGGAATCCTATATCAAATTTGCCTTTTTTGAATCTCCAATAAAGGGCACTTGATGCTGCTTTATAGTGATGGGGATTTTAAAGAATGCAGTGTATGCCTGCCATTAGTGAGGTCTATACCCTACTGAAACCAACTCCTAAATTTTGTGTTTACCTTTAGGGTCCACTCCATATTTAGCGTTTTGGTCTATATACGAGTAGTTAGAGAAATAAAAAGTCCATTAAACTGGTAGGCTATTGAATCTGGAGGTCGCCTGATTACCAGAGTATCTTAACTTCTCTTAACCATGCATCCATAGGCCATATACTGTTCTACCTTTGATTAAGGTATTTGTTTTTTTTTGTGGTTTTCTTTCCACATTGATCCAAGCAGTAAAACTAATATTCTTTAGACTTGTCACCCACGAGATATGACTACTGATAACGACAAGTCTGATATGTCAGGCCAAATGGTTACTAAACCCAAATAGACTTGCCGTACTCCAGCCGGACCATATCCCTCGAAACCTAATAGACTCGGGAGCCGAAAAGGCCATGGTAGACGGTAGAGTTTGTCCAAAGTAGGATAACAGATCATAGACGGTGCAAATAGTAACTCTATTGATGGGGAATCCATTCTGCAAATTGTAATGGCTCCCAGAATCTCTTAGCCAGTAGACTCGCCCCAGGATGATCCCAACGTGGTTTGCACCCTATTGGGGTCTTCCTAGTGGGTCATCAGTGGTAGGATACTGAGCTTTCATACAAGAAGACACATTCCTTTGCACAGGTTTTAAACACAACTATTGGTATTGATTCGTATACAATTTTTAACAACAACAGATGTTTGCATTTAATGCCTTCTGAATATTAAATGTAATCTTACAGGTAGATACCTAAAACCCTATAATCACAAAAATAAAACAAAGAAATCTACAAAAATGCATTTTAACACTTTGGAATTAGATTGATTATAAAATACTTAAATAACCAGTTCTATTTTAGTCGTATCAATTAAACTGGGTATAAAGAATCACTAAATGTCAACCATAATCTTTTTCTATTCAGAAAAAATCCTTATATTATATTAAAAGTTTAACAATTATATATATATATATTTCATTTTCTAATAATTATTTCTACCAATAGAAGGTCTTAGTACAACTTTGCCCTTTTAACGGATATAAGAGAAAACAGTACTTAAAGTAAACAATACTTGTAATAAGATGCTATCTTTAAATATTTTTTTTAATATACATTTTATGTATTTGCATTAAGACTACGTTCTAATCTAACTGATTAACATCAGAAAATGTTTATTAAAATATCAAGACTAAGTGGTAAATGGAATGCGAAAATGCGGATAAGCGAAATGCAAATCAATAAATATAATTTAAATAGTAAGCAATCATTTATAGATTTACACTCATCTTAATGACATTTCGAAACCACAATAATTTTATAAATTTAATAAAATATACATATTCTGCAACCAATATTTAATCAAATTTTTATATTTAGTCTATGGCCAATTAACTCACATCAGAACAAAAAATGTTACAAAGTTTTGAAAAAGTCTACTTAAACTGTCGCTGGATTTATAATATATTTTAATATTAATACATATTATATAGTTTAATTTTTATACTCCTTTGAGAATAGCGAGAAATCGCCGAAACACGTGTCAGGAAACTCATAGTAAATATATGAAACAGAACAAGTGTATCATTCCTAATTCCAATCCAGTAATACATATTTACTTATATAGCGAAATATATTAATAAAACCTAAATAAAAGCAAATTAGAAATTAAAAAAGTTGTTAAAGTTTAATTTGGTGACCACAATATTACGTAACTGATAAATAAATAAGTAGACTTTAATAATATTTCAAAATTACACTTATCTGTGTAGATTATTTAACTATATAAATAATTGTCAAATATCTAAGTTATATTTTTATAGTTGAATCTGAGTAATAACGGAGCCACATAATTTTTACTGGTTTTACATGCCATATTAATGTCACGCTTTGTAAATATTGCGAATATTAAGGTTAAATGCAGTACAGAATTTTAACGATTTCTATTTTTGTATTTCACTTTTATTATGTTCATTATTAATTAATATTTTTTATTGCTGTTTTAAAAGTCATTGTTATTTTACTTGGTATTTCCCTACGCTATGAATTCTTTGAATTTCACCTAAATGATTTACGAAAGAGTGGTTTTAAAATTAAATGATTTTAGTCAATTGGTGTTAAAATAATTATTTATAAACTTGTTATATATTAGCCTGTATTTATAATGCAAATTTCTGTAGAAATTAACTATAAAACAAGGACTTCTGAATATAAAAGCTGTAAAATAAATAAACGTCATGATGACATATATAGATTAATTTATAGAATTTCTTTTAAAACGGGACAAAATATAGCATTTTTACTCAAATAACTTAAGTTAACAATGAATCTAGGAGCAACCTATGTTATGCGGCTAAATTTTTGTATTGTTTTATAAATATATTTACTTAAATATGTTAGCAGGAATAACAAAGCCAATAAAGAATAATTATACTTGAAATTATTTAGAGTTTAGTCTTTTACACAGTTTTCTTTAAACACATAAATTAAATGTATGTTTAGAAAAATGTCATCAAAACCAAAAAAGACTTGTCGTGTTTAAAAATTGAAAGAGATCCTAGAAGGGTAAAATGATAAAGGATATAACGAAATATTTGCCGAACAATAAAAAAGATTATTACTGGTAATATGAAAAATACGAGTACGTTCTACATCGAAGCAAAAAAGGATTAATCTATTTCATAAACAGGGAATAAAAATACTAAAACAGAAAGACTAATTATGGTAACCGTTCGTTTTTAAAGAACAAGTCCCAAAAATATTTACTAAAAAAAACTGCACATAAAAAATACGAAAAAGTATTTAACGTTTAAGGGCTCAAAAGTTCAGCCCAAAATAAGATCACTATTTCAAAAACGAAATATAGCACCTAGTACACAATTTGTTTCGAGCGAATGTGATGTGTAAAAAGTAAATTCTATAAATAGAGAGTAAAAAAAAAACTGAAAAAATTGACAAAATAATGTTTATTAAAAACAAGCAATAAGATGAATTACGAAAATAGAAGCATTAAGAAGTTATAAAATATGTTGCATAGATTCTGATTTGAAGCTCGACACAATAATGTCACCAGACTTTTTTCGAGTGAATGTTACGTAATCGATCTTTTACCACGGAATGCACCTTATCGTGGCGTAAGAGCTCAGTATCCTGCCACCGATGAACCACTAGGATGACTCCAATAAGGTGTACTACTCTGGAATCATCCTGGGACGAGGAGATCAGTAACCAAGAGATTCTGGGATCCATTACAATCTGCAGTAGGGGTTCCCCTTCAATAGAATCATTATTTGCTTTGTTAGTGATCTGTCATCCCCCCTTGGACAAACTCCTCGGCCTAACTTGGCCTTCGGCATCCTAGTCTACTAGGTTTCGAGGGATAGTGGGACACTAACCTATTCCTACCAAACCCCTGCATGGTTGGTATCGTAATTTAGGACTTAGGGCTAACGATGCCAATTCTGTTTGGATTCAATAACTATTTGGCCTAACTTCGATGTCAGTGTTGTCTTCGCGGGTGACGAGTCTAGAGGATCTTGGTTTTACCGCCCTGATTAATGAGGAAAGGAAACCCCAAAAAACAATATCAAAATAAATAAAACTATTAACTTTGTTGGTATCACTTCTTTAATTACACTTGTAATTATAGTTTCGACAACTTAAGCTTGTCATTATCAAATACCAATATAGTTACAAATGTAATTAAAGAAGTGATACCAAAAACGTTAATTGTTTTATTTATTTTGAGTTATCAAAATGAATCACGAAGCGAAAGAATTAACAATTGCTTATATACAAAAAACATATGCCTCAAGCCAAGGTGTAACAGAATAAGGCCGATTGATGCATGGCTAAGGGAAAGATTAGACTGAATACCACGCGACCTCCAATTATAGTCTGGTGAATAAAACAGTCTGCATTAAGATAGACATTATATTATATATATATATATATATATATATATATATATATATATATATATATATATATATATTATAACTACGATCAGGCGAGGTAAGTATGTGTATGTGTTTACATTAATCTTTCTAATTAATTTAGGTCTAGATGCAAGCCAGGAAAACTGTCAACAGTACAAAGGAAATAAACAACTGGGATCCCTATAGGAAGACACTTTCGGAATATCGATAAGAAAAAAACAATCTGTGAGGGAGTTACTAATACGAGTCCTGCCAAAGACAACTCCAACAGCTTTGTTCTAATCATAAAAACGTGATAGGAGTTATTCCTACCTAGCAAAAGTAAGGCTGATCAACTCATCGCGAAAGAAAAAAATTAATGTGAACTTAATAGCTGTAAACCCTTCAAAGCACCAGATCCAGATGGCAATTTCCCTGCACTGCAGCTAGATAATATCCCTCTACTTGCAAGCAATGTACAAATATAACATTACCCTAGGCTATATTCTAATGGAATGGAAAGAGGCTGGGGTGAAATTATCCCCAAAGCAGACACCTGATGAGGTAAATCAATTAGCCTTACCTTTTTTCTTCCAAAATTCATGGAGAAAACTATAGACAACGATAGAAGGATCAGTGCCCTAAACCCTAAATTAGCAAAAGCAATTAAAAAATCTAGCATTCAAGTTTATAATCATCTGCAGACACGTGTTTCGAACTTTAGCTCTCGTCAGTAAAGCTTTATTATAAATTTGATTTTAAATACAAATAAAAACACTTACTAAAATTTTTCATTTTTTTCATTTTTTATTAGAGCAGAGCGATACAAAGTATTTGACGAATATTTACTTGAGCTTTCCAAAGATTACAAGAATCTATATAGTATAACTCAAGAAATTCAATAAAATTCTTCTACGTGTACCTTCCGTTATCTAGAAAAATGTATAGCAGAAGTTTTAAATAAAAAGTTTTTAAATGTAAGAAAAGTCTTGCTCCTGAAGCTCAACTACAGTAATTGCTTTCCAGTTAAATTAAAGCTATAATCGTAACTGTCGAAATGCTAAAGAATTTATTTCTAATATAATCGGGAGTATGCTAGACATAATTTTCCTAATACAAACAAAACGATTTTTTCAGTTAAAATGTATTGTCTATAAGATTATGGCTTATCACAAAAATGTGCAATAGTCTAGAAATAATTTTAAATGTATTAACATTACATATTACATCATATAGAAAATTTCTTGAAGAAAAGCTTTTAGTGCTTTATTTTATAATCAAGTTTATATTCACGTAAATCATTCAATTAATTTACTAATACATATTCTAATTCAGTTTATAAAATCTAGAAGTTGACAAGGTATGATTAAATATTATCCATTACAAATCACAGTAATTTCTTTGACAGCATATCATTTAACAATTTAAAATACAATAATAGCTATTATATAATTAGAACATGTAATTGAGATGGTTTTGTGGTCGTGCTGAATGAAAAGCTTCCTCTCTAATTCCTCTCAGGTGCATGTTACAGATTGCGTGATGTAAGGTGAATTCTCGCCATTTTCGTGATCGGAGTAAACACGAAAACGTTAAAAAACTGAGTGCTTAACGGTACGATGTACACTCAAAGAAAGTTGTTAAGAAAAAGTTTCCGCTACATTAATATCGATATTGGAAAGATGCATTCGAAATTAATAAGCGTTACGAGGCAATTCACATGTCGTGGTGAGTAAATATTTAACTGCATGAAGGAAGATGTTGGCCATGGATAATGTCTATTTGATTAGGTCTAGTATTTGATGAATGTAGTAGTTACATGATATAAGTTAATTTTGATATGCTGCGGTACTATTAGAAATTTTTATTTTAAATGTATACTTTTTAAGATATGTTAGTGATTTGCTTAAGATATCGCATTTCCTTATAGACTTAAAACTTTGGTGATATACTATTATATTTTTTTTTATATTGTTCCGTATATTAATTTCAATTGGTTCATACTCTATATTTTGCTATACTGTGGCTTCTCCAGGTGAAGAATATTCATTAAGTTAAATAAAAATTTGAAAATCAATCAATAATATGGATATTGGGAGAAGTAATACACTTGTTATGTTCCATTTGTTTATTAGCAGATAACTGACTCGTGTTTCGGTATTTACGGATCATTCTCAAAGTTAAAACAGTTTTTACTTTGAGAATGTATCTGTTCTAATAAAAATCTTGGATCACGTGTTGTAAAAAGTTCTTAAGGGGTTAGGCCACTCTAGACTAGGAAAAAAAGGGTCATTTTCTAGATTTTTTTAAACAAAATCTAAAAGTCCTATTAAAAACTATTTTATATATCTTTATTGTATGCATATTTAACTTTATCTCCAATTTTTTTTAAAAGAAAATTTTCAAAAATGACGTAAAAAAATAAAGAAAATGGAGGTCCCTCTCGGAGCGTAGGGCAAAACGGGCGAAAAGATCCTGGAAACAGCAATGGACCTGGTAGAAAAATGTAAATGTTTTCTGAATCTCTGATGTATACTCTAAAAAAATACGGGCCGGATTTTGAAAACTTTGATTCTAAACAAAATGGCGCACGTTTGAAAAAAAAGTTCATTTTTCGGGCTTAAATCCTCGTATAAAAACGTTCATAAAAAAGGAATGAAGCACTTTAAAACAAAAAGCCCTCATATTTTTGTAGTATTTTTGATGTAAATTATGGAATAAACAGATTTAGACTGATTGATTAATTCAAATTTGAGTTTTCTTTTCGCCCGATTTTAAAAACATAGTGTCGAGAAAACGCGATTAAAGTTTTGACTCATAGTTTTTCATAGAAATAATGCATTTATCTCTAGTCTGCAATGCCTGTGCCATAAAATTGACCTTTCAGATTCATTTTCTCATCGTCCTGATCCTTTCTTGTTGATTTCTGCGCCATTCGGGCCTCTTTTGCAGCATCAGACAGCGCGCGCTCGGATAACTGGATACGGCGCACGTCGCAAAAAATCGTAGCAGTTTTGGTTGATTTTTATTCCCAGGACCTGCATAACTTTTATTTCTCAGACGAAGTTTTACAAAAGTTATACTTCTCCCTTTTATCTATTTTCAATTGAGCTTACAATAAGCCAAATTAACATTGTACGTCACAAAGATTTTCTCTCGATTTGCTCCATCTTCTCTTCTTAGACTTTCTTAGTTCCAGTTAAGACCTAGTTTTCTCAAAATAAGTGTTGTTAGAAAAGTAATACTTCTCCTTTGTACACATAAGCAAAAATTATTCTTATTCTTCTTCTTTTCTTGGCACTCTTAGTTTATTGTTATATCTTGTTATTATCTGTTTGAAGGCCTTTCTGCTTCCAATCGATCTGTTTGGGAAATACCCTTATAAAAAACCTCTATTGAAAATTTTCACTGAATGGTTTTCGAGAATACTTCTATATCCAATCCATACTTTCTGCTTACACTTTCTTAGATTGTTGTTATATTTTCTCTATCTATTTGCATCGAGGTCTTCTTGAATGGATATACAACATTCTTTAGAAATTTCTAATTATTGAGCCTCACTCACAGAAGGACTTGCACCTATTCTTCTTAGTATTATTTGAGGCTCTATCAATATCTATAATACATAAAATTAGCATTCTTGTATTATTATGTTTTATTATAGTGACGACATTTAGCCTGTTTTAGGCCGTGTTAATTTCCCAGATTAATAGGGCAATGGTTGCGTATGAAGTCTGCTGTCATTTAAGTTACCATTTCTAATGTCTTTATTCACGATTGTTTCTAATATTTCGAGTAAGAATTAAATAAGACTGATGAGAAAATATATCTTCTTCATTTCAAAACATATAAATAACAGTCTCGCAAGTTTCGTTGTCGTATTGCTACGGGGCTGTTAATCTATTGTATTATACTTTCTTTTTTTTTAATTCTAAATACCTTTTACCTTTCGGTGTTGGCTGAGAACCATATACTTTCTTCAATTATATAATAATATTTAACTTCCTGTTGGGGGCCCTGCCATTCGTAAAGAATTTTTAAAAAGTATCCTGTTCCATTGAAGTGAATTATGACACAATGAAGTCTTGACGTTGGAGCTGTATTGTTAACTAAAACCAAGATTTCTATTTAGACTTTCGGTGTTCGTTTATATTCTGTTAATTCTCACCTACGATCTGTCGTCCTCCCATGGACAAACTCTTTGACCTAACTTGCCTTATTCGGCCCCCGAGTCTATTAAGTTTCGAGCCTGTTCTTACCCTACACCTGCCCGGCTGCAGTATCGTGGCCCAGGGACTGAATTAGGGCTAACGATGACAGGTCTGTTTGGCTTCAATAACCATATGATCTGACATATCGGACTTATTGCTATCAGTGGTCATGTCGTGCGGGTGACAATTCTAGAAAATCTTGTTTCATCGCCCAGATCAATGTTGACACATCGATCTATAGGGGCAGATAGAAGACAAAGAGTCCTGAAACATAAAGGTTAGGGGCTGGCACCACTGGGGTATAAAACACACTAAAGGCGGACATACGCTGTATTTAATCCATCGCTCCAAAGCCGAAACAAGTGTTTTTTATTGAAGATTCAAAAAGCCAAATTTGAAATAGGATTACTGGAAAACCATTGGATCAATGAAGGATAGGTAAGGAGCCTACCCCAAGACAATTGTAGTCTTGTGAATAAAATAGACTGCATTACTCCAAGTGCAGTTCTAATGCCGAGGAAAGACTTTAATTATACATTCATTCCAGAATTAAAAACAAGAGAGCTGCAGCCCTAGAAGAAGTTCTCACGAAGAAAAACAAGAAGCAGGTTGTCTTAGCCTCTGCTACTTTCTAGGAGATCAAAGCTAACAAAAACCAAAGGAGGTAAGTAGACTCGTGAAGTGGTGAAGAAGAGGCAATAAACACCTCCTCCTAGTTTGTGGTGTCAACACCCACAACATGATATGGGGTAGCATGAACACTAATAATAGAGATAAGGAGTTACTACTTCTTTATAGAGTGCTTAAATGTGTTAACTGACAAACTCTAAGACCGCAGAAGAGCTAGAAATGGCAGCGGTTCTGCTCAGAAATATCATCTTAGAGGCGTATGAATCCAGTTGTCCACTAAACAGGAGAAGGGCAGGAAAAGCAAGGGTGTATAGAGAGAAGCGAGTACAATTATATGTATGGGAGGTGGCAGGTATATGGAAGAGTACCGGAATATTTTATAGAGAGGGGATGGAGTATAGAAGATTTGGTGATTGTGGCAAGGGCGAGGTGTGGATCGGAGGAGAGAGGAAGGAAGATATGGATGGGGGAAGAGTATGGAAGGTGTGTATTGTGTGAGCATGGGAAGGATACGTGGAGACACTTGCCAGAGGAATGCGTGGGGGTGAAGGAGGAATGGATGGGGGCGAAAGCAGTAGAAGGATGATGGAGTGGATGAGAGAGGATGGGGCGGGGGTAAGGACTTTGGAGAAGTTGGGGAGGGAGAGAGAAGGAGAAGAGAAGGTAGAAGGGGGGTCTTGGTAGGGGTAGATGTGTAAATAGTTTGTAAGAAAGATGTTTTGTGTAATGGAGGATGATATGCCAATAAAGGTTTTTTTTTATATTTTAGTGTCTAGTATTTATGTTTCTACTCAAGAGTACAGTAAATCTATAGTCCAATCCCCCCAGAAGGAATCCTCACCGACTCTCCAAAGACGCAAGCGATAGAGAGAGGCAGTCTCCAAGAACAAAAAGAAAGTTCTCTTATCATTCAAACATGTTCCTGGTATTGATGATTCATGTCCAATTTTGCAACAGTGGTGCAAGTCCTCACCGATCTCACGAGGAAAGAATTCACATGGGAATGAGCTGAAGGAGAGAAAAAAGTTTCCGTCATTCTGAAGAAGCTTTTTTGCGAAGCACCAGTTTTTCAATCTACCTACTATAAATGTCCTTCCACAAGGCGCATCGATTTTAACGATTATACTAAGGAGCCGTTCACATCCAGAAGGAGAAGGAAGAGAAACAATCTAGCGAGTATGCTAGTAGACTTCTGACGAAGTCCGAAAGAAATTATTCCTCTACAGAACGTAAATCACACGCCATTATTTGGGGTATCACCAAGTTTAGAGAACAGTTCGAAGAATGGCCAATCATAGTCTACACTAATCATCAGGCCTTTAAATATCTTATGAGTTATCAACATACGCACTACCAATTCAATCTCACCATTGACTGTGCAATCTCACCTTTGACTACATACCTAAGAGATTCAATCACATGGCTGACGCATTATCCCGACCTGGACAAAAGGTATAGCCGACAATCTCGTCGTAGTTACAGGCTAGGAGGAATCGTACGAAAGATACAAGAAATAGACGAGAACCTGGAAAGTATCATTTAGATACCAACGTTACAAACCCTCCAACAGTAAACCTATGACCTATTTTGATCTTTGCCGACATCCCGACGGGGCGAGACGAATATCTTAATTGTTGAAGACCTGGCAACTAAATGAATAAATCTCTCAAAAGAGCCATTATTGAATGTTATGCAAGAAAGCTCATCAACGAAATATTTCTTCGATATGGTTTCCCGAATAAGATCATGAGCGTCAATGGACCGCAATTTGTTGGTATCTTTGTTTTCGGTACCCGACATCAATTTACTCTAACTAACATCCTGGAAGCCAACCTGTGTAGAGAAGAAATCAAAATCTTAAAACGCAACTAGAAATTTTAGTAGGCCGCGATCACCCTAGTTGGCCTGAGAAATTACCTTATCTTGTCTTTTTTTATCCAGATGATATTAATGGAGGCTTGCACCAAGCCGTCTAGAACAAAAGTATTCCCTACCTGAACAATTAACCTGAAAGAGTCGTAATAGAAGGAAAATATCAATTAAATTAAAAAGATGTGGTGGGATTTTTAAGGAATTCCGCTTGTACAGCAAACCTTATATCTAGGAAGATTTTCAAAATTTTCTCAATATAGTACAACTTCTCTTTTATATTTCTAGAATGTTTATATATTTTTTTATTCAATATTTCCAAATTTTTTTAGCATTTTTAAATGTTGTCATAATTTAAATATTTTCTAAATTGTGAATATTTCCTCCAGATTTTTGGATGATTGATCGCCGTTATCAAGTATAAAATATATTGAAGTGCTGTTTCTGATTAAATACTTGAGTGTGTAAAGATTATTATTATTAGTGGTTAAAAGTCCTTTCTTCAACAGTTTTATTATTAACTATATGTACATTTCGAACCCTAAGGGTTCATTTTCAATAGTATATTGACATAACAAAATAAATATAAAAGTCAAAAATAGTTTGGCGACTTAATTATAATGTTTAATTAAATAGAAAAAATAAAAATATTTGAAAAAATCGTGGTGGGTTTAAAGTTACGTTTTGGGAAAATTGAAAATTGTTATAATTTCAAATAAAGGGTTATCTAAAGGACCAAGATCAAAATTCAATAAATAATTTTTATGTTTTTTTCATTTCAATTGCTTCCAACATATTTCATTTATTATCGGTGGAATGTTTTAATAATTTAGTGTTTTCTAATGAAAACTTGTGACCCATAGAGAAAGTGTGATATGCTACTGCTGATTTTTCAATATTTTGATTTTTTGTGTGATATGTATGTTCTTTAAAACGAGTTAATAAATTTGATTGGATTTGTCCAATATACATTTTGTCACAATGAGAACATTTAAGTGAATAAATAATAAATAAACCAGATTATTCTAAATAGCTTATTTTATTAAAAGTATTGCCTAACATAAACATTACTGAGTCGTTGTGTAATATGCGGGGGTAAGGTTAAATAGTTTAATTTTTGTTGTGAATGTTCTGTGTAATGTATTTTAAAATATTTATTCTTGAAAATTTCTTTAATTGGTGTAAGTCTAGTGGCAATAGAGATTTTATGTTTATTGGTGTATTTATTAATAATCTTTTTAATTGTGTTTATGTTATAATTAAGGGAAGTAGCAATTTTAAAAATAAGATCGAATTCAGCCTTTCTGTTAGATTCCGATAATGGTAAATTAACTTATCTATAAATCATACTATTAAAGGAGGCGAGTTTATGTTTTGTAGGGCTGGCTGAATTCGAGTGAATGTAATTAAAAGTGTGTGTAGGTTTGCGATATATGTTAAAATCTAATTTGTTATTTTCTCTGGAAATTATCAAATTTTAAAAATGCCATCAATTTAATGATTTCTTAATATTTTTTCTATATTTTATATTACCTTATATTATTAAAGTAAGTTAATTACAGTCTGTATAACATGGCACTGAATTTTAATATATGAATAAAAGTGATTAATGATGTATTTACATATCTATACTTAAAATGTCAAAAACAGCGCGTATTCGACATCATAGTAGTATGTGAGATCATTAAAAACATCTATTAACTCTCATTGTAATAAACTTTCTTCCGGTCGTAAATCACGTGTCGTGTAGTGGAATTCATCGAATAATACTAAATAGCATTTTCAACAGTTATCGAAACGAAAGTTTATCGATATATTACTTGCTGTAAAAAACTATTACTTGATTAGGTATTACTAACACCATCAGAATCTGCTTTACAACACTGGTTTTACACATTTCACTTTCACTCGACTTGAAAGATCATGCGTGCCTCATTTAAAACTTACATATTGATGAAAACTGTAAATAAGACAGACAGATTTTTCTAGTTTCACGATACAACAATATGTCGTGTGTCATAACGCGCCCAACTTTCACCAATTTGGGGACTTACATAATTTATCTAATACACGAACTAAACATTTATACAATATAACAAAGCAGAGTTAAAAAATATATTGATATACTCAACAGTATATTCATCAAAATGTTTATAATCAATGCCGATTAAAAAATTATGACCTTCATTGGAAGTAAAAAAACTGTATTTATTGTAAATGGGAATCACTGAGAATATCTGTAGTTTTGCGCAATAGTTATTTTTTTTAATATAAAATCCCAAAAGTGGATTGCCTAAAGCAATAAATAAAAAAAATAGCTTGTCAAAATTATCGCGTAGACATTAGAGAAACAAAATTGAAGAAACAGTGAAAACGGTGAGTAAAAAAATGTTTCTATATGTCTCAGAAACATCAAATTAGATTGAAGTTAGTTTGTATGTATTTCTGAATAACATTGATATATATCGCATTTTCTACTAGATAATAATCATATTTTTAAACTTTCCATCCATGGTAATAACATAATATATTCATGATATTTCACTTGTTGATAACGCAAATATCTATAGAATGAATGCCAATACGAGTATCAACAAATTTAAAAAGCGTTCCAAGTATATTAGTAATAACAGTATACTGTAATAAGCCAGTAACGTGTGCATCAGAAAAAATTCATTTTTTATTATTAAACATTCCTACCTAACACCTTATTATATAAGCGACAAATTTTAAATACTGCCAGGTGGTTCTTCAGCGTGTAATCATGCATTTCTTCAAAGTGATTTCAGTTTTGATGATAATTACCTCTGTTGCTTTAGCGGGTGAGTAATCCTAAATCTAAATTTCTGCAAATCTGTTTCAAAGCATCCACAATCGCATATTTAAATACTGGATATATTACTTTGTTGGGTTTATAAATAATTTTTAATTAATTGTGTGTGTGTGTGTGATTGTTGAACTTATTTATATTAACATAGTATCAAATTAAGGTGCTAAAATTCAAGTAGCATTAAAATTCGATTCGATAAGACTAAATTAATTTTTGGAAGCAAACATAAATTGTTTCCAGTATATTATGGATTGCCGTTCCAGTTCCTCGGCTTCTTGTTGGAGAATTGCTGGGTTTTTAAAGTGCCTCAGCAGAAGTTTTGTTTCCTGGTGAAATTCCAATGTTTTGTTTGGATGAATTGGTATCTCGTATGTAGGTATAGTGTTCGCGTATATTGATTTGCCCATTATAATTCTGCAAGATGAACTGACGATATTTGTTCCTTGGATCCATTTTCTATTTAGCTGTCCATGACAATCTTCAATTATTTCTTGTTTCTTATTCATTAGGGTCAATAATTGTCTATTTCGTAGCACAGAGACAATTTGATAGTCATTAACAATTTTTGTAGTTTGGCACGTTCCAATGTTCGATGGGGTACAGCCTTCTAGTTCCGGTTGTTGTAAACACATTGTAATGGTATGGAATGTTTGGCAGTCCTCATTGGTCCAGTAATTTAAATCATTGATTTCGATTAAAAATGATTTTGATGGAATGATTGCAATATCTTGGTAATTAGGTATAGGATAGATTTGGGAATAATTTGCAGAGAATGGTTTCAGGATGGGTATTTTGAGTAGAAACGTAATTGCTTCATCTGTTCCTATTGCAATTAATTTTGATAATTCTAGAATTTTTATTAAGTGAGTGTTGTCAATAGGCAATAATTGCGTCGGATTGTAAATTTTTAATAAGTAATTTTAGACGTTTAAAAGTTCATCGACATTTAATAATTCTAAATCAGGTATTTGTTTCCATGCCAGACTGATTGCTCTTTCAAGCATTTGTAATGTTTTTAATAAACGTTCTGATTGATATACCTCATTTTGTAAGAGAGTTCTGGTGTCTTCAATGAATTTTAGATTTTCAAGAAAGAGTTTTGTTTTATTTATATTTGACATTAAAATTTCTAAGTCAGAAGAATATCTTTTTGATAAGTGATTTGCAAAAGTAGTTAATTTATTTATTTGCTCTAGTTCAGAATTTTGGTTGTTATGTAATTTTTGTAAATTGTCATTAATATTATGTAGATCATCTTCATCAAGATTTCCGGTAATGAATTTGATTGATTTCCCTAGAATCCTAACCAATGCTCTTTTAGATTTATAATTGAATTTTCTTAATAACAATTCGATTTCTTTACAGTTTAATAAAAGTTGTTTATGAATTTCAAGAGTTAGTTTATCGATAGAGGCTTCGTTTTGTAAGGTTTCAGCGTTTGCTAGTAGTTGCTCAAATCCTATTTCTAATTGTGTTGTGTTTATAAAAAATAGAAAATTATGGTAATGATCAAGAATTTTCATTGGTCCGATATGGTCTTGAAAATAGCCGTTGTTATCAATCGGTTTGACCTGAAGGGCCTGGTTGTGGGGAACTTAGGTCATCAGAATTAGGAATCTGTAAAGAAGATGATTTTCTTAGCCGTTTCAGTTTATGAACATGAGATGTAGTATTTCTGGATTTTTGAGTTTTCCAAATATCTTATTCGATTCTTGTTTTTCAACTGTTACTTTTTCGTATTTGGGGTCAACTTTACTAGGCTTGTTTCGGTTTACGTAAACGTCGCGATTTTCTACATTAGGTGGATCACTACGGGTTTCGTTGCGTTTTTCTAAAATGTTTTGTGCTAATTGTTTATTCTTTTGATATACTTGGTCGTAAAATGGTAAAATTGCTTGTTTTCTCTTTTCGTTATATTGTTCGTAAACAGTCATCTTTAAATCGAATTCTAGATTTTTTTCATAAGGGCCGTATAGCAAGTAGAAGGGTGAAAATCCAGTAGTTGAATGAATTGATTGATTATAAATTGAAACTGCCGAAATCATTAAATTTGACGGAATTTCGTTAGGGTTTTTAAGTTTTAAAATTCTTAATTTTTCTAATATGGTTGAATGAAATCTTTCTACGGGAGAATTGAAACTTGGATTATTTACGGTCGTAAAGTGAAGTTCTATTTTATTCATTTTACAAAATTCTTTGAAAGTATTGTTTTGAAATTCACGCCCCTCATCACTCACTATTCTTTGTGGAATATTATGGTGAGAGATGTAATGTCTTAATTTATTTAAAACTGTTAAGCTGGTACCATTTTTTATCCAATACGCTTGTCCGTATCGTGAGAATAAATCGATGATCGTAAGAAATTTAGAATTTTGGAACGAAAACGTGTCTATGTGTAAAACTTCTAATGGTCTTTTAGCTAATAATGGTCCTGAAAATTGTAATTTATATGGGTGTCTTTCATACTTTGATTGTAAACAGACTTCGCATTTATTTATTACATCTGTTATAGTTTGCTTCATATTTGGCCAGAAGTATTTTCTTTTAAATTATTGTAAGACTCAGTTATGCCATTGTGATTTGAATCGTGGTATTCCATAACAATATCCTTTTGTTGTTCGTCATTTATAACATCGATAGAGCGTTTGTTACAAATGAAGAATTTAACAGTATCATTAAAATTATTTTTACAAAGATTTTCGAATGGACGTCTAAGTTGTTTATCAACGAAATAAATTGCATAGTTTGAATTTGGTTTTAAGGTTTCTTTCATGAATGTCAAAAGATCTTGATCGATTGAATTTGCCGTGATAGTTACTCTGTAGTTATTTTTATTAAATGGTTTAGTAAAGCGATTTTTGTAGGTTTCGCCTATATCAAAAATGATTCGATTAGAAAATATATTTAAAGATTGTTCTGAAATTGGAATTGTTTTGCCGTTATCACCGTCGGTTGAATGTACAGTACCACTTTTTTCAGTTAATGATGATTCTAAATTTTCGAGTATTTCTGAATATTCATTTAGGTTTTCTACTTGGGAATTGATAATACGTTCTATATCTTCGTCATTAATAGCGGGTAATTCATTGATGTTTGCGATTACGGATTCGTTATCGTCTTCAGTATTATGGATCTCTATTCTAGATAGAGCGTCTGCTACTTGATTTTCTTTACCTTTTTTTGTAAATTATTGTAAAATCGAACTCTTCTAACTTTAACTTCCATCGTACAAGTCTCGAATTGGGTTCTTTAATTTTATAAAGCCAAACTAGCGGGTTGTGATCGGTTTCGATAATGAATTTTTGTCCAAAAAGATAAGGTCTAAAGTGTTTGGTTGAGTTTAAAATTGCTAAGAGTTCTCTTTCGATTGTTGAGTAATTTTTTTCGGTGGAATTTAGGGTTCTAGAGTAATAAGCAATGGGTCGGTTTAATTGAGATAAAACTCCTCCTATTGATACATTTGAGGCATCGGTCGTTAATTTAAATTGTTTATTAAAGTCAGGATATGCAAGAATAGGTGCATTACAAAGTAGTTCTTTGCATAATTCAAAAGCTTGAATATATTCTGGATCTGAAACATTGATTTTGGAACCTTTTTTCAAACATTTAGTTAATGGGGATACGACTTTGGAATAATTACAGATAAATTTTCGGTAATACCCTGTTAATCCTAAGAATGACTTGATTTCTTTGATCGTTTTTGGTAATGGGTAGTTTGTTACAGCTTCTGTTTTTGATGGGTTAGGTTTAATACCATCTGGTGTGATAACGTGGCCCAAAAAGGATACTTCCTTTCTTAGAAATTCACACTTATCGAGTTGTATTTTTAGATTAAATTCTCGCATTTTGCAGAAGATTAATTTAAGATGATTAATGTGATCTTGTAGGGATTTTGAAAAGATGACAATGTCATCCATCTAGACAAAACAAAATACACGTAAGAATTCTCGAAGGACGTTGTCCACAACACGTTGAAATGTGCTAGGAGCATTCTTTAGACCGAAGGGCATTCTTAGATATTCGTCCTTGATTTACAGAAAATGCGGTCTTTTCAATTGAGTTGGGATGCATTTCAATTTGGTGGAAACCTTGGGCTAGGTCAAGGGTTGTAAAGTAAGTACACTTGCCCAAATTATCTAGTATTTCTTCAATACGTGGCAGGGAGTATTTATCTTCTATTGTATTTTCGTTTAGCTTTCGATAATCTAGTACCATTCAAATTTTTCTCTTCCCGGAGGCATCCGTCTTTTTCGGAACGATCCATACGGGTGCACCGTAGGGTGAAATGGAGGGTCTAATTATTTTATCATTTAATAGTTTTTAAATTTGATTATCAATTTCTTGTTTCATACCGTGAGGGTGTCTAAAAGATTTTACATAAATTGGTTCGTCTGTCTTAGTTCGTATTTCGTGTTTAACTGCGTTACTAAATGTCAAATCGCAATTTTCGTTATAAAATATATCGGGAAATTGTTTACAAATTCGAGTAATCTCGCGCGTTTCTTCTAAATTTAGGTGTTGTGTTCTTATTAAATTTGAAATGTTGATTTGTTGGTTTTGGGTCTTAGGGGGTTCATTAATTTCGTGATTTAAAAAAGGAATGACGTCTATACGTTCATTACAGTTTAAATTTACTTCTAATGTCTCATCTAAAGGTAACATGCAAAAGCCATTTTTTGAAACAGCAAGGCACTCTGGAATAAAATATTCTGCAGATAATTTTGTTGGTGGAATAATAACTTCACCGTTGTTTAGTGTAACGGGAACCTTTACATATTTTTTTTCGTTAATTTTTTGTGGAGAAATGGTTTCTTTATTGAGTTCTAAATAAAAGGGAATTTTAATACCATTCAGTTCTAAAGTATTATTCTTATAGTTTATAGTCGCATTTAATTTTTCTAAATCAGAGCTACCTATTAGAGCGTCGATTTTTTTATGCCAATCAACTACGTGTAAGTGTATATCGGATGATATACCGAATTCACGAAGAATTGGGAATTTTAAATTATCTTTACAATTAATTTGATTTCCTAAACCAGAAACAGTAAATGTTTTTTTATAAAAATATTGTGAGAATTTCTCGCAAGCGGGTTTTGAATTTATTACAGAATTTGTTGCACCGGAATCTACTAAAATGGTTAAATCTAAATCTGGTAAATAAATGAAAGGTAATTTTGATTTAATTTTGATGGAATTTAAATCTACGTTCCTGATGTTTCTATTGGAGAGGCCGATATACGAAAATTTTCAGAATTTGATTCATAATTTTTACCGTCGTGTATTTCTAATTCATCGTTTAGTGTGTCTAAAAATGGAGATTCGTCTTCATAATTTTCAGAAGGATTCGTTTCTACATTATATAGTTCTTTGGCAATTACCTGTTGTTTTGATCTTGAATAATTTGGCGTTTGATGACTTTGTATTTTAGTTTGAACAGACATTGGAGTTGGTTTATTTATTCTAGACATGCCTGATGCAGCCTGTGTACCAAAAACTTGTTTGTTTGTGAAAAATGTATTTAGTTGTAGCAAGGGTTTATTTATTGATCCTTGAAATTGTCTAGGTTAATATTTTGCTGTTGAATGGGTCTAGGTTGAAAATATTGATTTTGAATAGGTCGGTGTTGTGAATATTGAGCGTACTGTGGTCGAGAAAAATTATTGTTATTATTATAGAATTGATTTTGATTGTACCGGGACTGTTGAGATTGATTTTGAGAAACGGGTGTAAATTTAGGAATTTTTTTGTTGGTTTCTGTTGTTTTTCGAATAAATTCACAGTAATTCCATTCTTGTCTTCTATTATCAAAAAATCTACATTTATTTAAACAATCCTCAATAGTATTTAATTGAAAGTTACTTATATAACTTCTGTACGGTTCTAGTAGACCTATTTGAAATGTTTTTAGTGCTAATTTATTATAATCAATTTTCTTGTAGTTTAAATAATTCTGATCGGTTACGTTTAAAGTAATATGTTGCATTAAATCATTGTATTTTTTTAATAACCTACTGTAATAATCTACGTATGTTTCATGTTTTTGTTGAACGCATTGTCTTAAGGACGATTCTAGCAGTTCCTCACTTCTTTGATCTCCGTATTTTTGTAATAAGGCATTTCGAATGTCGTTCCATTCAAATGCGTTTTGATAAGCAATAAAATATCTAGCTTCACCTTTTATTTTGGATCTGACCGAAAAACTAACTGCATAAGCTAAATCGGGTGATAATCTACGTTCTAAATGTTTGTGAAGATTATCAACTTCACTAATAAAGACTGACAAATTTTGGCCAGGTGAGTATTCTGGAATAGCATGCATCAATAAATTGATTTCACTTCTGTCTGTAATTAAATTTTCGGATGAGTTCATTTTTAGTGAATTAAGTTTAGATTCGCGTATTATATTTAGTTTAATCTTATAATTATCAGTTATTTGTGTTCCTAATGATAAAATCTCTAAATCGTCGGCAATTATTTCTATCTCACTTTTTTCACTCTCCGGATTCGAATGAATCATTAATTAAAATCTAAAGTAATTACGAGTTTAAGGATAAAGAAAACAAAGGACTTAAAGCACTAGGATTTGCATCTTATGGTGAGTGAATCCCTAAATGTATCTTCTCCTCTGGACTCGTCGTCGGGTTTTCTCGCGCAAAGACTTGAAAGCCACCTGGACGTGCAGCTCCCCCAGGGATAGAAATCACTTGCAGTGGGTCGATCCCGTCGATAGGTTAACACTTCCAGTCGCGAAAATCCTGTTCGCAGCGCCAGTTAAGTTTCACAAATTGTGAAATATGTTTTTAAAAAGTTTTATTTTTCTATTCCCTAATGGATTACAACATGTTTATTTTACAAGAGCAAGAATTACACTGATTATGAGAGCACAAAATGTAGCGTTAAGAAAACTGCAGAGATAAGATGCGGCGCAGCTGCCATTGAATCCGCTTTTTCAGCTTTGTGGATGACACGTGCGGGATATAATTATATTAATTTGTTATATAAATTTAGTGAGATATTTGCACTTGATGCTTGCTGCACAAAAATCTTATGTTAGGTTCCAATTTGATTAGCTACAGTCTCAAGTCTGCCGGTTGTGTTATATCTAGATGATTTCTTCCCTTTTTATCAGTAAATCATTTTCAGCACTAAATCCACATTCAGCGAAATATGAAATGGAAACGGTAACAATAGTTTTCCTGCACATTTGGTTTAATTTGGATATTTGATTTCTGTTTCTTCACAAAGCCATGACATCGCTCCTTTTATATTAAATAAAGTTTTAGCTGACTCATCATTTTGTATTTCTGCGAGTTCTTGATTTCTTCAGCAAAATGCCATTTATCAATATATCTTACGTAAGTTATTAATACTGCCCCACTGTCTTTCAAAGTTGATTTATCCATTTGCACTGATAATTTTCATTTTTCAGATTTTCAACAAGTTGTTTTTCAATTTCGTCTTTTTTTTCTTTGTAACAGTATTGTTATTGAGTAGCATAGCTTTTATATCTTTATCATCTTTTTCAAGAACCGTTTTAAGAAATGCTGATATTGACGGTTTTATTAAATTCTCTACTATAGTATGAATTTTTCCAGATTTAGCAATGAAGAAATAAATTTGATTACTAGCATCAATAATACGATTATGAGTTGTAATAGAAGCAGTAAATAGAGACTTTATTGTTGTTTTCTTTTCAAAAATTTTCTTTAAAGTTTGAAAGTATTATAAAGTAAATGTCAAAAGGAAGCCGCTCATAGTGAACATCGGGCATGAACCCAAATTTTAAATATTCATCCAAATATTGACGAATTTCTTTCTTGCTTGCACCATTCATTTTACTATGGGCTAAAAGAAATAAATATATTATCAATTAAAAACTAAACCTAAACTATGTGTAAAAATTAAGTTAATATGACATAGGCTGAATTCAGCAGAAAATTCCGATCTGATTTGTGATTTGTTATGGCTTGTTATAACATTTTTTTCCATTTGAAATTTTTTTCTCGAAAATAAACTTCTCTACTTTCTCTCTCTATAGCCGAAGAAAAAATTCCTAAGAACCCATGCAGCCCTTCACCTTGTAGGCCATATAATGCCCATTGCCAGGTGATCAACAACAATCCCATCTGCACCTGCCCGGCCGGTTTCACCGGTGATCCCTTCGTGCGTTGCTATGCCATCGAAGGTAAGACTAATTTCCTCTTTTCTATCTCTACCTTCTAAAATAAAAATAAATACAAATAGAATCAAATACTTACCAATTATATCTATACAATGTATATATTTTTTAAATCAACGAGATTATTACAACAGTTTTTACGGACGCTTATTTCAAATTAACCCTTGACTATGCGCACCTATTTACTTACGTTAGTGGTCTAACGACCTCAAAATAAAAACTTAAAAATTATAGGGAAAAAAATTGATAACCATTTGCAGTATATATATTATTGTTTATTAACAAATAATTAATCCATATTTAAAAGATCCAGACAATTTTCACATACGTTTTTATAGTTTTTTCGCGTTGATGTTCTCTTCGCCTTCCAGATGCATTCCGTGTAACGTAGGAAACCATGGTCATGTTTTGTTGGTGACCAAGTAGTTCAGATGAGAAGATCGAAGAACGCCTGCTATGCACAGGAGTCTTAGGAATGCTTGCCTAAATTTTATTTAAATCTTCTGGATAAAGAAGTTGGTGCAATCCACAAGAATTTGGAGTTGAAAAAACACCTCCAAATCTCTTCAGAAGTGAATGCGTTGATGCACTTTTGAGTTGGGCCACACGTTAGTGGGCGCATGGGGTCATCTAGCGAATTTTAACCGAATGAGAGTAAATGCATAGGGTAATTCAAAAAAAAATCAACTGACGTTGGTAGGCGAATGGGGTAGTAATTTTTGTATTGTACCTTTTTGCTTTTTTCTTTCAATTTTGGCACCAAAATCTAGCGTTGCATTAAAATGCCCCCCTTTAACATTCAAAAACACATTGCCCCATAGAAAATAATACAGGGGTTTTAAATCCGGGTATCAAGCAGGCCATAAGTATGTTACTGAAGAAACTATGTTATTGATAAAACCCCCGAGAAACCATACTACTACTAATACAAATGAATTGAATGTTATTATAGAGTTAGCAAATTTAGTAATGAATGAAGAATATACACAACTTTCACGCCAAAAATATCAACGTTGGAATAGAAGAAACAGAATAGAAAAATCTGCCGAAGAAATTAGTTTCCACAGATTTGAAAATTGCGGGTCTACAAGATCATTGGCTGGATGTATAAAAACATAATTATTTACTATCCACCAAGCATAACAATATTGAAATGATCGAGTCTAATAGAAGAATAATTCTCTTGATTAGAATTAAAAACACTTCGTTTGTTTCACAGAAAATTATTATTTCTTCTCCGAAAACCAAGTGTTTTTAATTCTAATCAAGATGGTTTAAAAAATTTTGACAACGGGTTAAGTGAGTAATTAATTAAATATAGAAGAAGAATTATAAAACACAGAAATAATAAATTGGAAATAGTTTTAAAACCACAATGCGTTTTAGAATACAACATCGACATGGAAGGGTTAGGTATAAGAAAATCTTTTTCAATTTCACTGATATGACTCTATTTAATTTGTACGTTTTATATGGTTGATTGAGAAAGAAGACAACGCATTATACGAATGTTTAGTTGGATATCGCCTAACCATCTGTTGGCGATACTCCTTTACGACTGCAGGCAAAGATTTGCGCATATTTCCCGAGACATATTCCATCAACAGTAAGCAAAAACGATCCAGAACATGTAAAATATACTCTTAAATGCATAACGAAGCGAAACAACCAAAAGTGCAAATCAGGTCCTCTTGCTTTACATGCACCAGATTGTTTCGAAATATATTATACAGCTCATTTCAGATTTACTAATTTAATTATTTATTTACTTTCGTTCTATATAAATTCTCATGTTTTTTATTGTTATCTAATATATGCAATTAAAAAATAATCATTTGTGACACTGTATGACTTAATATTATAAGATACGAGGGTGCTATTTAAGTTTGCAGGTGGAATAAAAGGGGATGAAAAAATATTACAAAATAATTTTTCTTTTTCAATATATTCACCTGCAACCCTAATACATTTCTCAGATCAATTAATTAAATTGTGAATACCTTCACAAAAAAAAATATTTTTTATTTGAAAAATACGCTTCGTCTTTCTTCGAAGCTCTATTTTCAAATTTGAAAAGAGAGGATAGTCGCTGTGGGCCAAATCCGGGCTATAAGGTGGGTGATTAATGATATCGAAGCAAACCTTTTTTTTTCTCTCTGGTAGCCTTTTTGAACTCCTCTAATATTGAAGCGTAGTATTCTTCGGTTATAGAAATACTTGTTTTCTTATAATCAATCAAAATTTTTTTTTCTGTGTTCCAGAAACTGTCGCCTTGAGCTTTTCCGACGACTGCGACACCTTGAATTCCTTAGACGATGGTGTACCCTTTCTTATCTTGCGTAGACTCAGGTTCATAGTGTTGAACCCAAGGTTCATTCCCAGTAACAATTCCCTTAAAAAAAACACCCTTGTCTTCATTACACTGGTTCAAAAACTCGAGCGCTGCTGTTTTTTTAGGCACCTTATACTGACTTTTGACATATCGAGATGATTATGGAGCACCTTAAAAATGTTTCAGGTACTCCAACCATTTTTGCGAGTGGTTTTTTCTTCAAATGCGCATCCTACAACATTAATTTTTCGATTTTTTTCCATAAGATTTGAAGTGGTGACCACAACAGACTACCGAGGAATCGGATTCAATTGATTCCCTGCCTTGCTTAAAGATGTTGTGTCACTTGTATACCATGGCTTTTCCTGGGCAAACCTACAACAATGATTCTTACTAAGACTACTAAACAAATCACTTATTGAAACAACTACTTCTCTGACTAATCCCTCGATTACCTCTAATTATTAGTTAATTTTCTAAAACGCAAAGGACTTTAATACATTTTTACTAATGAGTTTTTACCTGAGTGACTCAATAGTGTTGGAGAATATATTATTTAGTAGTTGGTACCAATGTAACCTCGTGAGTGACGTCAATTACTGTTAAGAACGTTGTTATAGACAATATACATATTTGTTAATCGTTGCTCGTCTACGTTTGTTAAGCTTCCTGACAAAACCTCATCCCAACAGGTTATGGGCCCAGGCAGGTAAATAGGGAGCTAATAGGCGCAGACTTAAAATGCGTGTGTCGCGAAGTTCGAGGTTAGAAGCACGTGGTGAAGCCGGTATAAAAAGGCGCGTACATACGTTGTCGTGCGGGCATTCGTTGTCGAAAATGGCTACCAGTGATAACTCGATTGAAAAACTAAAGGGCAGTGAAAATTACCACACATGGAAATTCGCTATAAGAATGGTGCTGGAATTTCACGGACTCGATCAGTGCATCAGTGAACCATGTACAGAAGAAGATGCGGATAAACTTAAAAAGGCGAAAGCTCGCATAGTGATGTCGATACATGAGTCGTTATTCGTGCACATACAAACATTAAAAACAGCAGCAGATATTTGGAATGCTCTTGAAAATCTTTTCGATGACAAAGGGTTATGTCGACAAATTGGATTGCTACGTAAACTCATCACATTCAGGCTAGAAAGTTTTAACACCATGGACGAATATGTAAACAATGTCATAGGAACGGCAAACAAACTAAAAGGTGTTGGATTTGCAATCACAGAAGAATGGATTGGTGCAATACTTTTAGCAGGGCTCACAGATGATTTCAAACCACTGATCATGGGAATAGAAAGCAGTAACACCAAAATAACTGGTGATTTAATAAAATCAAAACTATTGGAAACTGATTATACCAATAAATCCAACAGTGCTTTTCTAAGTGGAAATAAGAAGTTCAATAAAAATGTACCATTTAAAAAAATCATAAAGTGTTACAACTGTGGTAAAAAGAACCATAAATCATCAGAATGTCGAGAGAAGTTTAAAGGCAAAACAGAAGATACAAAAGCACACAACAAAGGTGCATTTACAGCTACGTTTTGTTCGCAACAACGAACAACGTCATATGACTTCAATGCCAGGCTGCATAACAACAAAAGAAAACTGCGACATTGAAAACATCATGATCGCAAATAATTCTAAACTGTCTGTTACGGGTATCGGAAAAACTACATTACCAGTAAATGATAGTGAAACAAGCGGTTAAAAGATGCTAGTTGTACCTGAACTCAGTGTAAATTTACTTTCTGTTGCAAAAATTGTTGAAAAAGACAAATATTTGAAAGAAATGGATGTAAAATATACAATAAAAAGAATGAACTGTTGCTACACTCAAGTTGCAAATCAGGAGTGTATAAAGTTGAAGATAAATCTGCTAGATGTATGGTGGCTGGAACAGGAGATAGCTTCTACACATGGCATCGTCGGTTTGGCCACATCAACTATAACGATCTTCTAAAGATGGGCAAAGGAGTTGTCGATGGCATGGACATTAAGGGTGAGATAACCAAATTTGATTGTAAAGTATGTTTAGAAGGAAAGCAAGTTAAACCTTCAAAGACAAAAACAGTTGACGTTCTTGATCTAATCCACTCAGATTTATGTGGACCAATGGAAAATAATTCAATAGGAGGAGGAAAATACTTTTTAACCTTCATAGACGATTACTCCCATAAAATATTCGTCTACTTCTTAAAGCATAAGAGTGAAGTATTTGAAACATTCAAGCAGTTTAAATAGCTGGTGGAAACACAAACTGGAAAGAAAATCAATATTTTACGTACTGACAATGGAAAGGAATACTGTAACAAGGATCTTGAAGAATTCTGCAAAAAAGGGGCATAATTCACCAGACATCAAATGTGTATACTCCACAGCAAAATGAAAAAGCAGAACGAGCGAATCGTACAATAGTGGATGTGTATGTTATTTGACTCAAAGTTAAACAAAAGTTATTGGGCAGAAGCAGTCAATACTGCAGTTTATATTATAAACAGATCCATATCTACTAGCCTAGTAGATGACACACCAGAAGGAAAATGGTCTGGTCAAAAAGTAAATGTTAAACACATGAGAACCTTCGGCTGTCCAATCATGGTTCATATTCCTAAGGAGAAGAGATTGAAGCTAGATAAAAAATCAATAAAGTTGCTATTCATGGGTTATAGTGACGAATGTAAGGGATATATGTGTATTGATCCCATAAAAAAAAAATCGAATTAGCTTTTTAGAATCGAACCCAGATACAAAGGTATTTAATTCATTTGATCAAGAAAATGACACTTCAGTGGGAGAAAATGATCAAGAAAATGAAACGTCTAAAGAAGTTGAGAATTCAACAGATGGACATGAAGAACTGAGCACATCAGATTTTGAAGATACAAGCGATGAAGACTACAATCAGAAATCATCAGATATATCAACAATGTTCAATGAAACGAGGCAATCTGCACGTACACCAAAACCTGCGAAGAAGATAGAGGATTTTGTGTATGCTACAAAAGCAATTCAAGGGGAAGAAATTCCTTCTACCATTCAAGAAGCATTAGCGGGTCAAGAATCAGATAAATGGAGAGAAGACATTAAAAATGAACTTAAATATTTAGAAGAAAACAATACCTGGAATATTACAGACCTACCGACAAATAGGAAGACTGTAAAATGTAAATGGATTTTCAAAAAGAAAGGTGACAAAGAATCATCAAAATACAAAGCGAGATTAGTTGCAAGGGGATGTTCACAGATACCAGGCATTGACTATACAGAGACATATTCTCCGGTAATTCGATATACATCAATAAGGTTTCTAATAGCATTAGCTGTGAAATATAAACTAAACATTTACCAAATGGACGCTACCACAGCATTTCTACAGAACTAAAAGAAGAAATTTATATGGAACAACCTGAATTGTACAACGAAGGCTATCTATGGACTGAAGCAAAGCGGAAGGAAATGGAATATCAAGCTATCAAAAACGAGGAAATCGGTCTAAAAAAGTTAAAAGTGGATCCATGCATATTCTACAGTAAAGATAAAAAAGTAATAATTGCAATATATGTAGATGACCTATTAATTTTTTGGAATGATAAAAATATTAGAGACAGCATAAAGCTTAAATCGTGAATTTAAAATGAAAGATTTAGGAGTTGCAAAAAATATCGTCGGATTAAATATTTCTTACAAAGACAACGGAATATCTTTGGACCAAACAAATTTTATAAAAGAAGTGTTAGCAAGGTTTGGAATGTCTGACTGCAATGCAATAAGCACACCAAGTAACCCAAATGCAAAGCTAGCAGTTGAAATGGCAAGCATAAAAACTTAGTTGGAAAAATCCCATATCAAGAAGTCGTGGGATGCTTATTATATATAGCTCAAGGACCTCGACCTGACATTGTATTTGCTGTAAATGATGTTTCGATTCAACAACAACCATGGTGAGGCACATTGGAAGGCTGTTAAACACATTTGTCGTTATCTAAAAGGTACAGCCGAATACAAACTACATTACACTACGCAGGATGAACTGGCCGGATATTGTGATGCAGACTGGGCATCAGATATTGACAAAAGAAGGTCGTGTACTGGCTTTGTTTTGAAATGTTCGGGCGGAGCAGTGTCATGGGCATCAAGAAGGCAGCCAACCGTGGCGCTATCAACTACTGAGGCGGAATACATGTCGTTAGCTTTTACGACTCAAGAAGCAATCTGGTTGAGGGATGAATTTTACAAAACTCAATCACCGTGCATCAACATCAAGTGTGACAACAATGGTGCAATAAAACTAGCCGAATCAGACGGATACCGAGCAAGATGTCTGCCACCACTATATTCTAGATCGAGTTGAAAGTGGAACCATTCAAATTGAACACGTCTCAACTCAGGAAATGATTGCTGACAACCTTACAAAAGCAGTCACAAGTGAAAAACAAAACTATTTCCGACTAAATATGGGGAGATATTAAGTAATGTTAAAATAAAACTTGTATTTTTCCATTGAGTGGGAGTGTTGGAGAATATATTATTTAGTAGTTGGTACCAATGTAACCGTGTGAGTGACGTCAATTACTGTTAAGAACGTTGTTAAAGACAATATACATATTTGTTAATCGTTGCTCGTCTACGTTTGTTACCCCCTTAAGCTTATCTGACAAAACCTCATCCCAACAAATAGTCAATAGCTATTGACATCCAAGTACTTAATATTGATAAATTGTTGAGTGCTTTGGTGGAATGATAAATAAAAATTCGTTATCGAGTTTCTATTTGCGGAATACACCGATATGTAAAAGGATTTTGAAGTTTGAGAGCGAAACTCTAACGCTTGTCGGATTGAGAATTCCAGAAAATTTCCAAATCGTCATCAATCTTTGAGACACGTATTTACTAGATTAGGTAGAAGATTAAGAGGAAGTGGACGTGTAATACCAATAAGACCGGATGCATGGCGACCACGAACTCGACATACACCTAGAGCAAGTAATTCTAAAAGCTGTCTCTGACAATCACCATAGCAGTACTAAAGGAATTGCAAGATTACTTAACATTAACAGCAATAAGACAGTTCATTCAGTTTTAAAAGTTGATAATCGATATTCTTAGGGCTTCTGGAAAGTACAGCTTTTGTTACATAAGGATTGTTGGCAAAGAATAAATTTTCGCAATTGGTTATCAGCAAAATCCAAGAATAAATCGAAATTCACAAAAATATTCTGTATATGGATTAAGCAACGTTCACTGGCGATGGAATATTTATTAGCCACAATTAATACGAATGGGCAAATAAAAATATCGATAATAAACGACCAGTTGGCCACCAATATCGAATTTTAATGAATGTTCTGGCTAGGAATAATTAGAACAAGAATAGCTGAGCCACATATCTTACCCAATATATTAAATTTCAAAAGAAAATAAAGAGTTTCTTAATGAAATACTTCTCTGCTTTATTAAGGATATTAGGCGTAATTTAATATACACCAGCCCACTACAGTTTAAAGTCACAAAATGTTCAAATGTTAAATGCCATCAGCAGTGGATTGATCGTGGTAGTAATATTGTAGAATGGGTCGCAAGATCTTCAGATCTAAATATTTTTAGATTATTTTGAACGAGGACTTATCAAAAACATAATGTATCAAACGGCACTAGAAACTGTTGGAGAGGTAGAACAAAAATTCGAAATGCAATTCCAAAAATGTGGCACAATCTATAAAGTTCCATTCCATTTAGAGCTGCTGCATGTATTGAAGAAAATGGGAGTCACTTTGAACTTTTACTCTAGTATTATTTCTTGTCTTGTTGTAATTTATATGATTGCTTTTTTCATATAGAGTAGTCCAATAAAAAGTTACTTAATATTTGTAGTTATAAAATTCAAGGTTGCCAAGTCAAATTTTCTTAAATTGTTATACTGAGAAGTAACTGTGTATCTATGAACTCTTTTGCAAATGATTTTTTTCTTATTTTTGTTTGAGGAACATCCCAATGTAAAACTTGCAAGCAATATTTTAAAAATAAAAAAGGTAATACCAATATTTCAATGGGACATATTAAATAATTAATACAAATTAATAAAATATATTTACATGCAATTTCATTTAAGTCAAGGCTATCATAAGTCCCTGAACAAATATTTCACTTGAAAATTCTTGTATTGTAATAAAATGTGTAGATTCTTTTATTTGTTAATAAATCACTTGCTGTATAAATTTGAAATATTAATATTAAAAAAAATATTTCAATACAAGAATTACACATAAAAATAATTATGTTATGTAATCATATATATTCTAATGTTTTACATTCATTTAGGAAACTATATGATTGAGTTTAAATTATTCAGATGATAAATGTAATGTAAGTAAGGTAAAGAAAAAAACTCATATTTTGAATATAAGAAGCTTCTACTTCGTTTTACATGTTTAATAATCAGTAAAACACTTTAACGTTGTTTGTATAACTTGATTTTTATTAATATGTTAATTATAGTTTAGGCAACTCAAATTGCCATTATCGAAACTTGAATTTTATTAATAAGTTGACTATAGTTTTTGACAAAAGTGGTTTCGATAAGGGCAGGTTGAGTTGTCGAAACTATAGTCAACATATTAATAAAAATCAAGTGTTATACAAACAAAGATAAAGTGTTTTACTGATTAAAAAACTTAGGTTTTATTATGACAATCAATAAAACCTGAGTTTTTTAATCAGTAAAACACTTTAACTTTGTTTGTATAACACTTGATTTTCTTTTCTTGCATAAAAGTGTTTTAATATAGCTAATAATTATAGCAGTTATTTTTTTTTGCGTGAATGGTATATATCCATTATAAGTAAATATAAATATGAGTAAAAGATGGAATTAATTTGTGTTATATTATTTTTCAGATAAAGAAAAAGTTCACCATTCTAAAGCAGCAGAAAAAGGTATGTAAATTTTACGGCGTAAAATTTAAGAAATATTTAAACAGCAATTTTTAGTATAAATTCATTTTTCTCTCTCTTGTCTCTTCCTTTGAAAACATTTTATATTCCAGCAAGAATATAACAATTTCGTTCTAATCTTATTAATAATATAATTAATCTTGTTATTTAATAAACACATTCCAAATAATGTACCTATGAAATGTTAATAATGTCTTCTTCTTCACTTATTATTTTAGCACACCAGCTTCGGATGTTTAACTTCCCAAATTTTCTGCCAAATGCCTTATCTAATATGATTCCCTCTTCGGTCATTAGATTTTTTGGTGGTAAACATTTTTATTAAAGCTTACAAGAAAAATACTTAACTAGTTCTTTTTTTCTCAGACAATTTCAATAGATTCCTTTCGTGGATTCTTCAATATATTGGTAAGTATTTAATTTAAATAAGGGATAACAATAATTTAATTTAGGAATTCAATTTTGATGCACAAATTAAGGTCTTAAAATGATTTCCGGTTATCCTAGTGACATTAGTTGGTTCGTATTCATTTGGTTGATGATTGTTAGAGTTGTTCTATACTAAAAATTTTTAAACTATATGTATTTTTCAAGGAGAGTCACTATTTATTCTCTAAACTCAGCACTAATTTCCCTAATAGAGTAGATAAGACACCAACAATTAGATAACTGTCAACAGCGACAATTAACAATAATAATAAGCATTTATATCAGAGTTGAAGAGAGGAAAACGAAATGCTACTATGAAATGAAGAGCTACAGTTCTTTGTTTTAGAATACAAATTAAAGTATAGATAATAATAATTCAAAGGATTTTTAGGTCTTAATTTAACTATTGTTGCATGTTGGGCTGTCGTAGGCAGTATTGAAAACAGCCTTGTCAAACAGAATAATAACACGTTTTTGTAATTTAGAAGTTCACTAATAAAGTTCCCAGTTCTACAGTTTTATACATCCGTTATTACCTTAAACAGAACTCACACACTTAATCATACCACAACTGTCTTAACATTTATTGAAGTATCTTTAAAACATCATACCTTAATGACTCAATAGTTAATACCTTAAGTTGCATCATTAATTAAGTTCTTGTGTTTTTTGGATATTAGTGCCATGACAAGTTGCTCTTATTTTATGTTTAATGAAAAGTTTTATCTTAAATCTTCACAACTGACAAGAGGCGATAATTGATTTATACATTAATTTATTGTTTTAATTAATATGATATTTTCAGCACTTTAATATTACAATAATATACTAATAGTGTATCTTTTTTAAGATCTGTTTCGAGAATCAGTTGCACGTTTACAGTCTAATGTAGAAAATATTATTAATGGACAAAATAATACTGGTTTTCCATTTTCAATTGATACCACACAACCTTTTATCACTAGCAATGATAATACTATATCAGCTGTAGATGGCGTATCTTTTGAAGATGATAAATTACCGTTGTATGATGGACTTTATGACGATACTAATATTGGTGATAACGAATGGATTGATGATTACGGATCATTCTATGATATATATGATGGATACGATTCGCTTGTCGATGATGACGAAAATAATAATAATTCATGGCCCGATGATGGGGAATCAGTTGAAAATACTGATAATAGTAACAATTCGCAATCTGATAATGTTGATACAAATTTAAATACTAGTAATAATAATAATAATTCACTATCTGATAATGGTGAACCAGCTGTAAATACAGAGAATAATAATAATTCTCAAGCTGATAATAGCGTACCAGCTGCAAATATTAGTAATAATAACAATTCAGCTATAAATATCGAAAATAATGGGGAAACTACTACTACTACTAATAACAATGGATCAGTACCAATATCTACTACAGAAACTCAAATGACATCCACTACAAGTGTGCTAGAAACGTCGTCTACAACTCAAGCTCCAGAAACAACACCTTCTATAGCCAATGTATCTCAACCTGCAGCCAGAGCACGTTTAGTACACGCCCGCAGCAAATCAAAGAAGTCCAAAAAACCTATTAAAAAAACTAAATCCCATAGTTCAAAGAAAAATAAATCTAATGCCAAATCTAAATCCCATAGTTCAAAGGCTAAGGTGAGTTTATATAATATAAATTATTTATTGTCTAAATTTGTTTTTATTTTAATAGGGACATTCCAAGAATTTACACTCGCACAATCAGAAGAAGAATTAAGGATATTGAAGATTGTATAATTGTATTACATACTTAAAATAAAGTTTCCAGTAATTATTTCGTGTATTAGTTACAGTAAGAGTTTAATTTATTTCTTTTATTACAAAAATTAACACCACTTACTACCTATCCTACATCAAAAACAATACTAGTGTTTATAATGTTGTTATATCTATCAGTCCAGTATCAAGATTCCCCCTGATACATTCACGTTCGCCACGGCCCATGTTTTCTCATACAGTCTTTATAATTCTCCACTCCCTCACTCACCCCTCCTCTTCTCAGACACTTTTTAAATCTCTCCTTTATCGACACTGAGTCATACAGCTCTCTCAGATCTAGAAACACCGTATACATGCTCTCTCTTTCTTCCATTCCATGCTCTACAATTCTTTCCAGAGTAAATATCTTGTTCCTCGTACCACTCCCCTTCCTAAAACCTCCCTGTGTCCGTGGTACCAGTTACCTCTCCTTCATCTCCTCTTCCAAACTGTACTTCACAATTGTTTTAGCTAATTTGTATTTAAAGTTCTTCACTGTCACTCGTCTAGAGTTATCTTTTTTTTCCCTCTGTTATCTTTATGTGTAGTGCATCTCATCCTGCCTATCCGTATCCTCTTCTAAATTTCCCTGACCGCAAAATAGCCATAATCACCTGGTTGCCTGTTTATTCAGGGTTCAACTCGGGGGATTAGGGCTCCACTGCTTCATAATGTGTTCATATCTTCTGCTATTCCTCCGTAATGAATCCTTCACTACCTATGCGACCCTAGCCTTGGGACACTCCTTTTCCAAGCCTTAATATGTTAGTGCGGACTATGCATAAACCTCCATTGACCTCGTCATGTACCTCATTCTACCATACTAATGCTCCGTCTTATCCTGTCCGCGTTTCTCCCCATATAGAAACTTAAAAAAACAACTATGCTTACGAGTACCTCTTCATTAGGCCTCCACGTTAAAATAACAGCTCACTAACAGAGTTTATAACCGCCACAGCAGAGGCTGATATATTAAGAACGTGTTTAATTTTTAGGGGTTAGCTTTGATGGTCACATGCAGATACCTCATATTGCTCTTAACATTTTAGATCTTTACATTGCATATTCTTTGATTAGCTGCAGTGTTTTTTTTTTAATTAACAGATGTATAATGACTCCTTTTGAACTGGATCCTCGATATGTCTATTCTGTCTATATTTAAATACTTGTCTTTTGGGTTTTGAGGTTAGAAACCCTAAAATAAAGGTACAAATGGCAATTAAAATATAAGCTTTTAACTAACAATAATTCATAAAATATAAAGAGTTAAGATATACATTAATCAGTTCCAAATTAGAGAGGGTTTACTACCCTTACAACTTTATTATTTCCAACTAGAACTAGACATAAATTACAATAAATAAGTAAAGTGAAAATAACGAAGGTTCCAACAAAACTGGTATCTGAAAACGTCTTTTAGAAGCAAGACAATGATGGCTGGGGAGTCATATAAAACCTCTTCATTATAGACAAATAGGGTTCGTCCTAAAGAAGAACTGTAAACGACCTGGATTTCGAAATACTTATATCATCTCATCTAGGAGGTATAGTTGTGTTTGCACTATACCGAGGAGAATGAAGGCAGTTCCCTCAAATTCCTCAAAAGCACGTTCGTAGATAGCAACTTTTTTGACTTTTGAAATTTGATTCAAAAATCCGAAAGAAAGTTAGATACCTGTATGTTCAAATTCTTCCATTTAAATTAATCAATTTCTCGTGAAACGATAAAGCTTTCTAAGCAAATTCCAACAGGCACGCCAACGGCACACATCACAGTGTAGCGTTAGCTACATGAAAACATTTAGCAGGCTGAGAATTAGTATATACTAGCTAGTGTGTTTGGCGAAGAAGGATGTGCTTATTTCTTGTACTTTTTTATCCCCATATTACAATTCAACGAGGTTGATGTTTATTATTTGATGTTCTTCTTCTCAAAACAGCACTCGTTTTAAAGTATATTTATTCTTGGGATGTAAGCAGATATAATGTAATCAGTGTATACTTTACAAACAGAATAGTTAAGTTTTATTTAATATGAGATTATCTGATTGATCATCGTAAAAAAAAACAGTGAGGCTGATTTAATTGAAATGATGGTAGCTACCGTTACCATCTGGTAGTCCATTTTAGTTACGTGGGAAGTGTTTTATTTACTCTCTGAAGCTGGTTGGTTTGAGAAGAATACACAACCTCTGACAATAAAGTTCGGTTAATAGTCCTGTAACATTAACGTAGATGAAATATTAACATATATAAGTACATGTCCTGGAAACTTTTCCACAAGGCTTCTTTTGGAATGGAGTACAAAAGCCACGTCACGTTTTGTTGGATGTGAAGAATATCATCAAATTCTTTCAAAGCGAGTTGGGGTCGTGAGAATAGGAAGACGTTTGGAGGATTTAGATTTAGCGAGTATGGTGAATGTTCTTTTTTTGCGAGGAACTGTTTGACGATATTTTCTGTGTGAGGGTGGGAATTGCCAAGAACAAGAAACCATTAACCTTGTTGTGCGTAATGGGTTTGTACCCTGCGTGAACGTTTCAAAAAACGGTTCAAAATTTCAATGTACATTGCAACATTGAAAGAAATGAGATTTGGCAATATTCCTGGTATCCAACAAAACGTGAGGAAGCTTTTGAACTCCATTCCAGAAAGAGTATTATACTTCACAAATAGGGATTTCCGTTTTTTAGTAGTAGTCATTTTCCAACATCGCAATTACTTAGATCTTGCATTAGGTAATACATAGTTTATTGTTTAGAAATTTAAAGGTATTTTTAATGAAGTTAATCATAGAAATAAGTAGGAATGCCCGTTTTACTTATGAGTTGAAAAATCATGTTGGATATTAATGAAATTAATGTGGGAAATGAAACGTTTTTTCACAGATACAAGAGGAGGTATTCAGCAGTCAAGACATTATCAAAAACAGAGTGAAATTACTTAACAAGGAAAGCATCACATGCAGTTGTAAAGACGACAAAGCAATCCAGAAGGATAAGTCACAAAAAATTAGAAAGCTCTCAGGTGTTTGACTTAATAATGAACAATTATCTGGGGCGATTACAAGAACCTAAATATTTTATTTGGAAAAATATGTGCAGAGCATTGTAAATACTGTAAAAAGTAGAGTCGGAGATTTATAAAAATCGAGTGGACTCTAATAGAGGCTCAGAAGAATCAGAAGAATAATTTTATGTTAAAAACTCTTGGTGAAATAGAAGAAGAAATATTCCAAGCTTGCGAGAAAATAACAAAATAATGAACACAGAAGAAATTCTGAAGGAGGCCAAAACTAAAGAGCGGAAATTGTCAGAGTCAGAGACGGTTCACAGAATTTACTGAATACATTACTTGGTATATTTTGTAAGAACATTGAATGAAATAAAGTATGAAACTATGAAATCCAACAGAAGTAATATTGGATGTATATAATAATTATGTCGAGAAAAAAAACCTCCGATGTTTTTCTTTTATAGAATATAAGAGTGATTGCAATTTAAACCTCATAAAGGGGTACACTTCGGCGATGATGTTGGTATATAAGAAAATTTTTGAGCAGAGGGAATGAGGGAAATCGAGAAAGTTGTAAAAACTAGTTCAAAGAGGGAGGTCTATAAAGTAGCTAATAAAGTTTTAAGAAGTAACACAAGAACAAAAAGACAAAAGATAATTCGAAAAATATGAGGATACAAAGACAAAACCTAGCGTAAGAAAAATGTATAGTTTAAGAAGATAGGTGTAAATAAATCTACTTAAATCTACCTAAAGTTTATATGAGTAGATCATATAAGGGGTCATTTGGCTATAGACAGCCTTACAGCACTACGACCTGGTTAGATATTTTGTACTAATACCGTACGACTAGAATGTTCTTAGGAATTCAATTTCCTTGTTAAAGTCAATGAACTTTCTAAAAGGGCATGCCTTGATCCATTCTGGTGTTATCTCCATTTTTTCGGTTAGGGCTAGTCTGGTGGTAGCCAGTCCTATGTGCTTTTGATAGCCCACATATAGACTTTGGTCACAGCACCTTTCTTGGAAAATACATGGATATGCTAGTTACCTCTAATACTTGGGTGGCCTGGTATTAACATTAGAGCAACTTGGTTCATAGCTTGTTTATAGTTCCAAGTAGTATTGGAATTGAAGCTGAACACGTTGAGGTTCTGTTTGTCTGAAATTAAACAGATGTGTGTCTTTTTGAAGCCCTTTTTCAAACAAACTTACCACATTTTTTTAACGTTATTGTTTCAGCATGTAAGACTGATGGGCCATGTCCAAGAGGAAATGATTCTTTGTATTTCAGTCCGTATTTGACTATGTCGAAGCCCGTTTCCATTTTTAATGCATCTATATACAAAATTTCAGAGTTATTTTTTAGTTTTTTGATTCGATTCAGGCTCTCTTGGCGACTGTCAATAATCGCTTCAAAGCGCGATACGAAATCAAATTTGGTCTGAATTGTGCTCGTCGATGTATCCCGAATCTATGTCCTGTACTATGCCATTCTAGTCTCATCGCACTCATTTGTCCTTCCTTTTTAATTTGTTCGTGCAGGGGATGTAGGTCTACAGAGAGGGTGGTGTGCTTCCCCCTTGATGCCAAGACAGGCCATTATCCGAAAAGTTTAAAGCTTCTTGTGTGCCATTGCTTAATTAGTCTTCACCCACCATACTAGTTAGCCGTATTTAATATTAGGTCTATCATAATGCAGAGCCAAAGTCTCATTTTGGCTTTTAGTTTCCTTGATCTGTCAAAGAGCCTGCGGTATAACCAGAGTGCCGTTGCAGCTTTGCAGATTGCTTTTTCTATGGGCACGTTCAAATTAAGTTTCTTATCCTGTATTAAATCTAGATATTTTATCTGATCGGATAGCGCAATTTCTTATACTTTTATTTTGGGAGGTTTGATATTCAAATTTCTACAATTAGTGAAAGATCCACCACAGTTGATAATACTGGCATTGAAGCATTTGCTTGAACACCACTTTACTATGGTATTGAGGGCTTCTTGGACTAGGGACGATATAATGTTGTTATTTACCCCTTATGACATCAGCAATGTCGTCGTCATAACCTCATAACCTTCAAGGTCGTTCAGGAGATCATCCGCCATAGTGCAACATAGCAGGGGCGATAGAACTCCGCATTGTGGGCATTTTTTTACTGGGGTTACCGTTTCTGATTCATTCTCCATACCTAGGATGATCTTATGGTTTTTGAATACAAATTTGATCCATCTTAATGTGGATATGTCGATACCTTTTTTAATGACTCAATTTTCCACGGTTTTAAAGATTGTTGTGTCAAACGCGCCTTCAATATCCATTAATTAATACCTAACGCAATCGTCTTGCGTTGTAAAGCTATGAAGTGCATCCGCATTTAGGGCACTGCTCCTTATATCGTTGTCTATAATTTTCTCCATGACTTAAGAGAAAATCCCGCTTTGGAGATAAATATCACCATAGCCTCTTTCCATTTAATTAGAATACTTATAGCCTAAAATAATAAATTAAATAAAACTAAAAGATAGTCATATTTTTGATCATTTATAATGTATCACAAAGTAGAAACCTTCACAATTATTTTTTTTTTTTAATAGCGTAAAACTAACTTTGTAAACTACCGGCTCTGCTAAAGCAGTGCAGTGAAAATGCCATCTGGGCCTGGTTTTAAAGCTATCATCCACCCATTTAACTTTTTCTTTTGCTAATGAGTCTTGCTTTGATTGAGCAGTGTTTTTGGGAGTCCACAGATGTTGAGCCGGCGAAGTGGGTCTTTATAAACACACTGACACTTTCCTTGAGCTCATCTGCATAACTCCCATCAGGTTTTTTTTTATTAGACCGATGCTGTTAGAGTGCTCTTTGGACAGCACTTTGGGAGCCTAGCTGTTGGGGTTGTACCAATTAATCCCTCACCAGAACGATATTCATGTTTTCCTCTTTAATTTTCTCAACAATTTATTTAATTCCCAACGTGCCTGCCAAAAGACTCTATTGAAAGATCCTTGTTCTACCACGATACATCTTTTAAGGGAGATTTCCTCTTTAGTGGACAACTTGATACATACGCTTCTAGAATGCTATTTCTGAGCAGAGCTGCTGCTATTTCCAGCTCTTCTGTGGTCTGGATGTTGAGCTTGAGACCGAAGGTTCTGACAATTACGGATTCTCTATAACTTGTTTATTTTATATTTTGGGAAACTTATTCATTGTAGATAATATTTAAATAGATATGTAGGGCGGGTGGGTGTCCACTACTTTGAAGGAGATTAAGGTTGTATTTGATGAACAATAAAATAAATGCTTTCTACAAAGAAATTCCAGTTACTTCAGTATTTCCCGTGGAACCATAAAGTTAACCATTCCAGCATACAACAAATAAAATCAAATACTTGTACACGATTAACATTTTTGATTTATCATCATTTCTCTGATTTCATTTCTAACGATCAGATTTATAGTTTTTTTTTTTACAAGGAATAGCAAATTAAAACTAAATGTAGAGAGTGACACAATCATGTACGGTTATGCGGTTATGGCCCAGACGCATTATTACGTCACAGTGTCAAGGAGAAAAAGTAATTTCAAGATAAAAATAATATGACAGATTAACAATGGAACAAATGGCTTTCTGTTGTCTATTTTTATTGTAATAAATATTATTAAAACGAATTTCTTTGGGAGAAAGCACTTACACAATTGAATATGTCGAGACAACATAAACACATAAGAGTGCCGTAGGGTCTGGAGTCGATAACCTGAAGTTATATCTAATTATAGATTTCTCTATACATAGTAACAAATAAATCCTAAGATGTGGTTAAAATTTAAATATAAAAAGTAATAGTTGCAAAAGTGAATTCTTTTAATTTCCTCAGTTGATTACAAATTGTTTTCTTTTGTTTAATACATTAAAGAAATGCGTATGCAAATTAATTTTTCTTTAAATTGTATTGTAATATGTATATTATGTACATTTCGAACAACGTGTGTTTTCAATAGAATTTACTATAATAATCTTCACATAACTCGAGAAATGTATTTCTAATTTTTCTTTCCTACAAAAACAATGTTTTTTTACCTAATTATTACTCCTACATTAAGTACTATAGTAGTAGATAGGTTTTGATGGTTTTCCATTTTTGTTTTCTTTAATTTAGATTGCATCTATATTTTATTTAATTTGCTCCTTAGCTTAATAAAAATATTTCTTTAAATTTTCTGCTTTCCTGTCATTTTTGTTATTCTATAATAAATTATTTTTCCTTTTTTGCTTTCTTTCTGAAATCTAATATACAGGGAATCCTGTTAACGTGGGGAAATGGTTGGACCACAGATTCTTAGGGACAAAATATCATGATTAAACAAAACATATCTATATCCAAAAGTTTTTTTACATTCCCAAACGGGTACTACATTTCGTATGGCCCTCGTATGTTTTTTTTTTAAATTAATATAAATTCCGATACATTAAATAGTTGGCATAAAAATAATTTTATTTATAAGGTTAAAATACCGCGGGTCGATAGATATAAAAACTATTGTCACATATTATTATAATATTGTTAGTTACATGTACATAGTTCTGAAAATAAAGATGTTCATTATTTTATTATTATTTATGTAATAGGTAATATGTCTATATAAAAAATTATTACAATTATATTGTTTTACATAACAGTCTTAAGCAGCAATTATTGCACGAAATTAACTGCCTGGCAGCATTCTTTCACAGCTAATGCTCCATTCAGTCGGTTCCGGTGTAATGTGGGAAAATCTCATCTTGTCTATACATAACAACTGTTTTAAAGTGAAATCGGCTGCAGAAGAGAAACAAAAAAGAACGTGTGCTTATATTTATCCTATAAAGATTGGAATTTATAGCATATAGATACTTAATTTCTCACATGGCGAATTTTTATTTTCCATTTAGAGACATATATGTAGTTTATGCAAATCGAAAATCTAAAAATTGCAGATGACGTTGAGAAAGTTTATTTATTTTATGCACAATTTTATTACATCTAAATTTGGCTAGAGGATACCCACTATCCTTTCATTCTTCATTTATTAATAACCACATCAATATTTAAATGTGAACTCCGCCTGTGCTTCTTTTGTTCAAAATTTTATGTATGCTTTATTAATTTCTTTATATGTATTATTCAAGAAAGAAGACCAAAGATAAATAAATAAATGGTGATCAAAAATAAATTTCTACTATGACTATCATAAATAATAGATTGCTTAAATATTATCTGTAAAATAATTGTTATTTGTTTGTTATTTGTATCATCTATTTTATATCATCAGAAACATTCACGTGCGTCTGTTCGTGCTGCAAGTTCTTTTTGATGGGAGAATATCTACTTTAATTAACCATTTTTGGTCAGCCAATAATCTTACGAGTACAACTGATCAATAGTTTAAATTTATTGGTGATTAACTTACAATTGCAATTTAAATAATGCATTCATTCGTTCAACAATCGCAGATAAGAATTCATTGAATTGAAGTCGAATTTTGTGACAAAGCCTTTTAAAACTTTTAATTTATTTCCCACTTTTATGCGGTTGTTAATTTTTAAAATAAATATTTGTCTATCCTCCTATTTATTCATTGTATTTAAAACCTGTGGTCTATTCTGTATTGTAATTGTTAGTCACTGTGAAGGACTGTGCAGTGTGAAGGGTGCCCCTGTTTTTCCCGAAACCATTATCATTTAATTAATTTAATTATTTTAAGTTTATTAATTGTAGCAAATAAATATGCCTTATCATAAAGAAACTACGAAATCAAAATTGGAAAATATAGACTCTAATAGTGCTATTCTATAGGATCTAATGGATGCAGTTTTATTTTAACAAAAATCGATAATCGATGAATTATCTAGTGTAGTAAACACTTTTGTTTCAATTGGATAACATCCGGTAAGAAAATGAAAAACTGAAAGATTCCTTAAGGGTTATTTCTGACAAATTTAGTTTATTCAAAGTAAATGTTAAAAACATAAATAATGTTAAAAAATTCGACATTAGAATTTTCTGAAAAAATAATACAAGAGATTACTAAACGTGAACACAGGAATTAAATGTACCTCGTCCAATGTAGCAGTTGAATGTTTTGTATTGCGTACCGTTTTATAATGTCAACTCCAATAAGCGGTGGTTTACTTGAGAAATCATTAAACACTAAATAGAAACTCCATTACCATCTAAAATGGAAATCCACAAATTCCTCTATTTATCACTCCTAGTTCAAACGAATGAGAAGCTTGACTAAATCTTAAATTGCAGATACATACAAAACTAATATTCAAAATTGAGAACAATCTAAGATGTAAACCTAAAGATATTTGGAACTTTGTCTGTCAATAGAAAGGTAGTTCAAGAATTCCTAGTCAGCTAATTCACAAATATAGGTAACTATTCTCATCACAAGCGATTATTAATGGTTTCGCACAAACTTTTTCTGAATCATTTCTTCCTAATCACACACAAACAACTATTGCCGATGTATATTCTAATAGAGAGTCATTTGATGTGCGTAACGTTTCAGAAAACGACATAATTAAAAGTGTTAATAGATTAGAAAACTCAACTATTTGCCGAGATGACTTAATACCAAGCTTTCTTCCTAAAGAGGGCAAAAACATATTTACAAAACCCTTAACTACGATTTTCAATTTAGTTCTACAAACAACAATTTTTGCAAGTTTATGGAAAACTGCAGTTGTCAATCCAATATTCAAAAAAGGGATTCTACCCAGAGAGTTAGCTATATGCCAATTGGTATTTCGTCTAACTTTGCTAATGTCTTTGAGCATGTGATATTTAATTCTGTTTAATTTCATGTATGCAAATACCTATATATCTCCTCGCCAACATGTTTCTTTTCTTTTTTTAGGAAATTAGAAAAAATATTTAAAATATATATGTAGCTATAAAAAATAATAAGATGAAAAATATAATTGCAAAAACATCAATTAATTCAATGAATACACATAGTTTAGATAGATAAATAAGATAATTATGAAAAGAGTTAATAAACAGAAAAAAATCTATTGAGTTTTATTAAATAATCTTTATACTTTTTGCTTCAAACATTTGCAAAACAAAAAGTTGTCTCAGTGGCTCGAATATAAAGTACAAAAACTGGTGAAAAAACTTAAACTTACAAGTATACAATAAACATATTAACATAGAAATTAGTATACAACCTAATATACATACAACCATCTTGAAAATTGTAATTACAATTATATATAATTAGTTAAATATTCGTTATTATTATAAGTTTATTTGACATAAATATGTACATTCAAACTATTGTAGCATATATAATTTTAAAAAAAGTTTTATTACCTTCTTTGCCATAATCTACAAGCTCTTATAAGATATGTCAATCTATAATGTATAGTCGTTGATTGAAATATTTCAATCAACGGTATAGTCTAAACCAGGTGTTAAACTCATTCCTTGAAAAATTTATATACTCCATCCTAAAATGTCATTTTAAAATTCATTTAAATGCACAATGGAGAATCCAAAATTTTATAATTGGTTATCAGCTAGGCCTACAGAATATAAATAGTTTAATAGGTTTTATGACAAAATGTCATCATCTACTATAGTATTTTCATTTAATTTGAATTAATTTAAATATCAAGCAAGTAAGCAGTTTCAATTTTTTTTATTTAAAATTAACTAAGCAATCCTTATAATTTGAGTGGGTTTTAAATTTGTGTTTATTTTTCTTATTTTTTTTCCACTTTGCTGTTACCTAGTATAATTTATACACACATAAACCACGTAAAAAAGCGTTCCTTTTTCCAGGGTACTGGCAATGTTTTGTTCTAAAAGAAATTCTAATACATAAAATGTTAAATAAGTTGCCTAACATTAACTCATACATTATTTATTATTCAAACCAATTATAAATTATACCTATTATTACATAATCATTAGAAGAATGTGACATCAGAGTATAGTCTATACAATAGGCACTCTACTTAAGAGGACTCGTGTTTATTGAAATTTTGTACAATATTTCAATCAAAGTTGAAACCTTAATTAACTGGACATTTACATTACATGTACATTACTACTTACCTCTTTTATCACAGGAGAACATCTCTGTTAATTTTGCATATTAATGATCTACTAGATTATATTTGTTGTAAATTAAATATACTCCACATGGACTATATAATTCTGTGACGAAAGATTTAAAACTATTTTCTATGGTTAAGAGTACAAGTTTTATTAGGTTCCTTTTACGGACTGGATCGTATTATATAAATAGTTGGTAAAGTCCTTTACAGATGGTGCCAGCAGCCATATTACAGATTTCTTATTGACATGATAGCGCTATATTTTTATGATTACTTTTTTATGGACGAAAACATGGAATTCTCTGTTTATTATATGATTTTAGTATTTTAAAGGCATATTAAATGTCCTAATTAATATTTTATGAAAGAGCGCTTATGGTGTGCCTCAATAAAAGTAAGTAATATATTTTTAAATTTATTATTATTCAAAATTATGCCTATGCCTATAGGCGTAAGTGTTAAAAAGATATGAATGATTAAAACAAACTCTTATGTTTAAATATTATTTAAATTAAATAAAAAACAAGATATTATAAGTTAATATACATTTTTCAAATTTAATGGAATTTAGTCTCGAGTTGTGTAAAAATGGCCAACAAAAATACTATAGCGCCATCTTTCGTTTGAAATTAATATAAAATGTTCAACATAAAGTTCTATGGAGAAAACATGAACTCTAAATCTATTTTGTAATTTATTGATAATGGCCGTGTAAAATTATTACTACAGTCTCGTACAAAGTGCGGTATATTTTAAAATATGATTGGAAATTTATTACAAAATATTTGTCGAAACATTTAAAAGAAATTTCTCTATGGTTAATAGATTTACTTTTGATTGAAATATTCTATAATATTTCAATCAACGGTTTTATATTTCAATCATGAATCGTTCATCAACTTAAAGTATATGCAACACTATTTACAGGGTGGTTTCCTAAATGGTCTTAAACATTTCATTATACAGTAGACGCCGCTTATTAGAATCACGGATAATGTTATCAATCGGATATTGTTATCACTTTTGCGAAGAACGGGCCCGACGTGTAATACTACATACAAAAATTTTCGTTTATAGTAATCATAATTTCGGTTTATGTTATCATTTTTTTCTTAGAAATGTTTTCGTCATGAGCAATGCAACCCCCAATTAGCGAAATGAGAAAAGCGCTGGAAGTTTTGCGACGTGGTGTGCAGCACAGGTCATCTGATTTTCAGACGCATTACGTCTATAAAATTTTCGTTAATAACTTGCTCCGCGAAAATCAGAGACAAACAACGCTGGACGAGTTTTTTTAATATGAATTTGTTTTTTATTTTGTTTCAAATTTAAATGAAATACATATTGTATGTAGTAATAATTTTTTAAGAGTTTATGTTACGTTATTATAGTTTGTTACGTTATATATTTAAAATAAAGTTTTGTTTTTTCGGCTATTATTATCAATCGGTTATTGTTATCAAAAACCCCGAGTCCCGTTGTGATCACATTAAGCGGCGTGCACTGTATAATATATTATTAAAAACCGCATTTGCAGCAAATTGTATACTTTATTTGTTCGTTTGTTTTTTGAAGCTTAAATCTATTATTGTATTTGTAATGAAAATGATAATGGCGACCGTTACTATGTGTATACACAAAGTTTACAATATATAATCAATTTTTAACACCCTTCACTTCAGGATATTATTTGTACTATGTACTATGTCTTTAGCAAGTTGTTTATTTAGCGCTTTTTGCTTTTTAAATATGTCATTAGTTCTTATGTTATATTACTTACCTAACTAAATTTATAATTTCTTGTTTATAAATGTTTAGTTAATAATTTGCTGATTTAAATTAAATTACACTTGGTTTGTTTCATAATTTTTGTGAAACAAACGAAGTATAATTTAATCTAAACCTTCATCACTAATAGTTTAAATGAGAAAGTTATTCAACAAATAATTTGCCTTTGTATATTTATTTTATACTTAAATATTCTGTTTTTATAAAGAGAGTATCCCAAAAGAAAGTTTATATTTAGTGGACCAATTTAAAAAAGTAAGTCATCTATCGAAAATGTGTTTATTAGTTATGAAACTATACAATTTGAGCATTTATTTCTTCACAAAAATTTAAACGGCTCGGCAGGTAGACCTTATGATGGGTGCTATTTCGTCATGGATTCTCAAAGTTAGTCAATTGGCATAAATTTTAGATTTAGAATAACCATACTGGAAAAAGTCTATATGGGTTAAATGTGGACTACGTGGAGGCCAATTTATGTCACCTCTTCCGGAGATCAATTTCACTGGTGGTAGAGACGTGTTGGGCATGTGAGACGTTGCTCCGTCCTGCTGGAACCAAGTTCTTTAGTTATAACGCTGCGAATTGAAATATAAACTTTAATTTACCTATATTTAATTATAATATTGTTATTTTACTTACATGCAGTAATTTTTTTACAAAATAATCCAATTGGTAAAGAATTGATCGAGTTATTTTATAGTAAATTTTCGTATCCCCAAACTTCACTGCACAAGGTCATTTTGAAATCCGTTATGTAAATTTTAAAATGAATTTTGTACTCACTTGCTAAAAACAATGATTCTACAAAAATGAATGGTAAAGTTGACTTTGAATATATTGTGCAAAGCCTGTTCTCAAATCGCATGATAGAAATATTAATTGGATTTAAAAAATTTCTAATCAAATTTCATAAAATAGGTAGTAAAACTAAGAGAACAATTAATTCATTTTTACTATGCAGGTATATTTTACTACTTTGAATAAGGCAATTAAAATTATTTTGGAACATTAAATGATTTTAGTTTTATCATTAAATTTTCCTGTAATTATTTTTTGTATGTAAACTTTCTAACATTCACTTGAAATATAGTTTTTTTAATGGTCACAAGGACGTAACATAAGATAATGTCATATGATCTACGATAGGAGGAAATTAATAATCGTTATCGTTAAATAATTCATTTTAATAGTGTTTTCGATTTTGATGGACATATTTATTGCTCACCTCATTAAATAGTTCGAAAAAATTGATTTCGATTTCGCCATTCTGCTGTTTAGGTATTCTTAAAAAAACTCGCTCCTATAATGCGTCTATAATTAATTGCACATTTTTGGGTATGCAGAGGTTCTTTGACTCTCTCATGATGCGACTTGACGTACCCGCTTAAAAAAAACATGTTTAATCTGTGGAAAAAATTTTGTCAACGAGATCGTCATCAAAATTTTAAAAGAACTGTCGGCAAAATATTATTCCTTTATGATAGTTTTATACTCCTGTTGAACGATATGGGATCAAATGCAAATCCTTTTTCATAATTTTCAGATAGTATAAACTAGATATTAAAAGAACACGAAGGGAAGCTCTAAATGCATTGTCTATTTTTTGTCGCATATTTTCAAAGGTCTCTGGAGAGCTTTCTTGATAACTCGAGTTTTAACAACTTCGTTATCAAAAAGTCTTGTTCAATATTCCGAAGAATAAAAAAAACAGTTATCATCGACGTTAAAGATGTGAATTTAATTTCGAAATTCTTTTAAAAAATCATGAACAAAAAATTGCCACTCTTCTCTAACTTCTCATCCCTTTCTAAAAATTCCATTAAATCATAAACGTTTTATACACTTTAGAAAACATTTTTACGCTGCTTATGTGATTTTAGCTCCAAAATGATTGCTATTGTGTATAAAATAAATGAGTATGTGCTGACCGTGCAACAGCCGACTGGTTAAAGGGCGCATCGGCTTATCTCAAGCTGTAGAAGGGATCCAGGTTAAGGAAACTGGAAGAGGCAGAGATGCCTCACCCCAAAGTCCTGATTGACTTCTTTGCTAATAGCGATAAGAAGATAATCTCACTGATTGAGGCCCAGAATGACTTGAAGAACTCCAACTATAGGGTACCAAGGAGAAATACGAAATTCATAGTCTTCTGATAGGGTGGAGAAGTTGCGCCATAAAATCAACTATTGATTTAGTGAGGTTGATCTAAGATCCAAGGGCAGGAGGAAGCAAAGTGACGTGGGGCTACTAAAATAGCCTCGTCCAGATCCAGACATCCAAGGAAAGAAAGGAGAAAGTTTAGGAACTAGTGCCATTGGAGTACAGACTACACTAATGGCAAGCATTCGCTGAATTCCATTAATTCTCCATTACTTAAGTGTCCTTTATCGGTGATTCAAAGAAAGACTATATTTTATATAGGATTCCTGCAGGAGCCTTAAATTAATAAGGTAGTTAGGTATTAATTTAAGAAAATACCTCAAGAAAGAAAGGGGTAAGTTTAGGGGCTGGTGCCAGTGGGATATTGACCACACTAATGGCGAACATACGCTGTATTTAATGTAATCTTCATTACTCATCATCAAGTGCCTTTTATTGGAGATTAAAAAAAGCAAATTTTACATAGGATTCCTGCAGGAGCCTTGGATCAATAAGGTAGTAAAGTATTCATTTCAGAATACACCACAAGGGACCTATTAGCAGCCCTAGAAGAATTTCCCACGAAGAAAGGCATGAGAATTCTCATTTTCCATGAGAACAAAGCAAACCTCTACCAGAGGAGGTAAGTAGATTCGTGGAGTGGTGTAGAAGAGGCAATAATACCTTGTCCTAGGCTGTGATGACAACGCCCACAATATGGCACGAGACAGCACGGACACTCCATCTTAACATACAGATTACAAAAGATTTAGGAACAGCAACGGCTCTGCTTTTAAAAATCCGTTAAAGAGGAGATCCCACTCCACAGACGAGCCCTGTCGGAACAATAGTTTAGGTCGCCTCAAGATACAAGCCAGGAAACCTTTCAACAGTGCAAAGAAAACAGGCAACGGGATGTCTCTAGACATTGTCGGAAATTAATAAGGAATTGAGAAAATCTAAAAGGAAAAGATGGTGAAAGTGTGTAAGGGAATTACTACTATACTATATTACTATAACTACTCCAACAACGTCGGGCTAATAAAAAACCTGATGAAAGTTATGCAGAGGGGCTCAAGAAAAGTCTCAGTGTGGTGATAAAGACGCACTTCTTAGTGAAAAAATTGAAAAATTGAATGAGCAGTTCAAAACTTTAGACCATTTAAAGAACCAGGTTCAAATGGAATTTTCCCTCCACTGCTGCAGCAGGGGCTAAATATAATAGCTCTCTATCTGCAGGAAGTTTACAAAATTAGCTTTACTCTAGGCCATATTCCAATTGAATGGAAAGAGGATAGGGTGATATTTATCCTCAAAGCGGCACAATTAGCCTTACCTAGTTTCTCCTAAATGCTATGGAGAAAATTATAGACAACGATATAAGGAGCTGTGCCCTAAATGCAAATCCGCTCCATAGACAGCAGTTTGCCTATCAACCTGGCACATCTACTACAAAGGGGCACACATTTATCTGAACTCAGACAGCCAGGCTGCCCGTAAGAACATCGAAGCGTACAGCTTTAATTCCAAAACTACGTGAAACTGTAAAGAAATTCTGAACCAGTTGGCCACGGACAACAAGCTCACTCTAATGTGGGTACCAGCCCCCGCAAGTATAACAGGCAACGAAGTACTTACCAGGGAAGGAGCTGACCATGATCGGACCAAACTCTACATGCGGGCTATCAAAAGCACGATGGGAAGGCGTTATCCAAGAGTGGGAAAAAAGGTGCATAACAGGGCACTGGATTAACACACTAGATCAAATCCAAAATGTTTATTGACCTCTGACCAAGCAGAAATAAATAGTTCTTGCGCCTCACTAAAAGCGAGATAAGACTGATCTCCTTACAGGATATTATCCAGTGAAGTACTATCTATACAAGACAGGTAAAGTGGAAAACACCTCTTGTAGACTATGTGAATTAGCAGAAGAAATTACCGAGCCCATCCTATGCATGTGTATAGCATTGGCTACCATCAGACTAGCCATAACCGGACAAATAGTGATAACACCGGAATGGATCAGGTCGTGGCCTTCTAGGAAGTTAATTATCCTTACGAAAGGATATTGAATTCCTGGAAACATACTAGTAGTAGGATACAAGTACAAAAGATCTAACCCCCGTCTAATCTAATCTAATATATCTACTTCAGTCCTTTTCTAAAAGTCTTATTATTATCAAATCCGAAGAAAATTAAAATATTTATATCAATGATTATATAATAATTAATTCTTTAATGTTGTCACTTTGTTTTACCACAGTAGACATTCATTATCAAACATAACGTGTATGATCGAAACTAAAGTCACATTCAATAAATTGTGGTAAAAGTGTATTTATATAATAACTATGTAATATTATTTAGGGAAGATTATTCAAGTAATTTATAGAAAATATATAATCAATTTTAATTTATTGTTACTGTAGTTTGACTTTAAGTTTGATACTAAACAGATTATAGTCATAAAAATTTAATGTTTCGTTTTTTATTTATAAAACAAAGAGATATCCAATTAAACCTTCTAATATATATGCATAATAAGTTTTAAAATTAGGATTTATTCTACCTAGTATGTATGGTTGCATAGAGACAAATAGATATACTCTGAAAGAAATCTGTAGAACAAATCCATTGTTTAAAATATAGTGGCAAAGTTATTGTGTCTCATTTACAAATCCATTGACTGCATTCATTCATTCATAAATAGAGCACACATGAATTATTTCCAATTATTTCACCAACAATTATATTTAAAAGAAGCTAAAAAATATTAATTATTAATAAACAAAATGCGAAAATAATAAAATATTTAATAAAACACTTTTATAACAGCTTTTATAATTATTACAATAATACATTAACTATAATTAATATAACTTAATACATTATTTTACTTAAAACTAAAAAATAATAACACTACATAATTGTATTGTTTCGAGTTTTTAAATATTCAATAATTTAAAACTAATTTTCATTAACCATAAATTTTCTTGTACTAATACATTAAAACTATAGTTTTAAATATAGTTTTTAGCTATAATTAACAATCTATATGAGAAAAATAATAGGAGTATTTGGAAAAAAATACTGTTTGTTTATGAAAGGAACTTTAAGATCACGTATTAGGTAGGAGTTCAAAAATATTTAATCCCACAAAGTCAAGGAAAGCAATAAACTAGGAGAGGTAAGTGTAAATCGTTAAAAAATAGTTAAGAAAATATTTGTGTATTTATAATATTGGCTCTTGATTAATTCATTACGATATAATTCCAAAATATTGTTATTGTAAAGTATTGTAATCTTTAAGACAGACAATCTTTACTTATTATCTGATACATATATTATTTACAATAATAATCGTAATTTATTTTCTTTACGGCTATCGACCCATCGTCTTTCTGCCAGGATAATTTTTGGATTAATTTGAATTTAGACAAATATTTTTGCAGCCATATTTACAGAAACATTCTAGTAAAGTTTTCTTAATTCCGATTGTTTTGTAATAAAATTAGAACTTTCTCAGTATTTAAATTACCTAACTGTTAAAATTAGGGACTTTAAATAAGTGCAAGTTAGTAGATATACTATTTTTTCGGTTTTTATTTTGTGGGTGATCAAATAATAGTATATTGTGGTACAAATATGCAAGTAAGTATTTTGTAATGTGTGACCAAGAAAAATGAATAGGTTTGATGCGGAAATTTTACCAAAAATTTAAGAATTCTTTCGAACAACTGAGTTAAATTTAATTCATAAGAAATTTTGCCTAAATAAATTTAGACTGCTATAGTGTATATATTAAAAGCCAAGAAGGTAATCAAATCAAAAGATGCCTACTGTAAAGAACATTAGAAAATAATAATAGTGGGGTAACTATTGAACTAAACTAAACAAATATATCCAGATGTAATGAAGGAAGAAAAGTGTCTGTTTTCGTGTTAGGAGCGACTGAGTAACAACCAGCAAAGTAAGCGGGTAACAATATTGGTAATTTCACTATGAAAAGGATCCTAATACCCTTCAAATGGCAATCAAAAATAAAACTAGGAACGTGAAGACACTTTATTCAGCTGGTAAACTCGAAAACTTAGAAGTTAGAAGCAACAAGGCTAAAATTAAACATTATGAGCGTCAGTGAAATTAGGTGGCCAGGGTCCGAATTAGCAAGCATGATAAAGGCATGCACACTAACTACTCAGGCCACAAGGAAGATGATAAGCATAGCAGAAATGGTGTTACCCTCTTTGTAAAACTAAATATGTGTATGTATGTAATTTTGTACCGATATCGGATAGAATCATGCTTCTCTAACTAAATAGTCTAAAGCGGAAAAAATACAACTTAGTCGAAAAAATAAAGGGAAACGAGATTATATTCATAACGGGCCACTTTGACTCAGGGAAAACGAAGAGATCTTATGAATATGGTCTGGGACTGATCAACGAGAGAGCGGAAAGATTATATCAATTTTGCCAAGATTACGACATGATTGTTGCTAATACCTGGTACAAACTACGAAAGCGGTTCTTATAACAGTTCGATTGGAATGTTTATATGGTTTCTAAGAGATTTGTGAACTAACCGTCAAATGATGCATTTCAAAATTTCACAGCGATCGGACAATTGGTTCGTGAGTTATAGCATTTTGAGTAAAGTAACTTTTGTTATTGGAATAAAATGGATAAATAGAATTTCGTGTGTTAACGAAAGACTGTTTTTAATAGGAAAAAAAGAATAGTGTTAGAAGAAAAACTTGGCTTGATGTGTTATCCAGATTCTGCTCCAGCGGAAACAATTATTCATAAGTGTTTTGCTAAATTCCGTACAGGCTTTATAGACATCGAAGATGATGAACACAGTGGTCGTCCAAAGGAGGCTGTTACAGATGAAAACATGACACAAGTCCGCAAAATAGTTTTGAATGACCATAAGGTGAAGTTGATCGAGATAGTTAAGATTCTGAAAATATCAAAGGAACGTGTTGGGCATATTTTGCATGAATATTTGGACATGCGAAAGCTCTGTGCAAAGGGGATGCCCCGCGAGCTCACAGTCGATCAAGAACAACAACGTGTTGATGATTCAGAGCACTGTTTGAAACTCTTTTAGAGAAATAAACACGAGTATTTGCATCCATAGGTGACAATGGAGGAGCTATTGATCCATCAACACACTTCAGAATCCAATCGGGAGTCAGCACGTGATGATCCCAATCCAAAACGATGAAAAACATGTCAGCTGGCAAAGTCATGGTGTCTGTATTTTGGGATGCGCATGGTATATTGTTAATCAATTATCTTGAAAGGGGTAAAACAATCAACAGCAGGTATTATATAGCATTGCTGGAGCGTTTGAAGATTGAAATAGATTTGAAGAAAAAAAACTGTTGTTTCACCAAGACAGTGCGCCATGTCACAAGTCGATCAACACAATGCCCAAACTCAATTAATTTGGCACCCAGCGATTATTTCCTCTTAGCACTAATAAAAAAGTAAGCGCCGAAAGAAAGGTCTATTTTGAGGCTAAAGACAAATCATACAATAAAAATGGTATCGAAGTGTTAGAAGATCGCTATCATCAGGTATATTTTGAGGCTAAAGACAAATCATACAATAAAAATGGTATCGAAGTGTTAGAAGATCGCTATCATCAGAATATCGCTCTCGAAGGCAACTAACTATGTTGAATAATAAAATTGAATTTTGCCAATAAAAATGTTTTTTTTTCAAAACGATACGAACTTTTCAGCCTATTTCTTATACTTGGATCACACCAGGCAATACACCAGAGAACCGTATAAGGAAATAAATTGATTTCATATTAACAAACAAGTGCTTCTTAAATTCAACCAAAAACATCACTACATACCCAGGAGCGGATATCTCTCCTCTGCCGTAAAAGTAGAATTAAAAGCCATTAATGTACATCTAGGGAAAACACGACTTCAGTAATAATTGAGCTACTGCAAGATCCAAATACTAAGGAAAAGTTATCTGTGTGATTAAATAAGCAGAACCAGATCAAGATGCAGTAACACTATGGATGAGGCTTAAAGATAAAATAATGGGAGTACTAAGTGAACATATTAGAGGTAATGTCATAATGAAAAAGAGCTGGATTATAGATAATATTATGGACCTCATAGAGCAAAAAACTTTGTAAAAACGTTCCGTGCATGCATATACAGTTACAGAGAAAGATCAGAGCAAGCATGGGTACTGCAAAGGACCATTGGATAAGAGATTATGGGTGGAAATGGAATACCTACTTTCTAGGCACGATAGATTCAACATACACAGAAAATAGATGTGGCCAGCCTATATAGAAAGAAAGTGCACTTTGTAATGACTGACCTATGACCTAGGATATGATGAGACAAGCATGTTCTCATAAAAACTTTACAGAAGTACATCCCAGATCTGTTCCAAGGCGATAAGGGAGTGAAAACGGTCCAATATCAAAACTACGAAGAAGGACCGTAAGTACTGAAATAATAATAATTATTATAAGTAATAAATGCTGTAAAACCAGCTAAAAATAGGAGCGGACGATATACCTGTAGAAGTGTTAAAACTGATAGATAAAGACAACATTCAAATACTTGTAAAACCGGAACTAATTCCAAAAGATTGGTTAGTGTTGGTATTCATACCGCTTCCTAAAAAAGTAAAAAATGTATTGACCATAGAATAATAAGTCTAATAAGCCATTTATTAAAATCATTCTTGCGAATTGTACGTTGAAGAATCCGAAACGAATGCGAATAGAACCTTAGAAGCAACTCAATTCGGTTTCAGAAATGCGTCCAGAACCTTTGAGGCTGTATTTACCTTGAACAACCTGCTACATAAATATCGCAATCAACGTAAAGACGTCGCTGCTACATGAAAAAACTACTAGATTGTTTCAATGAGGGACAAGAAATGGGATTAAACATAAACGTAAGCAAAACAAAGTTCATAATCTCCAGTCTACAGAATTATAGCTAAAGGAACAACACATTAAATAGGTTAATTGTTTTAAGTATTTTAGGTGCCAAAATACTTAAAACAATTAACCTATTCAATGTGTTGTTCTTTTAGCTATAATTCTGTAGACTGGAAATCATGAAATTTGTTTTGCTTACGTTTTAGTTTAATCCCATACAGACCAACTAGATCCGGAGAAAGAAATTAAAGGACGTGTAGAACTGGCACGAACTTCATTCACCAGGATGAAAACACTTTTCTGTAACGGCTCTCTAAATTAAAAATATCTGGTCAATTTTATTATATAGCAAAGAAATTTGAACCCATAAAATATAGACATTGAATTGTTTAGAAGCCCTTGAAATGTGAATTAATCGGCGATTGTTACGCATATTATAGATCAATAGATTGTAACTAATGCCGAAGCCTTACGTAGAGAAAATGTGGATTGGGAGCTCATAACAAACATTAATTGTAGAAAAATCTCATATCTTGGACACACCTTACTGGCTACCCTGTAAGGATAGATTCTATAACTAATAAAAGGAAAAATCGAAAGTTGCCGAGGGTAAGAAACGAGCATACTGGTTGAAGATTATCAGAGAGTGGATGGGTATTCGTAGTGCAGAAGAACTATTCCGAATGACAGAAGATTCACGGAAGTGATTGTCAACGTTAGGAAGACCAGTCAGGGCCCATAGAAGAAAAGAAGGGGTAAAGTAAAAATTCGTAAATTAAGATTTGTTTTATGAGAGTAAATAAGTAATGTGAAAGGAAAAGTTTTTTCAAAATTGTCTAAATTCATAAATCAAAATTAATCTTTTGAAAATCATGGAAATCAAATGTTCAGCTTGCAATAGCGCCTATAGGAAGGCTAAATCATTATAAATCATTTCCAGGCGTAGATAATCTTAAAATGTTACATTAGTATCTGAAAGGATAAAATACAAATCTTTTCAAAAGGGCCGTAAAAAAAACTTATAATTCTTTTATGTATCGTCTTAATGACCAAACAGATATAATCTTTACGTTTTGTTTTATATGTCTCCCCAAGGGCTAAGTGAGAAAATTCATCATAATCATTCTACAAAAATATAAACTACTGTAACACATCAAATATTAATTGAGTTATTTGCATTTCACTGAGCCAATATTATAACCATCACAAATAAAAGTGAATTTTAATCTTGATCACTACCCTTACAGACGAACATAAAAACGAGGAAGCATCCGAAGTATGTGAAACGGGACCAGTCCACGACTGGAAAAAAATGCAGTGCTGCTGCCCATCTCCGCGTCCTTTCATCAGCGGTAACTATGTGTCTTCGTTCTAAAATCGTATTTCAAATCGTTTTCGATGTGCTCCATGACCGGTTTAATGCCCGAGTCGGCGTGGTGATGGTGCTGGTGCAGTTGGTCACCGGCGTAATAATGCGCCGGCGAACCAAAGCCGAAGACAGGTTTACTGAACTTGAAGTGTTCACCGTCCGTTAACCATCCATTCACACCGTAGTTTTTATTGCCGCCGAGGAGGATGTGGTCGCCCAAAACTAAGCCGGGCTTTAATTTATCAACTGGCCTAATGTGCTTCGTGTACTTTAATGGGTTTTTGTAGAGTGGTACTAGACGGTACAACTGGATCTCGTTCGGGGCGTCGTCTGGGTGATGATATTTCACTTTCGAGTACACGGATAACGGCAGTGGTTGTTTGTAGTACCAGTACTTGGGTGGCTTCCTAAAACATGAAACATCATCATAGCATCAATAATTAATATTTAAAATCTTTAGAAATAAAATAAATCTTTCGATATAAATATACATTCAGAGAGAAGAAAAATATTTTCCAAAGGATTCTAAACATTGATAAACTTATATATTGCGGAAAGATTTGGTATTAACTTTATTATATTATTACAATAAAATAATTATTAGTACCTACAATACTATTACCTGGACCACTTTATTATAATTACCATAAGAAACAAAAAAATAACCCGTAGTGGAGAATTTTTAATCTACGATGATTTTGGAACTTTATAAAATGATAAATAAAACTGTAGGTTGTTAATGACCTTGTAAAGGTCGGAACTATAGTCGCTGAATAAATCCCGTGTATGATATTAACCTGTACTTTGTTAATATTATTAATATTTTATTTATCATTTGATAAAGTACCTGTTTTAAGATGTATCACAAAGTTATGGCTTCAACCGTGTTGGATTTTAACCCAAAAATCAGTAAGTAATCACCGAAAGAAACCAAACGATTCTTTGAGCATCATAAATAACTGTCCAAAAACAAGAAACATGTCAAGTTATTTAAAATATTAATTTATCAGATAATATTCAATAATTAAGCATAAGTTCTCTAAATTACAATTTAATAAAATCTTTAATACCAATAAAGTAATTACTTTTAATTTATATTTCCAAAATTTGTCACGAAAGAAAAGCTTTCACAATTATAATTTCATATTTCGAAAATAGAAAACAAAAAAGAAATTATTCATCGTACATGCGGTTATTGTTTTTCAAAATGTTTTCCATTAAGATCAATACACTTCTGCATGCACTTGAACCAATTTGTCGAAGCACTTTTTCCACTCTAATTGAGATACCTCAAAAGCATGCATTTTGAACGCATTAACCGCTTCATCAAGCCCCGAAAACCACTGACCTTGTAATTAATTGTTGATTTGCGGGAATAAAAAGAAGTCATTAGTCAACAATTAATTTGACTTTTTTAGTTCTCAAAAAAAATATAGAAAAAACTTTATTGGATTATTTTATTTATTCGAAGACTTCTGCTAAACAGATGATTGTGTATCATTTAGAATTTACCATGCGATATAGCACTAATGGTACAGTTACCATATGTCCGTTTTTTTAACAGTCTGCCATTTGCTTCGATTTTTTTTAACAGACTGACATTTGCTTCGAATGCTGCGTGCTGTGTGTCCAATTTTTTAATTGGTTGATCTTAAAAGAGTACAATAGATTGCTGTTTACTTTCAGGCAGATATCCATTTAACCATAATTCACCACCTTTTATGATATTATAAACGTGTTTTGAAGCACCAACATCGTATTTCTTGAGCATTTCTTTCGACCAATCAATTGAACGACTGTTAAATTATGTAGGATTCAATACTAACAACTTTTTTGACAGCCAAATGTCCAAATGTGCATTCAATATTAAATAGGAGTATATGTTAGTTTAACTTATTGATAAGGATGCCTCAATCTCATGATAAGTCACATGAAAATCTTGCAATATCAGTATCTGGAACAACAACAAATTTTGGACTACCTTCACAAAATTCCATCACAAAGCAAATTATGGCCACGGTTAAATTCCGCATACCATCGATATATGGTGGTTTTTGATTTATCGTTTCACTGTTGTTGATATAATCAACTTTAATAGTTGTAAGAAAAAATCGCAGGTAAATGTTCACGACTTAATTATATTCCTTGTCTGACATCAATTTTTTATGTCACTGTAAATAACATAAATGGTGCATGGACATCAAAATTAACTCTAGTGATAAAAAGTCGATTTTTACGTTAGGGCGTCTGTTGTTAGATGGCAGTATCTGTATTGTCAATTCCCGAAAGGCAACCATCATACGACCATTGCCCGCACTTGTTATTCTTTCGAATTTTTTATATTAAAATTCTGACAATAGTTTCAGTGATAATGTAGAGTATATAAAGTATTTTGGCTATATATGCAATCTTCTATTTTTTTCGGTCGGAATCACCATATGGGATTACCTCATCTGTTCCACGTTCTAATCTCTCTCTTTCAGTTATAAAATTCATTTTCCAGAGATGAATCAGTTTACAGTATTCATAGATTTATTATATTGCTCATTTCCATCTTTGTTCCTATAAGACTCGATTAACCCGTCTTTCTCTCAACGGCCACATTTGAAGGAGAACTGAAAAGTACACAGTGGTGTACTCTCCTCCGCAATATTTGCAGTGTCTTGCTCTGCTGAATGGAATAAAGTATCTGTGTTGCCAAGAAATACCAAAGCCAAAATCAAACTGATAAATTGTTTCAAGCCAACTTACAAATTGTCTTTCTGAAATCTTAAACTATAGAAATTTTATATATACAGTGCACGCCGCTTAATGTGATCACAACGGGACTCGGGGTTTTTGATAACAATAACCGATTGATAATAATAGCCGAAAAACAAAACTTTATTTTAAATAAAAATATATAATGTAACAAACTATAATAACGTAACATTTTGAATTCTCTACAATTTTTTGTTATATAACTTTCATGTTGCTTTCATAGTTTATTAGCAATTGGCAAAAAATGTCAAAAATTTCAATTTTTATTTTTTTTTCTCGAAAGTTAAGAATTTTATGAAAAATATATTTTAACAAACATTGTTCAGTTTCTCATTCTCTTTAACTTTTGTTCGAAAAGTTTTGTAATATTTTTCATATTAAAAAAAATATCAGAAAAAAACAAAAAACGCCTCGAGTAAACACCCACTTCCGGTTTATGAATGTTTACCAAAAGCTTTTCGGTTCCAGTTTTTAACGCTAAAACCTTAAGTTTAAAGTTTCATCTCAATCGGATCAGTCGTTTTTGAGATACAGCCCCCACGGACAGACAGACAGACACACACACAGACACAATTTTTTTTTTCCAGAAATTAGTTTAATGGACTCGGGGGACCTCAAAACGGATATTTCCGCAAAAAAAAATTTCAAAAAAAATCACGATCACAATACTTCCCCTATATATACTTCGTATATAGGGAAAGTAAAAATGATAACATAAACCGAAATCATGATTACTATAAACGAAAATTTTTGTATGTAGTATTACACGTTCGGCCCGTTCTTCGCAAAAGTGATAACAATATCCGATTGATAACATTATCCGTGATTCTAATAAGCGGCGTCTACTGTATATATATTTTTATATATAGATATTCAGGAAAATTCCTCACCGACTTTACTATTGCTAATAATACCACTCTGTGTTTTACTTAAATCCTTTTATACATTCTGAAATTTTGATTATATTGCTATCATCCATAATCATCACGAATTTCTCATGTGTTGTGTATTTTAAGTATTTAAAATACTTCTTGGCATTTCTTGTTCTTTTGAAATCTTTTTTCCCTTTTCGAGGCAAAACGACGTCTTAGTGATATTGGAAAATGCCGCATCCTACTTTCAACAAGATCTAATATAAATCCTTCGTAATCCGCCATTTTCTAAATGTATATTTTTGCACAATATGTACTGGATACTGAAATTCCATTTTTAAACATAATAATGTTTACGCCGAATTTCAGTCTGGAATGATTTAAAAGTCGAAGTACCTCTTTAAAGTTCTTCATGTAATATTAGAATGATGGCTTCAAAAATTACACTGCTCTTTTATTTGATGTTTTCTCCAAATTACTATTAACTAAATTAAGTGAAATGATTACTTCTCTCTGGAACCCCCTTATTGGCTTTTAACCTTCCGAATCCTCCAAATCACATATTGGCGATCAAATAAACGATGACATTTCTGTTACTGGTGACAATCTAAAAAGTACTGGAATTGTCAACCCAGTAAAATTAAATAGACTTAGCATAAGACTGTCGAATTTAGTATTTACTGATCCTAAACAAGTGATTTAAATTTTAAAAAGATAAAAATCTATTCAGCAAGGGATAATCCAGTTAAAGGCTGATTTAACACCTTAACAGAAGAAGTTGCGCGATGAGTTGGCTCTACGTACTAACTCCGATGAAGACAATCTTACTATTCGATACATTAATTGATCTAAAATTGTCAAGAACCATTATTCATCAAAAAGAAAAAACTAGAAAATTTGAATATATATTTACCACCGACATTGTGGTAATAAATCTAAATTACGTGATTTTGCATTAAATTTAAGCACCTCCAATTATGATATAATCATTATTATTGAAACTTGGCTATCGAATGAAATATATAATAGTTAATTCAATGCCAATAAGTACAATATTTACAGAATAGATCGCTCGCCATTAAATTCTAATGAATTCAGAGGAGGAGGTGGAATTATACTTGTTAAGAAAAATTTAAGCTCAACAAATATTTCTGTACTCATCCATTCCATCGTACAAATATTCATAAAAATTTGTTTAAACTAAAATAACTATATACTAGGTGGGGTGTATCTTCCACCGAATTCACCTGTTAGTAAAGTGAGTAAATTATGTATCTGTGGAGACTACAACTTACCAAATGTCACTTAAGTTAATGACGAACTAGGTGTTTGCAACAACAACTAATCAACACGATAAAGTTAAGTGCTTATAGATACATTGGGTTTCTTACATCTTAGCTAGTTAAACAGCATACCAAATACTACAAGTTTACTATTAGACTTAGTGTTTGGTCCTAGTAATCGCTTCCGTATCTTGGCGGTTGACTGTCTTCTTAATAACAGCTTCCATCACAAAGCGTACAATATTGAAATTATGTGTAATAATAATTTAGACCCTTCATTCTCGGAAATTGCTTACTTCGACTATTCTGATACATCATTAATCAAAGAGGATTGGGACTATTCACAGGAGATACGGTGCAGAATCGAGAAAGCAAGAACAGCCTATAACCAAATAGATAAACGGTTCAAAAGTCTTTTGCCTCAGCATCCATATTAAAATCAGATTTCTTCGATGCTACATTTTCTCGATACTTTTTTTATGAAATGGATTCATGGATAATAATCGAAGCAACATAAAGAAGGTTTGAACCTTTCAAAATTTGGCTGTACAGGAGAATATTGAATATCTCTTGTATCTCGATGCAGTCATGAAGCGAATGAAGAAAGACTAGGTTGTAGTGAAAATTGTTAAGAAACGAAAATTAGAATACCTTGGAAATACTGCCTTCTAAAATCTGTTCTCCAAAGGAAAGTCTCTAATAAAAGAGGACTAGGAAGAAGAATATCATGGCTTAAAAATTTAAGTACATGGTTTTCAACTTCTACCACCGACCTGTTCAGAGCAGCCGTGAACAAAGTAATCATAGCTAGGATGGTCGTCAATATTCGGAACGAATACTCGCCGGAAGAAGAAGAATGTATCATTCTCAGAAATGTATGTATTTTTAGCAACTTTTGATTGGGTTTTGATTTTGCAAAACTAATTATTCAATAAGGTTCAATAATGATCTTATTAACTTAATTTAAAAAAAAGAAAATTGCCCATCATAAATAAAAATCGACTAATGAATACTCTGATTATCTAATATTTGATTAACTTCGACAAGGCTGTAAATTAATATACATAGAAACTGCAACTTATTTTGGAAGTTTGTTAATGAACAAAACTATATCTGTTTTTCCTAAAATAATGTTTCTCAATAATAAATCGGTGAACTAACTTGCAGATTTTTTTGACTTAGTATATATACTAAGGCAAAAAAATAATAGTAAACTACTGATAATTTCAATTTAGGCTACCTATAAAATGAATTAAAGTCCCTTCTATTGTAAAAATTAACTAATATTAATTAGGCTACCAGATAGTGACGTTTTTGAAGAAATTGTAGTAGATATTTGTTTTCTTTACAATGTGACAATGAAACTAATTTCATATTTATTGACAACTTAAAATATTCCAACTCCAGTGGACCTAATAATATCCCACCTATTCTCGTAAAAATGCATTCTTACTTTAGTTTAGCCTCTGTCTATTTTTCAATAGATCGATTACGGACTAGTTGTTTCCAGATTATTGGAAAACAAGTTATTTAACGCCTTTAAATGATGATAGGCATGACGTTAGTAAATATTGAGGGGTTATGCAACATCTGGCATTCGTAAATTGTTCGAAAACATCATTTTTAAAAATTATTGGTCTAGCACAACATGGATTAAAATCCGGCAAATACATCCTAAGTAATATTAGTTAAAAGATATTAGTATATATTGAATTGATGAGGCTGAAACTTGGTGAAATTCCGAGTGTTTTATTTACCTTATATATTAGTATAGGTAAAGTTATAAGTTTCTATAGTGGTCATAGTAAATTTGTAATTAATTATACATTTTATTACTCAGTATTGGAGAATGTAGAAGAAATACACGACTTACTAATACTTCCATCAACTATGCATTTACATTCACTACTCGCATTCAGAACATTGTTAGCAGAGCTGTAAAAATATTAAGATTTGTCACTCGAGTTGGAAAATATTTTTCCCTATAGACTCTAAAACTTCTTTACTGTTCACTAGTTCGTCTACAAATTGAATATTTCTCCACTATTTGCAATCCGCACCAGCAGTATTTAATAAATCTGCTAGAAGGAGCCCAATTTTTTATAAGTTATTAACTCGAAATTCACCCTTCTTTGATTAACTATAAAAAAATGCGATTAAAATATTGATTCGCTGCAGTCTCGTGGCAGTTATTAAGACCTTGGTATTCTGTTTAATTAGTTTTTCAACTATTTTGACAGTCAATATATTGCAACAAAACTCTAGCTTTGATGGATTTTCTATCAAGTTTAATATGTTCCGAAAGGCATAAGTTCACTCAACCTCGATGTACTAGATTTGTAATATAGGAATTATTAATATGTTAAAATTTAGTGTAATCCTATGATTGTTCATATGTACAAGTATATACCAGCGTGTATTTAATTATGGAATACATATAATCCTATGTTTATTGTGATACTGGTTCCATAATTTTTAATTTAATATAATTCATATATGTTTATTAATACCAATTGTTAAAAATGAAAATTCGTTTACATAAATAGATAAAACAGTATACCCAATTTCCTCAGTTCTTCTAGGGCCTTGATGCTTATTAGTTTTTTTTCCTTGCACCGATTTGCATATTCCACAATTTCAGCCCTTAAAGTTTTTCAGGTTTGCCAAAGATTACTTTATATTATGTTAGATGTTTATTTTTCTTTTTACGAGATAGTGCGTCTACTAATTTTGTAAAGGTAAGTATCAAAGGCTATTATTTGTTATTTTTTTACTAATAATGCCTGCATAGATAATGTTTCTAAGAATGTTTTCGTTAGATTCGGTTACAAATTGTATTTTAAATAAGTTGCTTCAAATTTGAATAGATTTTTGGCACTGGTTTTATGCTATAAATGATAAATATTTTCTTAATAAAATACTGACACAGTATATGGTTTCAAAAATGTTTTTATTATTCTACGACAATGTTTCACCCCACAGTGGCTTTGTCGTAGAATAATAAAAACATTTTTGAAACCATATACTGTGTCAGTATTTTATTAAGTGATATGGAGTTTCAACAACTAACAGCCTCATCAATCCATTATTTATAATTATTTTTAAGGTTTAAGGTTTATAGTTAATTTCACTTTGGCATATTTTCTGCAAAAGTTCTAATACATCTCTACGTAGTACTATAGTAAGTGCTACATAGTTTACTTCTGTATCACACCAATTCACTAATTTAGGACTACCATTCTTAAATACCTGAGAAAATTAGTTTGGGAAAAGTAAGTTAGTTTCATAAAATGTATTAAAATCCTTTAGTTCGTTGTAGAAAATTAAATAATAATTCAAAAATACGAAAACATTTCGTGAATCTACAACAATCAGTCTTACTAAGGCTACAAAACAAATTAATTTTGAAACAACTATTTCTCTGGCTAAAATCTCGACAGACATTGAATAAAACAAAATTAATTTGCGTGTTACGAATAGTACAACTATCAAACCAACACTAAATTGAATGAAATTATTTCTATTGAATAACCTAATAAATGAATAATGAATAATTCAACACAACAATATTCGTAACACGCAAATTAATTTTGTTTTATTCAATGTCTGTCGAGGTTTTATCCCGAGAAGTAGTTGTTTCAAAATTACTTTGTTTTGTAGTCTTAGTAAGACTCATTGTTGTAGATTCACGAAATGTTTTCGTATTTTTTAATTATTAAGTTAGTTTTATTGTTACCCATAAACATAACAAACACTTATTTCGTTTAATATTTTTAACCTTACTATGAATTTTTAGTTTTTTTTTTGTATGGTCTATATTTTCTGCTTTATTCACTGTGACGTTGATTATTCATTTTCTATCATTTTCTCTCATTTCTCAATAACTCTACAGGAATTATTATTTTAAATTGTGAATATTTTTTTGATAATACTAGAATTTTTAAGTAATTTTTTTGCATATTTCTAGGTTTATTCTTATAATTTTCTTGGTTGTATTTAATTAACTAATTAAAACAAAATATTTTATAAATTTGAAACTCTGTCTCGATCAGTTATTTTCTATAACGTATTCCAGAGTTTTATCAAGATTACCTTGAACCATCAGTTTAGATTATAAAATTTCCGCAGTAAAAGAACAATTGCGTCCAACTTTCAATTGAGTGGTTATACATGGTATAAATAAAAAAGAACTATTAAATAAATAATAATTTTTACTTTAAAAACTATTTTATCTAACGTTGATAAAATAAACAAAAACAAAACGATAAAGTTTACTGATTACAATTACAAGTATATTAAATGTACAAATTATCCTCCTTTATGCTAAATGATCTTTTAAATTCTTAATTGAATGTTGTTTCTTTATGTCAAGAAACACGCCTTGTTCCTATTCAATTTCTGGAAGAGAATAAAACGTTCAAGATGTTTCACTTTTTATTGTTGATCGCTGTATTAACAACAAAATATAGGAAAAACAAATTTTAGAAGCACATCCAATCTTTTGAGTTTTCGATTTTTTCAGTAAATGTACAGAAAGAACGCACATTTGTCACCTAAATAGCTATCTTAATATATAAAAAATAATATTAAATAAATATATGATATTTTACATTTTTTATGTATAAATAATAAACACTTCGTAACTTTGTTTGTATATCAAAACATACAATGTATGTTTTGATAATGGCACGCTAAGATGCCGAAACTATAGTCAGCAGTAAATAAATTGTGTTATACAAACAAAGTTACAAAGTGTTTATTATTTATACTCAACATGTATAACGAAGTAGAAGCCGCAAAAATCAATAATTTTATGTATGTATGCACCAAATAATTAAGTACATTTATGATAATTATCAAACGTCCGTGAAAAATTGAGGTTACTATTGGTCAAGTAATTTATATTATTTACATTGACATTACAATTGTCCTTCTAGGTTAATAAATTTGCTTTTGAACAGGACTTAAGAAGTAAAGTACAAAAATTTGTAATGCAATAATTTAAATAATTTTGAAATTTATACCAGTTCTAAATCTTGATACATTTAAATATGGAAGAATTTAAGAATATTATTAATTATATTAGAATTCTAATCAAATCAGAAGAAATTATCTTGGTAAAGACTGTTACTAGGTGATCGAATACGAATCATTGGTGAATAATCTATCCCTTGGAAAGGTGTTAAATTTATGTTTGTTTCTTCTGCAATATTGAGAATATTTCTAAATATAAAGATATTGATAAAATATATAAGTTTAATAATTAAATTTATTTGTTTTTTTACATTTTTTAAAATTTTATTAAATTATTTGTAGAACAAACCAAATGAATTTAATTATAAAACCTATATATTAACATAATGTTTCACCAAGTGATTAATGACAAACAAGTATATGATATATAATGATAAAATATCCAATTAATTTTTGAAGGAAAGAAAGAATAAGGTTTTCATAAATAATTTCCACTCTGTTAAATTTTTTGTACTTTCATTCAAACTTTGTTTAAAAATAAAGATTTTATTATAACCGTTTAAGTTAATATTTTCTAATGCTAGAACTTTGGTTACAAAGTTACACTTCGAAAATAAGGTTATAAACTCTTCAATTTGGCAGAAATAATTTCTCCTGAAGTTACTTTGTTATTTATTTGATTGCTTTTGTTATTTATTTGAATGCAAATACATAACTGAATAAAATTGGGTAATTTATCCAAACCGGTTATATTTTTAATATTTATTTTATTGTATTACTTATATTACAATTATATTTTTATAATTTTATACTTTAGAAGTAGGCTAAATACGTAACTACTGCAGGTAATGCGTCTATTTAGGAACTGTTTGATTCAGTATTTGGCAAATCTAAAGCAAGATTTAATTTAGTTTCTTTACTTGAAGTTATGAACTCTAAATCAGTAAATATTTAAAAAAAAAGATTAACTACAAAATTCTTTGGCACACTAAACTTGGAACAGGAAAAAAATATTTTAAATTTAGTTTTACCAAAGTAAACATTTGTGGTTTTTGTTGTTCGATTTATACTGAATTTTCACTATGAAAATGAATAAACTTACTGAAAACTAAGTAATTAAAAAAACATACAATTTTAAGAATAATAGAATAAAATAATTAAATACACACCAAGAAACCTATTAATAATAGAGTTAGTAAAACCTATATACTGATTTTGTTATATTTTAATAAAAACTAGAACAAATATTATTTATTTACTTTATTTTTACACAGAAAAAAGTAATCATGTATAAGATAAAAAATCACTTTAAATAAATGAATACGATTTGTTTTTGGTCTACTGTTATTAAAAAATATATCAAAATTGCTATGTAATACTAATCCAGTTCCGATAATTACGTACACTATTACAATTTTTTGTATAGAAATGGGACGAAATAATGTACCGTTAAAAACGTTTCAATACAAAATTTCTCCTCCATAATTTCTTCAGTCTATTTAGTCCAACGAATGAAAAGATATTATATTTTGAAGTTGAAATATTTTTGGAGCATGTATTATATTTTCTTATAGTCATTGCACAATTGTCTGTATGCATTCACTCAAATGTATTAATGGGCTTTAATTGTTTCCTCGATTTTAGTTTCACCGCTGCTAAGAAATTTACATAGAAAAAGTGATCACTGTGGAGATAACATTTATTACGGACAGTGTAAACTGCTTTCTTTTCTTTATATAGATTTGCCACTCCTGTGCACTGAATTGTTTATAGGCGATATAAAAAAGTTATTAAATATCAACTAGTTTTGTGCAAACAATAACTCGATAAAAGCATGTTTAGTATGGGAAACATGTTGCGTAATATTTTTATCTATAATATATAAGCAGATTATCTACATTGGAATTTAACCTTGGTCAAGCGAAAGTATATAAAGTAAAATTATTACCTAAGGCGGTGCCACTTTCTTTTGCAATTTTTTGCAATTTTAACACGTGTGTTTAATTTCAATGTATGAGAATATTATTAGAAATGCATTAGGTAAAATTTATAGGGTGTTATAAATGATTTTGCTTACTTAAAATGTTAGCTCTTCCATTTTTATTTTTATTATTAGGTGAGACGTAATATTGTAAAAATTTTGTTTACATCTGCAGATACGTGCTTCGATCTTTAAGATCTCATCAATACAGCTTTTATTATGAACGTGACTTTCAAACAATCAGCAACTTAGGTGAAATAATTAAAAATTATTTCACCAAAGTTAAATATTCTTGAAGTTTAGTTGACAGAAATAAATAAATTAACGTGACTTTCAAACAATCGTTAAATTGGATAAGTTAAATATTCTTCAAGTTTATTTGGTAGAAATAAATAAATTCAAAATTAATGAGTACATAACAAAAGAAATAAATTTTTTGGAACTTTAAGGACAAATTTCGGCTTAACCGTATACTTTTGGATATAGATATGTTGTGTTCAATCATCATATTTTAGCTTCAGGAATCTTTGGTTTAGCCATTTCCCCATAATAACACAAACATTATTATTTATTTTGTAATATATACCTTTTAACTGTATTGCAATAGATTATACAATCATATCGCCTTTAAATAATTAATACCTAACTCTCACTCAAGTACTGCAATTTGTAAACCAGAATGTCCGTGATCCATCATTAATGACATAATGGATGGGAAATTATATTTGTTGAAAATAGAAGATAATAACTTCCGCTGAATACATTAGTTAGAAAGTTTTCTTGGACATCCGTGCGAATATGTAAATTGATTAACAATGATTACTTCTGCTCGTGCACCATCAAAAGACATTTTCTAGCAGATTCAAACGCTTCCTGATTACGTTCGCCATCTGCGCCGGCAATTTATGGCCTAATGTTGATTTTCACTCTCATTATTGTTGGTATTATTAGAAACCCCGAACTGAAATTATCATTCGCTGCTCTAATTATCCTCAATTGTAATAATTGCTCTGCTCGTGTATTTTTTAATGAGGAATTTATTTGAAACGTGTTCAATTAAAAATAATAAGTAATATCGCATGCCAAAAAATGTTTCCAAATTTAATTATGTCCTAATCTGATAAACACATGGTAGGCTAATTTAGTGTTAATAAGAAGATTAAAAACACTTGGTGAATTGTAAATGTAAACCAGAATAGTTAAAATTTTTAATAATTAAGTATGCCTTTGGTAAAATAAATAAATTGTAAATTGCAACATCCGATCTAATAGAGATGTTCTTCCGAAAAATAAGTGGGGCTTGCATCTGTAACTTTTGTTACACTGGTGAGTTTACGAAATACTCTACTGACATTTATGAGAAGTACTAAATAAAGCTTAAAAACTAGACCCACATTTTAATATAAGTAGTAAGTAAAGTCGAAACCATATTACAGTTTCTGCTTGAAGCTATATCAATATCAGAACACTTTTGTAATAATAAATATATAATATTTGGGAAAAACACTTCAGTCAATTATTGCTATTTAATTTTTAACCATTTACGGATGCTGCTGAAAATTAAATTAAAAATACCATTGATAATTAGACAGCAGCCGTGCTTTTCAGTTTTGGATTTTTGATTCTTTACTATAGACGTGAATTCTTTAGTCTTTTTAATATTACTTATTGTAATTGTTACTCTAATCTCTAGTTTCTCTTGGTTGGCAATCCAAAGTCTAGTTAGACTATTCTTCTTACAGTATTGCTTAGTTGAATATCTCACTTAATAAACTTTTTTCATAAAATTGCCGAAGAAGAAATCTGCTACATAATGTTCCAAATAATAATCGAAAGGTTCCTCTCTATTTACATTATCCATCGTGTATCCATGCATTCTGTAAATTTTCTACTTTATCATAATGCTTAAGTATAGCACAAACTGCTTTAGCGTCTTATTTTTCATCATAAAAGGTTATTAGATTCAAATAAACAACTCTTTTTTTACTTTGGAGTGATTTTTAAATTTTAGATTAGATAACGCAGTATATTCACAACTTGGTATGATGTTTTCTATGACGTCTGCAATTTTGGGAAAAGGCCTCATTATAATTTTAATAACCATACTGCATAAACATTTTGGTAACTACTGTTTTCTGCCTTTAGATCATAATTTTCTGTTGATCGCTAGCCCGTTAAATTTGAAGGAGTACTTAGTCATGGCTTTCGTCTATTCTAGGCCTCAGATCATTTACATATTTTTACCCTGCCACCTTTTCTTTTGATCGACATTCAAACTTAAAGTCACAAGTGAGAAGCAGTTTTCTATACAAGATGCTGCTTGCTGTGGTAAAAATGTTCACTTCTGCACGAGAAGCGAACACCACGCCTTTGACACCAAAGAAGACTTCAGTCACCGAATAGACACAGCAATTTCCTCAATAAAAAAACTAGAATACCTGAAGGAAAACGTACGCGGAGAAGCAGCACAACTTCTAAACTACCTCCCAATATCGGGCGCCAATTATACAACTTCGTGGGAAACTTTTAAATACCGCTATGACAACAAACGACTTCTCATCGCTTTGCTAGTAGACTAATTTTGGAATCAATCAACAAACTTAAAATATGTGAAATTTGCCAAAGCACACATCATGACATCATACGCTGTCCTACATTTATAGCTCTTAATGCGAAAGAAAAAAATACAGTAAAGAAATTGCTTCATGCTTGCTCTCAAATAATCAACACTGCTTCTTATAGCTACTTTGCAGAGTATGTAACAGATATTACCATACTCAATTACACCTGGAGCAATCAAAAGTTCAACAAGGAGACACACGTCATACTAAAACAAGCCTAAATAAATATATAATCAACAATGATTCAGCAAAGCCTATATAGAGATCACGTGAATATATTCTACCAACTGCCCTTATGAAGATTACAATTAACCAGGGAACAAAAATTATTACTCGTATACTCATATGCGAATGTTCCCAGTGCTCATTTATTACGAAACAAGCAGTGCAAGCCAGAGAAAAGGTGCAAAACACAATTAACGGATCAGAAGACACCTTTGGCCAAGTATCAAAATCTCGAATCCAAGCTGTATTGACACCCCTAAGATCCATAAGACTTTAAGTTAGTTACTTAACTCTATGTCTTGCCAAAAGTTATTAGTCAACATCCAACCGTGCAAATACAGCATTTCCAACCAGTTCAAATCATTTGACCTTGCGGATACAAAATTTAACCGTCTAGGAAAAATCGATATTCTTCTGAGAACAAGATATCATGGAAAACTCCTTAGTAGCGGCATGTAAAAGCTTTATGGATATTTACTACAAGAAAGCGAGTTTGGATTGATAGTCTCAGGCGGAAATCAAACAGACCTTCCACCAATAGTTTGTGAAGTTACTAAAACAAGCAATGAAAATAACCTATCAAAATTATGGGAAATGGAGGTACAAAACACAGTAAATAATTTTTAAAACATATGATGAAAAACTGAAATTCAAATGCAAAATAATTTTAATAAATATTTATCATTAATAATTTATTATTTTAATTTAGTAAGATCCTTACGCTTGGTGTTTGCTGCACAGATATTTTATATAATGTTCCAATTTGATTAGTTTCAGTCTCAAGCCTTCCCGTTGTGTTATATCTAGGCGATTTCTATTTTTACCAGTAAATCATTTACATCACATAATCCACATTCAGCTAAATACGAAAATGGAAACGGTAGTAATAGATTTCTTGTTTTTGTTTCTTCTAAAATCCATGTCATCGCTCCTTTTAAATAAAATAAAATTTTAACTGACTCATCATTTTGCATTTCTGCGATTTCTTCTTCATACTGTTGCCTGCATCCATGTTGGAAAATCAATTTGTTTTAAATTAGAAAATCTTTCTTTTAAATCAGCCGATAGAATTTTGAATATGATCGACAATAACAAGTATAGCGGTATCATTTACTGCAAATAAATAATCTGCTCCAAAGGATCAATAATTTTCGCTACTCGATATAAGATGTCAACATCATAACAGAACCCTCAATATGAATATCACCAGATAAGTTTGGATGCAAAGAACCAACATAAGAGATTATACCGGTATAAACAAATGCCTTTCGGACTTCAGAATGCGTCCGCAACATTCCAGAGAATGATGGACCGAGTGAAGACCGGATCTGAGCCAAGTAGAAGAACACTTCCAAGATTTGGAAAAGCTATTCCGTAACCTAAAAAAGCTTCAACTCAGAATTAATCGGAAAAAGTGTAGATTTGGTTGCAAGAAGGTTAAATTTTTTAGACAAATTTCCAAATCCTTCACGAAGTTGACAAGGAAAAATGTCGCGTGAAGCTGGGGACCAATGCAGCAGGTAGCTTTTGAAACGTTGAAGCAAACCCTGGTCGTCACCCCGATAACTACAGATAGCCGATCAAACTGCTCCGTTTGTACTAATGATCGACGCTAGCTCATATGCTCTTGCCACAGCAAGAAACCTAACGGAAGATTAATCGAATACACCGGCCGCCTCCTAACGGAACAGAGCTGAGATTAATTACAGTCTTGACCGTATAATGGGCAATCAAGAAATTTCGTGGTTACATCAAGGAAAGCCTCGCCATCATCCTTATCAACGACCAGAATCTTAAATGACTAATGACATTGAGAACACACAGAATATGCCGCGCAAGATGGACACTTTAACTATAGCCCTATAACATTACCATTTAATACTTGGTCGGAAAAGTCAAATACATCTCCGATTATCTCCCCAGATCCCCAACAGATCCCATAATCACAGTGGACCTACCGTCGAAGGATCCTGTACTTATTCATCAAGAACAACATAAGGTTGATGACTAAGGAGAAAAAAATAGTCGAAACGTTTGAGTGTAATAACATTTCAAAATACAGCGTAAAGAAGTCTTAAAAAATAACACGATAAGCTGTATGACACTATGGATAGAACGGACAGAAAATCACTCGGACTCACTACTGGCTATGTAAAAGAAAAACATTACCGGCTATGCGAAACACTGCCAAGAATCTCAAAACTACAAAACAAAAAATGACAAGCCCCCTGGATTACTACAAACTTCCGTATATAATAGAAGGTTCACAATGCCTCTTTGGACCACTACCAGAAGGTCCAAATAAAGAGGCACGTATACTCGTTATGGAAGACACCTCCTTCAGATATATCGAGCTCTTTTCGCCAATTAAATCAGATCATGCTGATGAATGAAGTGCTCTGGCGATATCGACTTCCTCGCAGAATAATCAGCAACAATGGCACTAATCAGCGCAGTGATGCACCAAGTGATCAACTAATTTCAAAACGTCCGCCGATTTACATATGTATACCATCCAGCCATCAACCTCTTAGAAAAAAAACAGGGACTTAAAAATACAACTAGCAATACAAATTGGAATCCAACATGCCAGCTGGATATGCAGTTCAACTGGAGTTTCACCTGCACACCTAATATTTGGACGCAATATTTTTGGAGCCAATGAAACTGTTCAAAGTTTTTGTTAATATATTTCTGACAACTCAATAAGGGTAATGAAACCTAATATCTTCGCTTTTGCACCGACAAGAGTTTTATTTGTTCCTTTAAGTTGCTTATTTAATATATTAGATACTTAATTTCGGTTTGTTGCTTAAAAAATCACTAAGTTTGAAAAGTTTGAAGAGACATTAGCTTTAATAGCATAGATATACTTTATTACTGAATACAGTACTTCATTTAGAATAGGCGAGATGTTTTTAGCTACTAAGTTTTCCCCATTAATAACACGATGCACAAGAATCATTTCTGAATTTTAAGCAGCCATTTCTCTTGTCCATCATATTATGATCTGCTGCACAAGATGTTATTTTTTCATTGGTATATTATTGACATCTAAGTAGTTTCTCAGCTTATTATTAGCACTGAGAATTTTCTTGTTTTCAGCTTTTCAACAAGTTGTTTTTTAATATTTTCACTCATTTCGTCTGCTAACAGTATTTCAACTGAGTGGCATAGCTTTTTCATCTTTTTAATCTTTCTTAAGAACCGTTTTAAGAAATGCTGATATTGATATTAAATTCTCTCCTATAACCAACACTTAGTCAATCCAGGGATAGAGCATTTACAAGTTTTATGCAATTAGAAGAGAAATTGTTAAAGAACCTATAACTTTATTAAGCATTCAGCAATTTCATGAAGGAATACCGTGAACTTGGCCACACCAAACCATTAAACATGGCAGAACAAAGTACAACTGTTAAACTACGAGTTGTATTAAATGCGTAATGTAAGTCGTCATCCAATCAGAGTCCCTATCTTCAAAACGATTTAACTGAGATTGTATTCCCCTTCTATTCAACTGCATACAGTTGTTTTTACAGCTGATCTAGAGAAATTATATTGGAAAATCCAAGTATATAGAGAAGATCAACATTTTCAACGAATCTTTCTATTCTATTCGTCAGAAGAATTACAAAACTACAAACTGCACAGTAATTTATGGAACAAAAGGAACTCAACTCGCAACATTAGGTTGTACCGACAATCTATCAGTGTTACATATGTAGATGGTGTTTTCTTCGGAGCAAATGGCGTATCTGCAGCAGTGATACGTGTGCCTAAAAAGAGTGGATTTAACCTAAGAAAATGGTGCAACAATAATAACGCACCATTCGCCTCTTTACCTATGGATATGGTTGACTAAACCCATTTCGAAATTACAAGCCGAGACAAGTAATAACTGGGAATACTGTAGAACCCCACTCAAGACAACTTTTTGTTACCAAAAATGCAGCAAAAGACAACTTAAAAAGAATAATCCTAACCTCAAAAATATTCGATTCATTAGGATAGTTGGCTCCGATAATTATCAAGGCAAAAATTTTAATCAAACAAATAAATAAATTAGGACGACTCAGGCTTAATACAATATCAAAAGGAATGAAAGTAACTCACTGATTAAATAATTTATTATAATTAATAAGTACGTCGTTTAATAAATCCAGAAAGAAATATTTGACATTAGACTTCGTCAATGGAAAGGTGTAAATTACAACGCGCAACAATACTTCAAGCTCTAATTCAGCAATACGTTTGAAGACATCCTAGCCCATGAGATCAAATACATGGACAGGGTGGAAGAGAAACACGTTGGCACACAGTTCAGCACTACGAAAATCTACATACTTATATTTTACATATTTTTGGGTAGCATCAGCATTCATGATCACTGAGTTTAGTATGGGAGAAACCTTTTGGTTGCCTAACAGGGGCGACGTTAACACAGCCCTGTTGGCTCAACTTCGAGGATCCTCAATTTCCCGGGGGCCCGAAGATATTCAATTCAATTTTTAAGCGCGCCGTCTTATAACGAATGAAGCGCATTCTAATCATGCGATAAAGGGACAGCGAGCTTCTTTATCCATCTAAGGACAATTCGGTAGATTAATAATATTCGTATGTTGTAAATATAAACATGTTTCTTTTGTACATTGTGAGTTGGAAGATTTTGTAATCTAGTGGAAAATAAGTAGAGCTACTTGTTTCTCACTGAAGAGCCTAAAATCCTAAGAGAACAATTTCTTCCTCATCCTGTTTGGCAATCAGTGTTTATAACCATCAGGGATCCACATCAACTACAGCACAAACAAGTGTACTACAGAGCCGACGCTCAAATCCCGTAAGGTGCTCACTTAAAGAACGTGTGCGTACACACTTGTTATTGCTGATTTGTTGATGCGTTAATGCTTCTTATTTTTGGTACCGGGTATACATCAACCCATTTAATACATTTCGACTTTGAGAATGGTCCAGCAACACTATTCTTTTTAGTTCAAATGAACTGCCAACGTTGTACTTTGTTATTGCAAGCTTTTTTTGGCCCAATACTTCTCCTCTATTTACAGTATTTCCATGTTGGCTTTCAATTTTTTTTTCGTATTCCTTTTCGTCAGTAGTTTTATGATTAAATCACTCTCCTTGTCCATCTTTTTCTATCTACATTTAATGTCGTACTTAACTTTCTTTCGATTCTGTGTTCTTTCAATTTGACTACTAAAAATAATTTCTCTTTGGTCTTGGCAATGCAGTTGATTACCTTTTTCTGTTTATTCTCAATGTGTGATATAAGAACTCTTCTTACGAACTGAATTTTTCATCTGAAAACAGATACCTTAGCAAATCAATCAAGAAGTCTCCGGTCTGACACATATATGGAAACTTTGTTAACAGACCCAGGTGATTTCTGGCTATTACTAACCTTTAAACACTATGTGTCAAAATTCCATGGAGTTTTGACCTTTACTAGAAGTTACAGTTGTTTCAGCTCCTGTTTTGTAATTTTCAAGACATGGATAGAAAAAAAATGTGTGTTGATTTTTTAATAGGGAAAAGTACTGCTGGAACCAAATAGTGGCTTGATAAGCATTATGTAGACTCTTAATTGGGAAAATCAACTATTATTGACTGGTATGCTGAATGCAGTCGTACAAGCACTGATGATGCTTAACACTCTGGTCGCCTAGAATCGGCAGTTTTTCCGGAAAACATACAAAATGTCCACAAAAGAGTTTTCAAAGATCATAAAATGAAGTTCTATGAGATAGCTGACACCTTGAAGATATTAGAAGGTAGTGTCTTTATAATTTTATAAGGAAATTTGGGAATGTTCAAGTTGCTTTCGAAGTTTCACCAGGATAATCCCTGTATCACAAGTCGATAAAAAACAAAAGTTAAATTGGATGAATTACGCTTTAAATTGTTCTCCCATCATACTCTTTGGCCCCAACAAATGAATAAAGAAGATGCTCCAGGGAAATAAATTTGGCTCAAATGAAGAAGTGTTTGCCGAAAGTGAGGCTTATTTTGAGAGCAAAGACAAATCGGTTTTCTCATGACTCTTGAAGGAGAGTCATTGCCGATGGCTGATTCAAAGATCATAGTACTCTTCTGATCTGAAATTTGTGATACATTAAAATTTATAATCATTTCTCCACTTTCTGGAATCGTTATTTCCGATAGAAAGGTTACCTGTAATCTATCAATATTTCCTTCTTGGAGTACGATATTTTACTAATAACTTTCGAGATTCCATTTTTGTTATCATTTGGAATGTGTAAGGTTTATTAGCTTCAACAGCAACTACTTTATGTTTGTATTGAAATTTTATGTTACCTATGGTAATTCATTGGATTTAACCATAAATCGGGCTTTTTTGGGAAGATTTCTCCAAACTTTTTAGAATAATAGAAATTTTCTTTCCCATAGTAACTGGAGCCTTACAAAATTAATGGAGCATAACAAGTATTATTCTTCATTAAATTTATATATTCGGTTCCAACAAGAATGTGGTGCAATAAACATCAACTACCTAGAAATGTTTACTCGCTATATAATCCTTACTTAATAACTGTATCTGATTAGATACTTAATGTAGCATTCAGTTTTTGAAGGTATTTTTTTTTAATATAAATTGAAATTGATAAATAGTTGATTGACCTATCTCAATAAACCATTGTTTATTGAGATAGGTCAAGGGCACGATAGGCTAATACTTAGTTTATTATGGTAGGTCAAGAGTACGCTAGGATAATGCATCATTTATTGAGGTAGGTCAGGAGTACGCCACAAGATTCTTGAGGAAAGTCAAGTGTATGCCAAGACAATGCATAGTTTATTGGGATAAGTCAAGAGTATGCCAGAGCATATATTGGTTTATGCAACAAGTATTAACGTTAAGAATATTGTGTACCTTATTGATGTAAATTAGGGTAAGTTATATTTTGTTTGGCTTAAATAAGGTACAGCTTTTTGAAGTAAAGCAATGCATAATTTAATTTAAAATAAAAACATTTCAATTAAGATATTTCTCCATAACTTTTAGCATTGGTAATTTGCATTGCTGAAACTAAAAGTACTTTTTTGGCTTGCAAGTTTTAAGGTACATTAGATAAATGCCATAACATTAACATTATTTTATTTGTAAAAGAAATTTTTAATAATGATTCAAAAATTAAATTATTTTTTTTGAATTAAAGTTAGAAAGGCTTTTGATTTTTAAATCTGTTAGAAACGCTATATTACACCTCTAATAATTTAATATTTTAAAAATTTAGGTTAAGTGAGTATATTAAATTTTAATTTTCATTAATACTGCACTTGTAAATTAATATTTAATTTAATAAATTTTATTATATTTTAAATGATTTTCTTTTGTCCTTAAAAGTTTTAATTACAGCACTGCGTATAATATTTCTGAATGTCGATTTTTGTGATGGATTGTCATTAAACACGTTTATAACTTTTATGCTAAAGGGTATTGTAGGTTAAATATAATAAATTAAGTATTCAAACGCTTCATTTGTCTATTGTTGCTTATGTTTACAATATATGTGATATATAGAATAAAAATTACTTACAAATAAGTTGTATATCCAGCTGCTACATAATCTAATATTCCAATAAAGATGAGAGGAGTCTGAAAATATAAAGAACTAATCACATTATTTGCATATATATCTGGCTTAATCTTAAGTTTAATACTATTTAATGTTTAGAAATATAAAAACGCAAGTATAAATAAAGCATAAACAAAGTTAATTAAATTCTAAATTAAATATTGATTAACAGGTGCAATAATAAAAATAAAAGTAATAATTGGAATTTATCAATCAATTCTAATTATTACTTTTACTTAAATTGGCTTTAAATTCGTATTAATTGATACAATTGCAATACATTTTAGGCTATTACACTCCATTTCTTGAAATGATTTCCTTAAATTATAATTTTATGTAAAATATGAGTTCGTTTTAATGATGAGATAAATAATTAATATGAATATTCAGGTCATTTCTAAAGAATTAAAGTATCGAAAATACCCGAATTATATGTAGTACTAAAAAAGCGTTAAAGTATGTTACATTGATAAGACTATTTATAAAATTATTTTCTTACAGTGTATTGTAATTTTTTAAGGCCAAAGTAGAAATAAATAATCATTAGAGTAAATTTGCCGATTTTGATTTATTGATTAAACACGCTCACTGTTAATAATATGAAATCAACACAATCTCCTCCATTAAAAGAATTATAATCACCGATAGGAATCAATATTTGTCGAGCTCAATTAGATGATATTCAAGGAAATTGCTAAATATTATTTAATTAAAATGTTCACGATTAATGAAATGGAATATTACATTTCGCGATACCTTAAAGTAATTTACATTTCAACGCAATAAAAATCGATTTCGCTTTTTATCCTCTAGTATGTATTAAAATTTAAATGTATTCCATTTTAATCGGACTGCACAAATTGACATTTATTTATATCATACTCTCTATGTGTAAATTTACTTAATTAAAGTGTTTCATTAATTTGTTTGTCATATTATAAAAACAATTTAACACATGATTATAATTAACATAAAGTGACATATTTGTTTTTGATCTTAACACCCCAGATAAAGTTTATGTTTAATAATAACCTATTTAACATGACATATTAAGTAGAGAGAGAAGTATATAAATAATAAAATAATAATAAATATTATACAGTACTGCGATAATAAAGCGAACAAGTGTTTTTTCCCTTTTATTTGAACTTTGAATAAATTAAATAAATAAATATATAATTAATTGTATTGTTTGATATTGGGGTGTCTACCATGATACACTTTTATAAATTATAAATTAAATAAAAATACCTTTCTTTGCTAATATCACAATTTTTATTTTTAGTGACTATAGTTTCAATCAAGACCAAATCTTCAAAAACTTGAAAAGAATAGCTAACTTTTTTTAATATCTCTTTGTATTATTTTTAATGTAACTAGCATTCATTTACATAATTATGTAATGTAACAAAAAACCCGCATGATTATATCAAGCTAAGATTATTTATGTATTGTTCCTAAAAACAAATGATAACTCTAATACGTTTGTTCGTATTACGCAATCAATGCAGGTCTAAAATTAAGAAACTGTTTTGTTTAAAGTTTCCATTGTTAATGATATCATATAATATCTATTTTCTGTTGTTATAGAAAAATATAGATGATTTATAGCCATTAGATGAATTTGTCTCTTATACAATATAAACACTTAATAACTTGTTTGTATAACAGGATTTAATATTTGTTTTATGTTCACTATAGTTTTTATTGTATAATACAATATGTGTAACGATGTAAATGCCTGAGGAATCAACGATATAATTTGTCTCTTTATTTTTTGAGATAATTATTTTATTCGAGTAAAAATGCAGTTTCTGTTTTTTTCTAAGAAGTCCTTACTCTTACAGTCATTAATTTATGACTTTAAGGATGGACTTTATTTTCAGATAAATGACAAGTGTTTCAGTCCTTACGGATCAGTAATAATAATGGTGTTGATTATATCGACCTAGTTATTCAGAAGATAAATTCATATTTGATCTTCTCTCTAATCCTTATAATAAATTAAGCTTTAGACTTTTTTGACAAATCACATTGGTATGATTTCGTACATGTGGTGTCCTTTGGTGAGGTAATAGTCTGCTAATTCTGTATTCTGTATTTATCGTCTTATAATTTTTTGTGTAACTTTTATTTGACCTATTAAAAACTCACAAATTCAAGAATTTATTTTGTATCTTCTTAAACTTTTTGAATACATTTTTAATTTTATTATTAATGAATGATTTTGGTCCCAAATTCACCATTGTTGATTATGTGTTAATTTTTGTTTTGCTATCATTCATAAAGAGTATACGAGGATTCCATTTTATATTTCGGCAATAGATATAAAAAATGAATCATTAATAGGTTTATTGTTTTTAAAAAATACTCGATAAAGATCAACACATATTTGCATGCGCTTGAACCAATTTTCGAAGCACTTTATCCGCCGGGATTGAGCTACCTGCAAAAAATTCATTTTGAACACATTAACCGCTTCTTGAGGCGTCGGTTTTTTACTAAGAATTTCTGACAAATAAATAGTACCATTCAGATTGTAGCAATAATGGTTCAGTTGCCACATCCGTTTTTTCTGAAAACCAGATATCTATTTTTGGCCATTTCTTTCGACCTATCGACTCGAACATTTTTTTTGAAATATTGCAAATATGCTGGTTTCACTAATGTTCAAGGATGTCTTAACCTCCCTATTAGTCACATTATGACGTTGCAATATCAGTTCATGCACAGCGTTCATATTTTCTGGAACAACAACCGATTTTGGACGACTTTCACTAAATTCATAACTAAGCCACGATTGAATACCGCATACCAACGATATATAGTATTTTTTGCTGGTGCTCTATGGCCAAAAATTAATTTCATCGAGATAATCCACGTCGAAAGTTGCAAAGAAAATGAATCGGCAAAATGTGTGCTATAAACATATCATTGCAACAGCTCTACAGTTAAACATTAAACACACCACAAATAATGGAGTGGCTTAACCGTATTGAGAAAGAATAGATGGAAATCAACAATTTCTCTCACAAACTCATAAAAACAGGACAACGTCTCATTCGTGATGAATTTAAAGCAAGTTTTTTGCAGCAAAATTAAGCTAAAGCTTGAAAAGTTGGAAATATTCCAACAGGCTACGGAACAGTTACGACAAAAGAATGCTTACAGATATGGGATAACCTGGAGTACAGCCCAATATTATGGGATAAGCTGGTGGATCGACTAATAGTAAGAAAATGGGACTGCGAAATCAATAAACTATTTGATCAGTACCTTGAAACCCTTCACGAAGTGCCTGATTTTTACATCAAGTAAACCTGTTAAAATCGCAAAAGAAAACAAATTGATATCCTATTGCATCAACATATCTCTCATTATCCAGTTGGCTTCATAAAGCATCTCTTTACTTCTTTAATTTTATCAATCCTTGTCTCAAATTATGATAAAGAACATCCTAAATGCAATCTGCATCGATCAATAATATTCGTAGACATAAACGAAATCTTTCAATTGAAATCGATGCCTGATTTTTTTAACTCTTTACTTATACTACACAAAAAAACAGCAGTTCACTAAGAAATAGCAAACACTGTCTAATGATTGCTATAATTATAAAGAACTCGTAACTCGTCCATCAAAGGTAGTCAATGCTCTAAAGGAGAGGGCAACATCGGCATACCTTAACAGAATGCATAAAAGCTACAAAGTACTGCTATATGCAGATGCAGAGCCTTTTTGCAGAAATAGGCATTGACATTTGCGGTACCACAAGGATTAAGATCACTACTGAGGAACATGCTATACGACTGGGTGTTCTACATAATCTACCAGAGGGAGTGAAAAAGATTGGCTTCGCCGAATACCTGCTTTTAAACAATGAATTCTCACTTAACCCGTGGTGAAACATTGTTATGTTAATCAGAAGATTAATTAGACACCTAAAACGAGCCACGAAAAATATAGTGGATAAGATGGCAAAGTGAATAGCCATATTAGATCTGGAGGTAACCGCTTAGAAGACACAGAAGACAGGTTGAAGACCAAGCGAAGTAATATAACTCGTAGAACAAGAACTCGACAAGAAAATGAAGTACTTGAGGGTACTATAATAAAGGTATATAGCTTTAGGTCTCTAAAGCATAAGCATGTAGAAAGAGGTAGGTAGGAGCAGATGGCCAGGCAGATAGCCAACATGGGTGATCCGATAGAAAAATAATAAAGTTCTTGCTGAGAATTGCGATGGAGTAGCTAGCGGTAGCAAAGTGATTTGAGCCAATCAACAGCCTACAGCGTATGACTTGCTTAAAGCACAAAGGGAGCATAGCATAGCTACACTACGCTACCACAGCAGCGTTTTGATATATACATTTCCGTCTGACTTGCTCTTCGACAAAAGTCAGTGAAAACGGACAGCTTATGGCGAATGCTAAAGATATAATAAGAGAAATATAGTGGAATAACCAATGAGTTCACTTGAAGAGGAGGGCACAGTTAAACAATTTTCGATAGGGTGTGATCTATTTTCCAGAGAAAGGAAATAACTGAAACTGATTACTCTTTTGATCTTGATGACATATTTAGATTGGGAACAAAGAGTCATGATGATATTAGTAGAAGACATTATGAAGTAAAATGAAGCAGAAGGAATAAGCAGTATCAAAGAGATTTGGGTGAGAAGAGAAACGAAAAGAGTAAGTATAATGCATTTCCGTTGACTGAATGTATTATCGTTAACCTGGCATTGTAAATTATAAATTCACTTGTACAGGCTTTGAATTTTTATGTAAAAAATTATACAGCAATAGTAGTGCCATCATGTACTTCCGATTCAACGTACACTTAATAAAGTACATTGAATTCGACTCAACAAAAAAAATAATAACATCATCAATGTATGTATAACCTGAAAACATTACTAGACATATTGCATTGTAGCTGTAATTACGGTAAATTGAGAAAACAAGCCAAGAATTTCGATACCATTAACATTCCGTTCCTGGACGTCATTTTAGTAAGAAGACGACGATATTTCGGACCATTTAAAAAAAGAGGATATTTTTGATGGTTTTAAAAGAAGGGGACACTTTCAAAGATTAAAAATGATGGATACTTGATTCGAAATGAAAAGAATAGACCTATCGTTTCCATAAGAAAAGAACACTAAGTTGTTTAGGTAAACTTCAAAAAATTTGCATATGACTTAAGAACTTTAATTATATCTGATGGTTTGACAAGTATAAAAATATATCAATTATACTTTAAAAAGATAATCGGTCCATTACAGAGGATTAGACCGTTCTAAAAGAAAATTTGGCCATTTCAGAAGAAAATGTTATTTTTTTTTTTAAAGGAGTAGGATTTTACAATTCGTTAAAAAGTGTATGTGGTTATTCCAGAAAAAGATGATTTCTGATTCCAGAAGATAAAGAGAATCAGAATTACCTCTAAAGGTTTCAAATGAACAGGATACTTCAACGTTTACATAAGAAAAGAACACTCGGCCGTTTAAGACGACTGCTATGGTACTTAAAGACGAAGTTTCAAATATTTCGAAGAAAAATGGATTTGGTTATTGTAGAGGGAAATGATTTGACAATTCAGGAAAATGAGTATGTGATCGTTCCAGAGAAAGAGGATCTGACCATTCTAGAAGATGAATAGAATCAACATGATACCGAAGATTCTAAATGAACAAGATATTTCCAACATTTTCATAAGAAAAGAAGACTCCCGACGGTCCCAGAAAATTTTATTTGCCGCTTTAGAATTCTTTTACAATTACCACAAATATATCTGTATGATCCCTAAAGAAGAGAATTCAACCATTTTAAAAGAAGATTTGATTGTTTTGAAATAAAATTTGACCTTTTCAGAATTGAATATTCTAGAGGAAAAGAATTTGATATATTAAGAAAAAGAGTACGTGATCATAACAGAAGAAGAACATATAGTTATTAAAGAAGACGAATAGCATACATCCATTTTTTTAATGAACATGATACTTTCGAAGTTTCCATAAGAAAAGAACATTTGGCCGTTTTACGAGACTCCCAGCGATACCAGAAAATTTTCTCTACGACTTCAGAACTTTGTTATATCTAATCGTCTGACAATTTAAATTTTCTATCCGAATGGTAATTAAAAGAGGAGATCTGACCATTTAAACGGAAGATTTAAACGTAATAGAAGAAAATTGAACCGTTTCAAAAGAAAATGATTTGGTAATTATAGAAATAAAGGATTTTACAATTCTGAAAAAATAGTGATTATTCTAGAAGAAGAGGAACCGACCATTTCAAAATATGAAGAAAATTAGCATATTTCCGGAGATTACAAATTAACAGGATACTCCTGACATTTCTGTATGAAAAAAACAATCAGTTTAAAATTCTTAAATGTCTCAAAAAATGTACTTACAGCTTCAGAACTCTTTAATATATTTCTGATGGTTTGATAAATATAAAATATAATCGTTTGATACTTACAGGAGAGACTCTAAACATTTGAGAAAAATTTGGCCCTTTTAGAATAATATTTGATCATTTCAGGGGAAGAAATGATTTGATTATTCTAGAGGAATTTTGATTTGAAAATTCAGAAAAATAATAATTCCAGAAGAACTATTCCGGGAGAAAACTGATTGTTGCAGCAGAAGAGAATGGTTTGGCTATTCTAGTAAATGAGAATCTGATTACTCTAGCAGAAAGGATTTGACTGTTCCAGCATAACAGAATCTCACTTAAATGTTTTATTTTTAGAAACTGCTAGTTACAGTTTTTAATTGTTTCTAGTTTTTTTTTTTAGAAAATTTTACTTTACTAATAAATTATGTATTTATGAAAAACAAATGTTTTATTACAGATTTCGATTGTTTCTTTACATTTATTTTGTAAATAATTAATTTCTATTTTTTCATGAAAATGTAAAATCGTTTTATTTCAGATTTCAATTGATTTCCAGTTTTCGTTATTCACAAAATTTTAATTGATTTAAGTGAATTTAAAAAAAAAGTACAAACAATGTATTTATATTGATTTAACTAACTCATAATGCAATACATACCAAATTAATCTAGTATACATCAGATTTACCTAGCGTACTCTTGACCTACCTCAATAAATTTTGCGTTAACGAAGGTCAGGAGTACGCTAGGTTAAGACACAGTTTATTGTGGTAGGTCAATTATATGATTTATGAGGTAGTTAAAGAATTAAGTTGGGATTTTATAATATTTTTACATATTTACATTTATTAAGTCCATTTATTGTAGTAACAACAAGTAATAGGTAAATAATTGATCAATACTTAGTTTTTTTCACTGATTTAACAGAAATATGTTTATTTAGTGGTAAAATAAAGTAATCGTCCTCATTATACTTAAGTCGTACCATAAAGTACACGCTTCTACAATTAAAAAAGTGTATTACTTTAGTACTTACATGATGGTTGTGATTTATACAAATTAATAAATTATCTTATAAATAAAAATGTAGTAAATATGTGTGTGTTTAATATTTTTTTCCTAATTAAATTACTGTTTATTACTATTGACTAAAATTAAAATGTAAATTTATTAAAGACTATTGTAGAAAATTAATTAATTAATACAGCTTATGCTTGATATTGTAATTAGTTAATAAACTGATATCAAAATATGCAGTAACAACTTGAATTAATTTAAATATCATGAATTAAAATCATTAGACACATAACAGCAGCTTTCTATGAACAATTTTCAATTAAAATCAACATCTAATTAACCACAATCACGGACTGTGCATTAATGAAAGAAGAAACAAACCGTCGCTTTAAATTTACTGTAACAATAGCGCCGTTCACTTTGAATATAATCACAAGGAACAACACAATGTTCCGCGTTGTAAATTTCGCAATTAAAATAATCAAAAATTACAAAAAAGTGTTAGACAATTAATTAAACTTACCGTAAAAATAATCACCTCGCGAATCATCTCCCTGGATAAAAAAAAAATCCTTCACAATTTTTGCGCGCGGCCGGCACGGAAACACTCGACTGTTTGAAGATGATGTTTGACGTGGTTTATGAGCGGGTAGGAGGAAAGCGGCGCCGGCGAAGATCCTCGCATTTGATGGCTCTATTGCAAAACGCGAATAATGCGTTCACCATCAGCGATTTCGAATGAGGAAATGCAGGGGACGTGCACTATATCATCATAAATTATAAACCGCTATTTGTTTTGTGGAAACCTATTCAGAAGAAAGTGCCGTAGTGATGAATGCATAATTAATTATGCCACTGTGTTTGTATGTAATTTCACGAGCGGCAGATTATAATTAAATTTCTTTCGTTGCTCTCATGTGAAATTTATTCTGATCGATCGAGAGTGATAATGTATATATTTCGTGCTACTTATTAATCGGATGAAAAGAAAAGTTTTAACCATTTCTATAAAGTGTAACTATTAATGTATAACCGTAATCTTAATTATTGTTATTTATATAAAACTTACATAACTAAAAGTATATTATTGTAATATGGATTTTTGTATTCGTTGTACGTTAAAAATAATTTCTTTATTTTATTGAATTATGACTGGTCGTACTATTTTAAATCAAAATTCCTACTGCATGTAGCATTTGCTTTCCGAAATGATATAACTTTTTGTAAGTAGAGAACACATTTAATGAACTTAACGTTACTTTATATATATTTGTGATACCTATATTGGTACATTTTGTGATGATTTATATAATAATAATATATAATAATAATAATAATAATAAATAATAATAATAATAATCTAAACACAGTAGTAACTATCCCAATTTTAATATCCTCTAACGGTGTAGTCTCACAGAAATTACAATAAAATTTGGAGCGCTGTGAACTTCCAAAGAAACTTCTGACCCCCATCCAAAAAGCAATAAAATATTGTGCGGAAATTCTTAAATAATAGCTCAAGCTGAACTGCTTTGCTATTATTCAGATAAAACTAGCTATAAGCTAAGATAAACAAAACAAACAAATAATAATAATAAATTGCTTTATTTGCATAATAAACAAAGAAAATAGTAAACAAAGACAGAAAGAATGATGATGAATCTGACAACGAATTATTGAGAGACAAACTGATCCAAATGGCAGTGATAATAACAGTGCTATTTTCGAGAGTAGTGATGACGAAATTCTTGATAAAGACAATATTTGACTGATCTATATTATCGCGACAGTGTTTGCGAAAATATTCCAAACAGACCTACGAGACGATGCATGCGATTCCCTTCCAATTCTGAAGACGAAATTACTTCAGACGGAACTCTTTAGAAAAGAATTGAAGAAGGAGGTGTCGCTGATAGTTTCCAAAGATGTACACGAACCGACAGCGTATGCTAAAAGAAACATTATGAAGGAGAATCTAAGTAGTGCATTCCTATTACTGATTGACGACCATATTTTTGGATATGTACGAATTTGTACAGAGTTAGAAGCCTCACGAATTTTAAAGAAAAACTGGACAATTATGAAAGCGAAATAGAATGTGTTTCTTGCAATATTGTACGCACGTGCGGCGTACAAAGGAAATACATTGAGGCTTCATTATTTGTGGAACAACAAGTGGGTACCATCAATTTCCTCCAGCACTATGAGTAGACGTGATTTTATTGAGGTTCTGCGATACATTCATTTCGACATAAGAAATCAGAGGAGTCAACGTTTGCAAACAGACAAACTGCTTTAGTCTTAGCAGTTTGAAATTTATTGAAAACAGTCTTCAAACCGGAAAGCTTATATACCGTGGATGAGCAACTCTTTCTAACGAAAGCAAGATGTAGATTTATCCAGTATATGCCAAACAAACCCTATAGATTTGCCATAAAATTTTGGCTGGCGCCTGATATACAGACGACATATGTGATACTTCTTCAGTATCATTGCACCAAAATGCCGTTTTCGTTGAAAAATAAGTTTTATGTTCCTAGACCTGCAGTTGCTTCACTTTGTAAAATTTGCAATATAAAAAAACATCAAAAAGATCGTAATATTGTTGTACGACCACTTACTGCTAGAGATTTTAATCTTCGAAGTCATGTAGATTTAGTTAATTTTAAATCAACTTCCTGTGGAGATTAAAAATGGTTAATGAACTACCAGGATCATTCAACGAAATATTGTCTTGTTCGCCCGTTGAATACGAAACGTGCTGCTGAAGTTGTGTTGGAATTGCTGAAGATATTTTTCGACTTCGGTGCACCTCACATCTTGCAGAGCGACAATGGAACTTACAGGAATGTGTCCCGATTGTAAAATAGTACATGGAAGACCACGGAATCCTCAGTAACAGGGTAGTGTGGAACGATGAAATCAAGATATTGAAAATATGTTACATGCTTGGATGGACGACAATGGAGAATAGGCTGCCGTTTTGTTCAGAGGTAAAAGAACAGTTCAAAACACAGAATTATAGGTAGAAGTCCGTTTACTGCACTTTTTGGAGTCGAACCCAAATTAGGACTAGGCTTTACAAAATTTTCCGCCAGAAATATTAGAAAATATTGGCAAAGCAGAAGATCTAGAACAGTGTATTTACAAGGAAACAAAAACTTCAAACGCAGAAGACGTTGCTAACTTCTCACAAGACATTTGTATAATTTGTTCAAGTAGTTTTAATGACTCACCTATTATCTCGGGCTATTTAAGTTCATCAAAAATTCATATAACTTGTTGTCGAAATGTTGAAAAGAATAATACTTTATATCACTGTGAAATTAGCAACAGACAGAAAGATATTGTCTCGGAGCGCCAAAAAGCATACGAAGGCCAGAAGAGAGCGGCGGAAAAAATTATTGAAACTTGTAAAAAAAGCTAAAATCGGTTGCTGTTGGAGACTTTGTTCTATTAAATATCCCGAAAGTTGACCTTCGCCCATTAGACTGTCCAAATTTAATTGGGAAAATTAAAAGGAAATAGATACCACAATACCACCAAATAGATACAAAAAGTGGGATTATTAAAACGTGTTTTTCTACAGGAGATTTTCAGATTTCTGGCACACGAATCCATGGGGATATCCCAGAAAAATACATATAAATTCATGAAGCTGTTTCGAATGAGTCAAAGTTTGGAGGTCAGGGCTTTAGTAACTGCAAGTGTTCAATATCAACATCTCAATGCCAAACAAAAAAGTGCTTGTGTAAGAAAGCAAATAAAATGTGCTTATTGAAGTGCCATAAAAGTTCCACATGTGCAAATAAATAATGTAAAACTATAGTTTCCGATTAAATGTTTTTAATAATTTGTTTATTAAAACTGTTACATGGTGATTATTCTATAATTATTTATTTATTCCGTCCTAAACCTATTCTATCCTAATGGAATCTTAAACACACCATTCTTGAATGTGACGTACTCAATCAGTCCACAGGGGCTTATCGCAATAAGCCTGGCTAGAACCAGGCTAATTGGATATTTTTCAACTTTCCTAGAGGTATGTTGGCTTATTATAACAAGCCTAAAAAATAGCAGGCTAGTTGAAAATATATTTATGATTTTCTAATGCGCCTGGCACATTGCAAAATGACTTTTTGCAAAAAGCCTGATTTTCCAATTCGCCTACGACATATCTAAATAGCTAGTAAATAATATATATTATTTCTTTCTATACTGGGTGTAATCTAAAATAGGGTTATTCCTACAGATTTTTATTATAAAATATTTCTATTTGAAATCTAGATATTCAGAAAGCTTTTTGACACATTAGTCTCCTATATAAATGCTTCTTTTTAAATATCTCAGGCCACTTTATCGTCATATGCAACTTTCCATTCAGTAGTAAAGTCAGAATTAAACAAATCCTTTCCAATCCATTCCTAGTACAACAAGGGGTACCTCTGGTCTCTCACTTATCACCCCGCATTTATAACATTTTCTGCTTAGATCTATATAACTGTTTCCTTCTCTTTGCGGACGATAACTCTTCTAAAGCTAAACTTCGTTTTCCTTTTCACAATATTACAACACACTCAATTAACATAAACAATATCACAATTTACTTCTGTAAATACCTAGATATCCTATTTGACTCTCAACTCTTCTTCAAAGCCCATGCATAATCTATAGTAAAGGTAAAAACAAGAGGTCGACATATTCGAGCATTAACATACAAAGTTCAATTTATACTAAAACGGCCGTTAAAATATATAAATCGATATCTTACAGATTACAGTGGAATTCTATTCAACCAAATCCGTCCCTCAAATCTCCAACACTTCAACGTTGCCGAAACGTCAGCCCTATTAACCCTCACCAAACTTAGACATCCGATTAATACCTCAAACGAACTTTCATAAATTCATTCAGGTAACCCCCATCTTCCAACGTATGCCAAGCTTAGGTCAAAAGTTTGCCAACAATATTTTTAATGTACCCCCCTGTACGAAAGTCCGAAATAACTTTGAGTTTCGCGTTGTGAATAATTGTTGGATTTGATTCAAAATGAACAGGAGACGATGTTCGAGTGCAACCCAGAATTGAAAAGTCAGAGCAGCGAGTGGTACACAAAATTATCCCCTGCCCCAAGAAAGCGTAAATGAGCAAGTCTCGCATCAAAATGATGCTCATTGCCTTTTTTGGCATCCGAGGAATCGTCCATTTTGAGTTCGTACGGTCAACTCAGTACGAAGATTGACATCAAAAACACGGTCAGGCTTCACCATGAAATGACCACAACAACATGGCCTTCATCGTTACTAATTTCCTGGCACTTGGTTTATCAAATCTCTACCTATAGGTAATTTATGGTGACTTTAATTTGAATACTGATACTTGGAATATTACTGGCTATGTTTAACAATCATCTAAACCACATGCTGAAATATATTTGCTTAAATATGCAAATTATTTTAGCCTTAATGATTTATTATTTCATGTCAACTGGTAAAATATCGTATCTGATTCTGACATGAATTTGGCCACAAAGAACTTCTTCAGTATACATTGGCATCGATTTATTCAATTCAACAACAGTCTTAGGAAAGAACCAAACTAGATTTCTATCAAATACAAATCAAAGTCTACGTAACTCTATAATGATTATCTAAGGAAGATTGAATGGCGTTTTTTCTAACACTCGTTCATTTTGGAAATATGGGAATTAATCCCGGAAGGAAACGGGTTTTTCCCAATCACATAGCATATCAAGACAAAATTAGAGAAGATGAACAGAACATTGTAAATTTATTCGCAGTCTTTGTAAAATCTTGGTGGCCAAATGGCTGATTTAAAGAATAAGATTGCAACTTAATGATATTTATTTACACGTAAATACAAGTGAGTACAGACTCTAGGAGCCCGATTTATAACGTAATTTTCGTACTGCCGTTACCGAAGTATATTTTCAAGTGTGTTAGTTCGGCCTCTACTGGTGCTTATCTAAGGGACGAGACGCTCCGCACTCGCGCAGGCGTGGTGTTAACAGTCTTCTTCTCTACAGCATACGCTAAAGACTTTTTTAACTGATATCTGTAATATATCTCTTCCCAGTACTCCATAAGTCCTCTACCTAAAGTTAACAATATTCGAAAATAATAATACCTATTCCAGGGGCCAGATGGCGTACCTACTAATCTGCTAATAAATTGTGTATACTCATTATGCCGTTCTATTAAATTTATTTTTATTTATTAAATCTCCAACCACAGGAATATTTACAGATATATGGTAATCATGCCATCATGTCCTATTTTTAAAAGTGGAAATCGAGTAATTGCTAAAAATTATCGAGGCATATCAATACAATCAGCGATTATCAAACTTCTTGATAAATTGTAAGGGTGAACATAAATTCCGGCATAACTGTAAATTTTTGGATTAAATAATCATATTTTGACTTCAGGAATCTGTGGTTCAGCCATTTCCCCACTTTAACAGATCACACCACATTTGACATAACATGCAAGCTTACGGTGCAATCCTGTTTCATAACTCCCGTATTCCCGTCCCACCGTTTTAAGAAATTTGCAAGTCAATTTGAAAGATCAGCCCTTGCAATATTGACAAAGATCAGAGTTTCTAATAATCTTCTCCACAATCCATCAAACACTTCACTTTATTATATTTATAAATTGTCCTAATTGATCAACGCCTTACTTATTAATAAATAAAATTCCACTAATATCCACACACTCTACATACTAAACCACCATCGCAATCATAACATAAATCCTAAATCCAAACATCTCGAAACCACCATCCAAGAAATCAACTATTTTTTTCATACAGAATGAGCCTAAAAGCAGCGACAATGAATGATGAAAGAAGTCAGGCTGAAAGACCTACGGTCGATGGCCAAGAAGACAACGATAAAGAAGTTTTATAATTGTTATGTCGTTAAAAATATATAGTATTGTAATACTTTATCTTTCGATCTCAATAAAGTATCAAGTTATATTTTATACTCTTGATATTCTTATATAGCTTCTTATAGATTCAAATTATTCAAGATTTCTTTAAGGTTTATCGAATTTGCATTAGAAATATGGCTTATGTTAATTCAGCATCATTAAGTATTGAAATACCTTCCTGATTATTTATCTGGCATAGATAAGACGTTATTCAATTTTGTTTCATTTCACATGGTCACCTTTGAAGATAGTAGTTGCCAAAGTCAGAAAAACTGGATGATGATGTTAATAACACTGGTCATGTATCAACAAATGTCAATGTCGAAGCAGTACATGAGAGTGTTGGTAAAAATCCTTGAATATAAATTTAGTGTTGTAGATAAACTATAAGAAGCTCCTCACAGTGTGTTTTCACTAAATATCTACGACTACATTTCTGGGAGTTTCAATTAACTAGTACTGAAGCCTAATGACCATACAGAGCAAAATGAACAAAATCTTTTTGCAATGAAGCACATTTAACCTCGATGGCTTGTTTAATCTTACAAATTTTATATTTGTGATTCAAACAATCCACATGTAATTGTTTTAGTTTTAGGCATAATTGGAAAAAAATTTTAACAAGAAACTGAAACAAGCAGTTCTTGATATATCAAAATAATAGACACATTTTCTCCTGATTAATTTGTATAATATGGATGTGGAAGAGATAGGGTGTCAACCAGCCTATGAAAAAATGAATAAATAATTATTATGAGATATTTTCTGGTCGTGTACTCCTAGTTTTAATGATTTAATACTATTGGTATTCTTTTCATATAGTAATTTAATGTCCAAGGTTTACCAACATTTCTACATAAAAGAGAATGTTTTAGTTCAACCATATTTATACAAAATGGTTATGGTAATGTTCCACAAAAAAGAGAGCGTATGTGCAGGTAAAGCCTTTGTGAGTTATTTCATACATAAGTATATCCTGTATAATGATTTAATGCAAATTCAGCATATAGCTGCTTCACTCATCTAATAGTTATCTACAAATAATTTAATTTTTGTTAGCATCTACAATAAAAAATTAAACTCTAAGCTACCTGATTTAAAATGTATTAAAAAGTGTTGGCCTCAGACATAAGTATAAAAAGTGATTAAAAGTGATTAATACCAAAAAATGATTTTTTCCCTATTACTTTAACTCTTTTTTTCTCTTCATTATCGTAGCTGAAGTTCACTAAAAGGCGTAACTGATTCTAGATTTTTATACATTTGAAGGTCCATTAATACTATTTTATGTCGAATAGTAATAGATAGCGGACTGGTGCAACATTCATATTATATTTAATTAAATATAATAGATAGTGGTAATCAATATCCTTTTGTCTTTTTTATAACTAACTCTTTTTGCGTCACTTCACTATTTTAATCATAATGATGGTTGCGACCGTCACTATTGTATTTATCTATTTGGATACCAAATTTCGTTCTAAAACTGTTACTGATTATTCTGCAATAATATATAACTTGCTCATTTAGTCTTATATTTTATAGGTCTTATACGCTACTTTCTTTCTCCCCTCTTAAATTTTACAATCCTTTGAACTCTCCCTCCACTTCAAAGCCATTATATTCCTTAATGGTTTTTAATATCCCCCCTCCAGCTATACCATGTATTGTATGATCAGATCTAAATAAGACATAGTTAACATTCACATACCAACACGAATTTATATTTCAGTTCCCTGTCCAGAAAAGTTATTGTTCGTATCTTTATTGTTTGGTAAATTAGGCATTTATTTATAGAAGCATGCGTAAAAATTGTTAGCAAATATTGCATCATACGAAACGGAATATAATCTCGTCTAAAATTTTAAATAATTAAAGCACCTTTCATCTCGACCGAGATTTGGCATTCAAGTTTTAAGGCGTCTGAACTACGATCAAAACTAATAAATCTAATGCCGCACATAAACCATTCGAATGATATTAATTTAACGTTTAATTGCTTGTATCTGGCACGACCGTTCGACTCTACTAATTTGATTTATATTACTGGCACGCGGAAGTACGTAATAATCGGAAGTTGAATATATTCCAGACCGACCGCGGGCTACGCTTGTCCGTAACAGTGAAATCTTCATAAATGCGTAAATTAAACTTTCACGGTATTTATATAATCACTTAGATGAAAGCGTAATGTTAATTATTTTAATTGGTTCACTCCCAGTTGTACAGTGTCTTTTGGAAAAAAAATTGCCTTAGGTGACCAAACCGACCCACACGAAATGTTTTTGGTTATTAGATCTTAAATTATTTTTCCTCCAAGTAATTCGCCGCCAATTACATATATAGGAAATAAAATGCGTACCTTTACATGTATTCATTTACTAATAATTACATACATACAACATGTTATGTAACCATTATAATCTGGACTATAAGGTCCAATTATAGAAATAGCAATAGTTACATCAAAATTTTTAATTAATTTAATTCCCTTTAATGTGTAGTCTATTGATCTATGCCAAAACCTCAGATCAAAATATATTGCATGTTATTCCTTATAGTATTATTATTCAACATGACATTGCAACCATATTATTTATTTGAGAGCGATAAACACCATAATGTTAAGTAGTAATTCATACCGACTCGAAACCTAAATGTCTGTCTTATAGGAATAAATACAAAGCTGCTTTACCAGTCGCTAAAATAGCAACAAACGAAAATTTCATTAAAAGCGTTTCGAACAGCCCAAAAACTTAGTGATCATTAATTAAAAAAATATCTAACACTAAAAGGCAAAATCATTTAACGCATACTTAACAAACATAAGGATATTATATCCAGTCCTATGAAACTACTTAACCAATTCGATATTAACTTGGGAAGTAATTACTTCAAGTTTTATAAGGTAAGTCAGGCCACTGTGAGAAGAGTTATTCAGAAATTGAATTCTTCTAATAGTCGAGATATTTACGGTACGACTTCTTCCTTACTAAAACGAATAGTAAATGCTATAATACCTCCGCTCCTGAATCTATATATATCATCTGAAATATTTCCAGGTTGTTTACAAATATCAAATGTGATCCCAATTAACCAAAAGGAATGTAAAACAAAAGTAAACAATTTCAGGCCTATTTCTCTCTTGCTATCTCCTCTATCTAAGGTTCTAGAATCAATTTTATTTAGTCGATTTCGTGGACCAATATGGATTTTGAAGGAGTAGATCCACTGTAGATATGCCATAGCTACTTTCACACAGGAAATTTATTATGCTTTTGGACAAAGTTCCTATACCGTTTCTACTTCTATGGATCTTTGGAAAGCATTTGATTGCATTCCACATAAAATACTTTTGCGGAAGTTATATTATTATAAAAAATCACCCTAACAGCTAGTGTTTAATTTTCTCTTACTCAAGTTACCGACTACAAAGGGTTAGTATATATAATGTTACCTCAAGTTGCTTGTGGTGTGCCTCAAAGGTAAACCCTTTGTATTTTTTGATATAGGCCAATGATCTCCTACACCAACTAATATTTGCTTCGGTTGTAACTCTACTCTACTCAAAATGTTCCAAAAAGTTTGTTTCCATTCTGAAAATTTCTTCAAAATTTATGTTTTATGAAAAATATTTGTGTGTTTTTTATGAAATTATCTATTGCCTTTGATCTTGATAATAGTCTCTCCACTAGATGTCGACGTGTCAAGATCGTCTTCATAGTCAGTGCCACATTGTCCGACCTCTGAATCCGAACAGCAAATTATTGAATCTTTGTTAACTTGAATCACATTTTTCATGTACTTAATGCAATCGGGTGGATTTACACACATTACACACTTTGGTCCAAAAAATGAAAAGATGCATAAGATATTCTCGTTTTTTGTAAATAAATTTGAACCGGTTTTTAGCTTCTTTTTATAAGTTCTAAATCAGTTTTTGTAGTAAATTATTTATATTTACCATAAAATTTAAACTGTTTTAATTGAGTTATTATTTTTTAGATTTTTTTAACTGTTTTAAAAAATAACAATATATTTTTTAATTTTAATTTTTTATTTGTTAAATACAGGATTGTTTTAGTTTTTAAGTATCTTTTAAAAAAATTATCAACAAATAAAGTTTCAAGTATTTTAGGCGAACTTTAAACAATTCTCACGTTTTTGTCGAATTTCTACTTTTTTTAATCAATTCCAAACTACTTTTAGCAAATTTTCAAATGTTTGCTTTCAACTGTTTTAATATTAATCAATTGATTCCTTTTCTTAAATTCTTTTTGTTTGAAATTAAAATATGGATTACAACGGTCGCAAGTATTCTCTTCAAATTCTATTTCGTTAATGTTCTTTTGTTATTCTTTTTTATATATCTCAAATGTGTTCGTGAAACTGTTTTGGTAAGTCATCAAGTATTTATTAAATATTTATCAATTGTTTTTCCTTTCTATGAAATTTCAACTGTTTTAATCGTGTTTTAAATTGTATTTTAGCAAATTTCCTTTTTTTATTGGTAAAATTTCTATTGCTTCTTTAAAAATAAATTTTCAACTGCTTTTTAGCAAATTTACAATTGTTTTCTTTTCAAATGTTTTAAAAAGTATCAGTTTTATTAGGTGAAATTACAACTTACAAATAAGTTTTCAGGTATTATTATTATTTTTTTTTAAATTTATTAATTTCTCTCAATGTTGATTAATTTTGTATTTTTTTTTCTAATGTACAGAGGGTGAATCCCGTTAATAAAGTTATTATTAAAACAAAATATTGAAAAAAGACTTAATATTGTTTTACTTGTGTTTTATTTTATTTTTTATTTTTATTTCATGTAGTCGAAACTAGTCGGAGAGAAAAAAAAAACAAGTGTGTTGAACAAGCTTTCTATTGATAGTTGAACGCCAGAAAGTAATTCAGATTTCCGAGAAGAATTAAGAAAACTTGCACACGGTCATCAACCTGAGATGAATTTGTTACTAAATTCATATATTCTGATGTCGTAAGGTACAGGGAAAAAAATTGGCCAAAAAGAGTACGCCTAAACTAGAAAGAAATTAATCATCGTACATAGGTTTATTGTTTCCAAAAATGTTCGCCATGAAGATCAATATATTTCTAAATGCACATGAACCAATTTTTTGAAGCAGTTTTTCCATTCTTATTGAGAAACCTCCAAAATATGCATTTTGAACTCATCAACCGCTCCATCAAGCGTCGAAAATCATTGATCAGGGCTGTGCGGTGGATAACCATTTAATTTGACTGTTTTAGTTCTCAAAAATCTCTTGTTTAAGTCGATGTGATTGTGCTGATAGAGAATAATGCGTCTTGGCTTCTATTATTTTTTCGAAGATTTTTATAACTAATGTTATAGATGACAGATGTTCTTTTTTGAAAAAAAACACGCTAGTATTTGGCTGATCTTAAAAGGTACATACAGTCGATTTGCTGTTAACTCTCAGGCTCATACCCATACATCCATGATTTGCTACATTGTATTGTATTATAGACGTGTTTTGAAGCACTGCAATCGTATTCCAACTCAAAAGCCATCGGAAACAAATCTGACTGCGGATGAGTTAAACAATTTTTTTATTAATGTAATAACTGAAATTGTTCTAAACGTACCACACATTGATGCCAATCCTGTTATTCATATTCCAGTGGTAAATAATAATCTATCCTTTGAATTAAAAGAAGACTATTCATGCAATTGTCGAACTTATTGATAACATTTTAAGTGGTTTGGAGACAAAATCATACGTGTTATTAAATTTTAAGGACTTATCAAAAGCCTTTGATTGTGTCTCACATCAAATATTGATTAGTAAGTTATATAGTTATAACTTTTTGTCATCTTGTTGCAGGATGATTATGTCTTACTTAAGCAATAGAAGACAAATAGTTTCATATGGTCACACTACATCTCAAGAGGTACTTGTTGCCCAGGGTGTTCCACAAGGGTCTCACTTAGGGCCACGATTGATCTTGATATACGTTAATGACTTCGCAAATAGTTTTAAATAGTTAAATTGAAGTCACCCAAATTCTTTAGTATACCTTTCAGCTCAGGCTTAATTGGTTCTATTGATATATCAGGACTAAACAATCCGATTTTTTATTAGCTTCCAAATTGACGTTAAAAGCTATGTTCGGTGGAGCTATATTCAACGCTTCGTTATTACTTTCCCTATATAGTATATATAGGGGAAGTATTGTTTTCGTGCGAGAAAATGTCTGTGGGCGCTGTATCTCAAAAACGAATGATCCGATTGAGATGAAACTTTAAACTTAAGGTTTTATCGTTAAAAACTGGAACTGAAAAGCTTTTGGTAAATATTGAAAAACCGGAAGTGGATGTTTACTCGAGGCGTTTTTTTGTTTTTTCGAGGTATTTTTCTAAATATTAAAAATTTTAAAAAATGGTTCAAACAAAAGTTAAAGGGAATGAAAAACTGAACTAGTTTTATTCGAACATTTTTTTCATAAAATTCTTAACATTCGAGAAAAAAAAATTAAAATTGAAAATTTTGACATTTTTTGCCAATTGCCAATAAACTATTGGAGTTATGTAAAATTAATATAAAAAATAATTGTAGAGAATTAAACAGTGAACAAATTATTAGGAATAACATTTTTGCGTAAACCTCATAGTTTTCGAGAAAAATATAGGGAAAGTACTATGATGGCCACATCACCATTTTATTATTTCATGTTTTTAATACGGGGAATCAATAAACTTAAAATTATTAACTAAATTAATTTTGTTCGTAGTTGCATTAAAATAGGGTGATTCATGAAGCAACTTAAATGTCACTGGATGACTTTTAAAAGCCATCAAATGACCTTGAAAGATAATCAGGTGACCTTGAATTATTTCGATTTGTCGTTGGATTACATTAAATGAAAATAAATATATTATAACGAACTGGTTGGCGAGGCAATAAGTTGAAAATCCATTTGAGGTTAATTAATATAAAAATGTTTTACCACTGGTTAATTGAGAATTTAATTCATCGTTGAAAATCATCAAATTATTTTATTTGATCGTTGAAAGACTATTGGATGATAACACATGTACTTTAGATCACCTTAAAGATAAAAAAATGGCCTTGAACTAAATTTTTAGGTAATTTCAGTACTATTAATTTAGACATATGAATTGATAACCTTAATAACTTTGAATGATCGTTGTTTGAACTTAAAGGATGCTCGGACTATTTAAAACGATCTTAATTTATTGCATGGTAATTTTTAATAAACTTGACTGATGGTTAGACGAACTTGAATTATCATCAGATTAAATTAACTTGAGTAAGAGTTGGATGACGTTGAATAGTCATTTATCTTAAATAATAGTTAATAGTTAAATTTAAAGTAAACTTGATATGCGTTGAAAGATAAATTACTGTAAATAAGTTTGAGTAATAGTTGTATAACCTTACAATTGTTACTCAAGGTTATTTCCTGTGATTTATCAGTCAACGGTCATCAAGTTTATTAAGGATAATGCGTCTAACATTTAAGATCCTTTAATTATGATCTTGATTGACCGTTGGTTCGCTTGTATATACTTGAAGAACGACAAATATATACAGGATGAGCTTTTTTAGATGTTCTCTATAGGGATCTAGGAAACTATAAGATATAGACAAAATATCTAGTTAGTCTTGACATTTTTCATAAGCTTAAAATTGAATTTTATTCGTCTCGTAATTCTATACTTCTTTTCTTATTTAACCATTTTTCTAACTCTTATAGTTTCCGAGGTCTCCATAAAGAACATCCACTCACCCTGTATAAAACCGTATTGTTGATCAAACTCTAATTTTTCAGCTAGAATCTAAACGCCATATAAGCAATATATTTATTAATTGATATAAAACATAAACATATGTGAATTTATTTGAAACTTTATTCAAATGAACTTGATTACTTAAAATGATGACCTTGGATGACCTTTAATAATAAGCATAATATTTAAAATTTTAGATTGGCCTAGGATCATTCGAAGACTTTTATTATAATTATTATTACAAATTCTCGTTGTTAAAATGTTTACAATAGTTTTCGTTATAAAGTAACTGCGTTGCAAAGAATTGCCATAGTTTGGTCAAAAACCAACTCTTGAATTATTTCTTCGGACTTTATTTTTTCTTTCTTTCTGAAATATTGAACTATAGGAGCTATTAAGATCAAAATGGTCTGTTTTTAATGAGATATATAGATATTTAAGAAAATTCCCCACCTACTTTTCTATCGCTAGTAATAATCCTCTGGTTTTTACTTACTTTCTGTTTTTCGACTTATTGCCTCGCCAACCAGTTCATTATACCATATTTATTCTCATTTAATGCAACCCAACGATAAATCAAAGTAATTCAATGCCCTCTGCTTATCTTTCAAGGTCATTTAATGGCTTTTAAAAGTCATCCAATAATATTTAAGTTGTTTCATAAATTACTTAAACAATCAACAATATTTATTTTAGTTAAGGATTTTAAGTTTATTGAAATTTCTTTATTAATAGAGCAGAAATGATTTCTGAATATCATTTAACATCATAAAAAATATCGTTCCAGGTCATCTGATTTATTCTCATTCTAAAGATCATATAAAAATTATTAGTTGTTTTCTTGTTTTTGGTTTCTATTATTTCTATTTTGTTGTTTTTGACATATTTCCTTTTATCAAATTTTGAATTGTTTTTCAATCTTAAAACAATTGTATGCTTTATAAAAAAAACTTTTTAATATCACTTTTTTTTTGGGAAATTTCCAAACACGGTTATATGAAAACTATATACGTTTATAAGTATTTTTAAGCAAATATTCAATTGACTTTTTTATAAAATTTAAACTGTTTTACGTGTGTGTTTTAAAGGCTTTTTGAAATCGTATTTATATAGATTTTCATAGAAATTGTTATTTCCTTTTTTTTAATATTTACTGTTTTAAGCAAGTTTTTTAAATTTGTTTTACATACATTTTTAACTGCCATTTTTAACTAACTTTTAATTGTTTTATTAAAAATATTCGTCGTTTGTTAAGATTTTGTTTATAAGCAAATTATTTTTTTTTTCTGTAAAATTATTTTTTTAATATACAGCGTCAATTATTAGTTATTTAAGGCACAAGTGTAAAAAGTGATGCTTTATTGCACGAACTGGCGTTTAAAAACACGAGCGAGGAGTGCAATAAAGAAACTTTTTACAAGTGTGCCTTACAAAATTTTATCTTCGATCGTAAAAGATTTCAAAGAATATATTCATATGAGTAATATTTTAATGTCATCTCAATAATTCAATTAATGAAAACATATTTTACCCGCAGTGCACTAATGAAAGCGTTACTTAGCAACCAGTAAACAAGTTGCACAAATATCGGCTGCCATTATTATTTATGGGAAAAATGTTCACTTCATTGTAATCGCTTCGACTTGCATTAAATGAAATCTCCAGAGTTCTTAAATCTGCCATTTCGTTTGTATTATATATTTTATTTATAGTTTATTAGTTATTTGTATCAATTAATAAAAAATTAAGTTTTTCGTCGAAAATTTGTGCTATAATATATTCATCTGTCAAATTTGACATTTCTGTGCAATCAAAACCGTTTGACATTACCGTGCAATAAAAACGTAAAAAAGCACTAGTGCTTTAAAAAGCCACTTTTACAATGAAAAATGATGCAAAAAGCGTCTACTTTCTGTACGATCGTAGATAAAAAAGTAATGCGCATGATTTTATTATGACGTGACTATCAATCGCAGCGGAGTAAAATAGGTGGGGAAATGTGGTGAAGAGTCTGCCCTTTAATGCAGCTGTGTGCGGCTTCAAAAGAATGCAACCAATATATTCCAGATGCATGTGGCCTTGATGGCCTTTTGAATATCAAGGCCATATGCGTTTAAGGGAAGTCGGGAAGAGATCGCCGACTAATCCCGTTCTGGACGCCCAACAACGGCCAGAATAGACGAAAACGTGAATCGCATGCGCGGAGTTTTGCGTGCTCACAGTCGATTGAGCATCCATCAAATCGCTGACACCCTGGTTCAGATTTCCGGTACATGGGATAGAGGATCTGCAAATGCCCAGGTTATGTCCAAAGGTTGTGCCGAAAGTGTTGGCGAAAGACCAGAAAGATCTTCAAGTTTCGCGCTGTCGAAAATTGTTGGATTTGATTCAAATTGAGCTGCACTTTCTTAACTCTGTTGTAACTGGAGACAAATATTGGATGTTTAAGTACAAATCGATAAGGTAAAGCAGCGAGTGGCACACAAAATCATCCCCAGCTCCAAGATAGCGCGAATGAGCAAGTCTCGCATCAAAACGATACTCATTGTTTTTTATATTTATATTTATTTGTTTATTTCTCAACAGGCAGTGCCTTATTACAGAGAAATTCATTTATATTAATATATACTTAAGGATAAACAGTATAAAAAAGATATCTGTTACCTAGTTCCTAATTAATGATACAAATTAACATAATCCATTACTATTGTTCATATATATGCTCACTAATACGTTCTACTATAAACAGGTCTTTAAATCATTTGAGAATGATCTTAAATTTGTACAAAATATATCACCTCGTGATAAGTGCGAATCATCGTACACAACGGTGAGAATTCATTATGATTTTTGCGTGACGTTTTATTGGAAAATGTTCGCTTGTGCAGCGCAAAAAGTCTAGGCACATTCGATTTGACTTAAGATGTTCGAATTATCACTTGTCATTTACAATTCTATACAAATCGATGATACATATAAATTTATGTTTGTTATATATTGACTCTATATGGAATTCAGCCAAAAGCGCATGATAGGAAAAGTTGAAGTCAGGTAATGCTTAAGAAAGTATAGATATTTGAGAAATCGTTTTTGCACCTTCTCTAATTTAGATATCATGCAGACCAAACAGCAGCACAATATCTGATTTTAGATAATAATAATAATAATTTATTAGTGTTCATCACAGAAATTAGTGTTACACAAGTCAAAAAAATATATAATAATTTAGAGTGATAGTTACATACAAAATGATGGCAAATAATAAATATATAAAAGATAGTACTGTTATCATATATACTATTAAAATAGATTTAAAATATAATGCTAATATAAAATAAAATTATACAAATAAAATTCACAATAGGAACAGTATAATACTATAAATAAATAAAATAGAATTAATATAGAATAAATAATAACAATACAAGTACATTAAATATTAAAGTTATATAAAAATAGAATATTTCAATTGTAAAACAGATTAAAATTAAATAAAATAATGCTAGTAAGATATTAAAATATACTAAAACGAATTACATATAGTAAATAATGCAATGATATCCGAAACATATTAAGTTAAAATTTTAAAATAATAAGAAGACATCACAATTAATTAAAATTAAAAGACAGAAACTCATCCCAACTATAAAATGCATTTGCCAATAGTAGAGATTTAATCTTGATTTTAAAATCTTTCGCGGATAATTTTCGAATATCCTGTGGCAGAGTGTTAAAAAAAAGTATCCCAAAATAATTAATACCTGTTTGTGATCTACTGATTCTAATATTTAGTGGACAGATGTTGTCTTTGTGTCTAGTGTCGTAATCATGTATAACACTATGTTTTACATAATTATTTACATTACTTTTAATAGTCACCAAACACTCTAAAATATACAAGCATGGTAACGTTAGTATACCTAGTTCAATAAACTTTGGCTTGCAGTCATCCCGAAAACCAATTCCAGAGATAATTCTAATAGCTCGTCTCTGCAAATTAAATAAACGATGCCTGATACTAGAATGACCCCATACAGTTATGCCATATTGAAGGTGAGTCTGAAAAAAAGAGAAGTATGCCGTTCTGACCATAGCTGTTGGAAGGCTATCGTTAATGTTTCTAAGAAGAAATATAGTTTTGTTTAATTTCTTGGCTAATTCATCACCATGCCCATCCCATAACAGTGCATGATCAATGACCAGACCAAGAAATTTTACATTAGGCGAGTGACTAATATTTATTGATTTATTCAATGTGAATACTTTGGTAACAGTTTTTTCCTCATTCAAGCTTAATTTATTGTAAGCAAACCAATTTGCTGCTTTAGTCATCGCTATGTTGATTAATATATTAGCTTCATCAAAGTTTTTCTTAGATACAATTAACGTTGTATCGTCTGCAAACTGGACAACATCAGCCTCTTTAACATAATTAGGGAAATCATTATAAATATAAGAAATAGTAATGGCCCTAGAGTAGATCCTTGTGGGACACCATGTTCTATTGGCAAGGAGTCAGAAAAACTATTGTTAAAATAAACTATTTGTTTTCTATTCTCCAGATAACTTGTAATTAATTGACAACTATTATCATCAAAATAATGAAGTTTCAACTTTTCAATTAATTTTTCATGTAAGACACAGTCAAAAGCTTTCGTGAGGTCAATGAATGTTGCAATAGCGAATTCACCTTTCTCATAACACTGAATGATTTTATTAGTTAAATCCAATATGGCATTTACAGTGGACATTCCTTTTCTAAATCCATATTGATTATCATTAAATAGATTATGAGTATCAAAGAAAGCTACAATTTGATCAAACATCAGCTTTTCAATTATTTTTGAGCATATCGGAAGTAAAGCTATGGGCCTATGGTTGTTACATTCATTCAAATCACCTTTTTTATGAACAGGTATAATCTTTGCTATTTTTAAAATATCTGGGAAGGTATTATTAGAAATACTAATATTTATTAGTCTAGTTAGTGGGACAATTATGACGTCTAACACAGATTTAATTACATTCATTGACAAACCATAAATATCGGTACTATTATTCGGTTTGAAACTATTAACTGCGTCGCGCACATTCACACATGAAACATTTACAAACGAAAATTTACACAAATTGCAGTTGAATTCAGTAAAATTGTTCACAAATGAATTCGCATTGTTAATATTTCCAATAATCACATCGGCAATATTTGTAAAATAATTGTTAAATTCATTTGGTGTTATATTGCATAATCTACTTTCAGAAACCAAAGGTCTTTTTACATTAATAAGTGTCCACATTGCCCTATTTTGGTTACTTGACGATCTTACAAAATTTGCATTTGAGAATAATTTAGCCTGTTTAATGGCATTTTTATATTCCAGTTTAAGTTGCTTTCTAAGGTTTAAGTGTTCAGGACTATTATATTTCCTGCAAATTTCATCAACTAACTGAAGAGTTTGCCTCAATTCTTTTAATTTTGGTGTAAACCATTTAACTCTTGATTTATTAATTTCACTTGATATATATTTCTGAGGAAATGCATTGTTAAAGTGGCAAAGAAGTATTCCATTAAATTTTTCCCATGTATCATTGACGTTAGTACAAGTTTCAAAATCCCACATTTCACATTGCAGTAACCTATAAAGTTTATATTTACCTTCCATGGTAACAGGGCGAATTAATTTCTTATTTGGTTTAGATTCATTATACTTATATTTAACACTACAACAAATACCATCGTGATCAGAGAAATAAATATTTACCGGTTTAACTTGACATAAAGACATATTAAAATTAATAAAAACGTTATCAATACAGGCATTCATCCGGGTAGGAAAGTTGACTGTATGGAGGAAACCATAACTATTTAGCAAGTCGCATAAACATATTAGATTAGTGTTATTGGTTAAAAAATTTACATTAAAATCACCAGATATCATTACATTATTTCGGAACACATTGATTTGCGATAAAACTATATTTAATTTATCGAGAAATAAGTTAAAATTACCAGTAGGGCTGCGATATATAGATATAATGATTAAATTAATATCATGTAGGTGTGTACCACAAATTTCGATGTCTTTTTCAATGGAAAATTCATGAATGTTGATATTTACAAATTTTAAATTATTTCGAACTAAAATTAAAGTGCCCCCGTGAATGAACTGAGTTCTCGAATAGCACGATGACACTGAAAAATCATCAACAGATAACATGCTTGCTTCCGCAGAATTCAGCCAATGCTCAGTTATGCATAACACATCATACTTCTCATCGATGCACAAAGATTCAACATCATGAACTTTGCTTTTAATTGATTGAATATTAAGAGAAAGAACATTAAGGTTTCTACTAGTAAACTTATTACACTCGGCTGTTATGGATTCACTTTTTGATCCGCAATGCGATGAAAAAAACGATTTACTCTAACTCCTTCAGGCCATATATTGGCTGATTTCATGATATCAGAAAATTGTTGAGGTACAGATATCTTGTAAGAGCAATAATCAGCAGGCCGTTTTGATTGCAATTTCTCAATTTTAGCATTAACAATATTATTTTTTATAAGGAAATTTTCAATATCATCTTCAGTGGTATCCGGATGTAAATAAAATACATGAAAATGCTTAAATAGTAGCGCGCACTTTAAATTGGATTTACCCAAGGTGCCACATATCGCGTTAATTTTTCGCGGCCGCCTTCGCCGATTAGTTACAGTTTTAAATTCACGGTCATCCACTATATCACCTCTTTGTTCCTCTTGCACCTTATATGTGTCGGGATCACGGGTGATAACAGAGTTCATTGCCTCCGTGCCGGGATTGCCAACCTGGATTGTTGAGGCGTCTTTAGAGCGAAAATCCTCTTGAATTGGAGTACTTTTATTTGTATTTATAATTACATTTTCATTCATGGTTTTATTGCGAATGACTTTTAGTTGATGATCACTATTATTATGAGTGATCATTTGCGGATTTACACTCTCGTTGAATGATGGCCGCGTAATATTATCAGCAGCAACTTCACGTAACTGTTTTAATTCTTGCTTTATATATATTATATTTTCTTGCAGCACCAAGTTTTTCTCTTCCATTTCCTTAACAAGTTTCCTTAGCAGATTATTTTCTTCTCGCAGATAGATAAATGCATCATCAACATTGGGAGAAATTGGCGTGGAAAATTCCGTTGCACGAACATTTAGGTTACCAGGTTCACAACAAATAAATTTATCATTATCAACCGAATTAAACTTTTTAACTCTCTTCAAACAACCAGCATGATACATTGTACCGCACTTATCACATTTACGTCCTGTGAGGGCTACTACACCACACTTACACAGTTTAGTATTAGACACTTCATCGGGGACTTTACTCGCGCCCGCCATCTTAATATGAAAAAAAAAGAATGATTGGTATAAATTAATTACAGTTTTTGTTGACCGAAACTGACGACTGTTTCTTATAATGAATCCTAATATTTTGTAGCAACTAAGAGATATTTTTTCAATGTGCATATTGAATGTTAATTTGCTGTCAAAATAAATACCTAGATCTTTGATACAGTCTACACGTAGATAATGTAGTTTTCTAGGGCATAATTGTACAAAATGGTCGTATTTGATCCGGTATACGACATGATGTTATATTTCGATATATTACTATTAATACTATTATGAGACAAATTGAGCTCTATTGGATAAGTAAGATGAGCGTACACACACTAAATTGCCGCTAATATCACATTTCTGGAGTAATTTAATTAATATATTATGGGATATCCGATCAAATGCTCTACTCATGTCGGTATATACTACATCAACTTGGTTACCACGGTCTAAATGGTCAGAAATAAATTGATTAATGCTAATTAGGTTAGTTTGTATTGATCTCTTTTTAATGAATTCATGTTGACTTGTATTAGTTAAAATTAGACACTTTGAAATCAATATGATCAGCGAGGACAAATTCGAAAACTTTGTTAAAATTAAAGATAAGGGCAAAGGGCCTATAATTCTTAATGTCACCTTTTTTCAAGACAGGGCAGATGCGAGTAACTTTCCAACAATATGGAAAGATGCTACTAGAAAGGATTAAGTCAAATAAATGTGTTAAAGGCCGAACAAAATAAGCTGCACAGTCCTTCAATAAGAATGTCGGGATACTGTCCGGACCCATGGTAAGCTTAGGTTTTAGCCGGAGGAGACTATGTAGTACTTGATCCTCGTTAATGGAGAAATTCCTCACGGCATGTTGATGTATTTGTGCGTTGACTTCACAATCATCATTGGACAGGTACGAAGCCTTGAAGTGTGTAGCAAAACCTTCAACTATATCTGTTGGTGTATCAAGAACTGGATCACTGTGTTTCATGTATCCTGATATTCGCGATTGTTGCCTGTTATGATTAACAAATCTCCAAAATGTACTTGGGTCGTTGTTTGTGTTATCCTGAACAATTGAAACATATTTGCGGTGGTTTAGTTTCATTTTTTGTTTTATTAGTCGACGAACAGATCTAAATTCTTCTGAGATAGCGTTGTTATGTTTGCTATGTTGAAATAACTTAGTTTTTCTTTTTATTAGGGCAACAAATATTGTTTCTTATTAATATTCTTTTTTCGCTTGGGCATGTGTTTGTCTAGGATTTTGTATAATGTTGCGCAAAACAAATTAAATACAACATATTTGTGAATCTGACGACTTTTCAATTTCGGATCAGAAAAGTTCTTCATAGAGTAGATGAAGATTAGATGCTCGGAAGTTATAAAAATCATGGTTGCGCTCTGATGCGAAACAGTTTGGATAATTTTTTCGTGGAACTGCTACAACTATTAGTAAAGACGGGTGATGGCGATCCTCTTTAACCAAAGTACATTCTGATTTTCCGACTATGCAAGTTTCAAATGAGATCCAAGATTCTCTCGTTGAAATTCCGAATGAAGTTATGTTGTTCTTGTGGAATAATAGGTTATAAGTTTGAATTGTTGTATGAGGTGGTATGTAAACACACATTATAATAACTGTTTTATTTTTAGATATATTTACTTCAATCGTAACAATATCAATATTTTAGATGTAAAAAGACATTGTTAAAGAGAGACATTTAAACGAGCTTTCAATTGCAATTCTCAATCATTTTTCTTGACCATCTATTACAAAGCATATAAAAATACATACATAAACACTAAATCACTTTAAAAACATAGATCCTGAAGGCGGAGTTCACGATTTCTTGTGTTCTTTTACTCGACCCAATACATTTTGTAGCTGGGGATTATGTTCATCAGGCAAGTGTGGCAATTGAGGCAATATTTTTGCCAATTTTGACAAGGTCTTATTTTATTTGCTTATGTCAATGTAAATATTTTAGATGTTTCAATAGGAGAACTTCGACTTTCGCGCTGTCAAAAATTGTTGGATTCGATTCAAAATGAGCTAGACTTTCTTTAGTCTGTTGCAACTGGAGATGAATCCTGGATGTTCAAGTACGAACCAGAATCGAAAAGGTAGAGAAGAGAGTGGCACACAAAATCATCTCCCCGCTTCAAGATAGCGCGAATGAGCAAGTCTCGCATCAAAAGGTGCAGGTGCTCAAAATATTGAAACGCTTGACATCAAAAATACGGCCAAGAAACACCACGGCGATTGCCCAGCCTGTTTTTGTTTCCTCGATTGAAGAGAGAGCTGAAAAAAGCATTGAAAGTCCGTGGAAAACATCTTCAAAAGCATGTTACAACGTTCCTAGACATTCCTATCGAGGAGTTTCAGGGTGCCTTCCAGGCTTGGCAGACAGGTTTCCGCAAGTGTATTGATGCTAGGGCAGAGTATTTTGAAGAATTTGTGCCGATACGATCAATAAATATAATTATCCTAGAAGACGCGCATTAGTTTTATAACGGACCCTGTATATTATTATGTTGTACAATATTATTAACTTATTTCTAAATAAACTAAATAGTTGTTTTTTTAAGTAAATTTTTTATTGTTTTCTATATTAATCGTTTTTTTTTACTTTAAAACATTTTTAATTATTTATATTTTTGTAAAATTTCAATTGTCTGTAAGTTGTTCAACATACAGATGTTTAGGATACTATTTATGTTTTCTGTTTTACGTAAGTTTTTAACGAATTTTTGAATTCCCGTTTTCTTAATTTCAACTGTTTTTTTAACTGCAGTTTCTAAATGCGTTTAACAAATATATTTTGCTGAGAGAGAATTCCATCATCTGAGGCATAAGAAAGAGTTTGAGTGGAAGAGTATATGGCGAATTCCAGTCGCAAATCCTGTGATCTTAATTTATGTAATTATTAATGCATATCTTAAAATTTTTATATGTCTCTTACAAATTTTATATATCTAATATTACCAGAATATTGTAAAGTAAAAAATAAATAAATTTCAATTGTTTTTGTTGTAAAAATTATCAGTTGTCCTTTTCTAAAAATTTTCAGAAGTTTATTTTAAATTTTTAATGTTTTATATGTTTGTAAGTATTTCTTTTCTTTTAATTATGATTGACTTTTTTCTATTAAATATAAATTGTTTTAAGCAGGTTTTAAACTATTTTCTAGCAAATTAGAATTTAAAAAATTCCAATTATTATTAGCAATTATGAATTACATACAAATATTGACATTCTTTATTATTTCTATCTGGAACATATTGTACCTTTTTAGAAAAATCCCAACTCTTTTGTGGTTTTCAAAACATTTTTTTTTTAATTTGCATGTACAATTGCTTTTTCAACTGTTTTTAAAATCTTAATTGAAAAAAATTCTATAACATTTCTAATAGGTCTTCAATTATATTTTGGTGTAATATTTAAAATATCATTTTATTCTATTAGTTTCCATTTCTATTTTCTGCAGTTTCAATAATATATCAATAAAATTGGCAATTTAATTTTCAACTGCATTTTTATGTTAATGTCTGACCTGCCTCAATCGAAAAAAAGGGTAAACGTACTCTTGACCTATCTCAATAAATTACCGATTAGCCTAAATGCTACATGAATTGATCTAGCGTACTCTCGACCTATCTCAACGTAATTTTTATATCAATTAAAAATAAATTGGTTTGGCATATTCCTGAACAACTCCAATAAAAAACTTGTTTATGCTTACAAGTATGTTATACATTTTGTAAGTGGTCAAGAATGCTCTGACTGAATGTATTATCTAATAACACATACTGTTGAAATAATAAACGTATACATTCTTTATTAAAGGATATAAATGAAAATTTTAGAAATATATTTTTCAAAGAACAAAATTTTATGATGTAAATGGCAGTCAGAATCGAATTGAAACCTTGGAAGTCCTTGATTTACTTCTTTACATTTGACAATCGCCATAATAGCACAAAAATTGTTGTAAATTCACAAAATATTTGTGTATTTTTAAATTATTTGTTAATTTTCTACACAGACCTAGAATACTTTAATACATTTTATTAAGAGAAAAAATGTTTTTGGATTTGGTAGATTTATAATCGTTATCTATAACGATTTTTGTTAGTTTATGATTCAGGTTTTATAAGGTCATTTTCAAAATATTGGAAAATATTACCTCAAGAATCAATTACGATGTATTTGTTAGTAAAAATAACACAAACAAAAATTAGTAAATTACATTCTGTCGTCGGTCAAAGATATCGACATCATTTTTGAATGATTGTGAAATTGTCAGTAAAATTAAATCCAGCATAGTGTAAACGATATTTTAAATTCTATTCCCAAAAACATACGAAAAATAAAGCCTTAATAGTAATTTCTATACCAATCAAACTAATCAATTGAAATTGCAAGCTTATATTTTTATTCCATATTTTAAATGAGCATTTAACATATGACAGGTTTCTGGTTTTTACTTAGAAAATAAAAAAGTTCAATCAAGACCATTTAGAACCTAACAAATAGAAAAGCAAAAAAAAGAAACAAATAACCATTACCAATCTCCCATTTCTACAAAAGCTCTGGTTGAGCGATTCATTAAACATTAAAATTTTCATATTAATAGCCATATTACACGTCTCGGTTTATTTAAATTCAAATCAGTCCTATAAAATAAATAAATAAACAACACTGACGTTGTAATCACATATACGGCAATTAAATTAATTTAAACGACGTGAGAATAATAATGTTTATTGGCCGTTACTGCACAGCAGCATATGTTATTCATAAGAAGTAATTCCTACTTCTCTAATTGGCTTCAATTATTATTAGCAGCCACTCATGACGTTTAAATTGTTGTAAATCCCCCCAATTTTAATTAATTGGAAACTCACGTTCTGAATTCTGCCAATCAGCTCGCGGCGGTTTTAATTGGGAATAACAACTGAAATAACCTAAATTAGAGAGAAGAAAGTTTCTAGTAAAAAACCACCAAGGTCTAAGTGAGTAATTAGATTCATCTGTATTTTTTATTAATTAGCGATGTGTGCAGTTGCTGATTTATCCAGCCGAAGAATGGAGATTGCGTTACTGTATTAAATTACGATACACTTTCACGGATGTACGATTAGAAGATTTTGTATGGGAATCTCCATTCATACGCTGGATTAAGTTTTTAGTTAAGAGAAACTTCTATTGTTTGACGTAAGTATTTTTAAATTTAACTCTACGCTTCGGATCGTAAGTCAGGAAGCGTTGATTGGAATTGTAATTAATGTATTGTAACATGCGTACAAAGAACTAATTAAAAAAGGCATAAAACTTTGTGCTCAATTGAATGTAAAATTATATTCATAACTTAATTAGTTGGTTATAGTAAAACGACTTCATATTAGTTGAAATTGCATTTGGATGAAAAAAAAAGAATTTTATACAATGGGATGAAAAATGATCTAAACTTTTATGATAACCTAGTAGGTGATATATCTCCATATTATATGAGGAAGACTTAAAACTATAGCACTCTAAAAATTAGGTTTATATTACACTAAGTTATTTTTCTTCATTGCCACTTTATGTATCCCAAATTGACGTATTCCAGGATCATGCTTCATTGTAATTTTGATTTCCTGAATAAAAGTTATAAAATGTTACAAACAGCTCTTCTGAATGCACTTCCTAAATATTAAAAATAAAACAAAACAACAAAAATATTTGATTTGTTTTATCTAATGTATAAAATTTAGAAAAATATTCAACCAAATAATAATCCAAAATTAATTTCTCTTGATGCAATTAACCTTTTAAAATTAATTCCTGGACATGAGACTTTTATAAATAAAAGAGCTTAAGGGTAACGAAACTATACCTCTAATAATATGAAAAGTTCTCTGTTTGGACAGTTTGAAGAAGTATTTTGCCCAATTTTAGTTCTCATTAATTAAAAATAATAAAGAGATAATTTTCTTCCAGTAATACACCAGACAAGTATATTCTTCAGTCTATTTCCGGTTTTTAGAACATTTAAATAACTGAATTATGTCTAGAAAAGGAGAGCTAATAGGCAAACTTGTCTGATTTGTAGACAATTTAAGTCTTTTAAATTGCCATCTATATATCAAAATAAAGAAGATTAGTAAATTGAATTTGGATAGAGAAAATCATAAAAGATGATAAAAAATGCGAATAAATAATGAACTTATTGCTTAAAACACTCCAGTAATGGAGAACTGGCATAAATATATATACTTCAAATGAGAAATGGATAGTAAGAGCCCGGTGAACAAGCTGCAACCACTTCGATAGCAAATATCCATCAAACCATCAAATCGAAAGGGTGTTGTGTTCCGCCAATACAATGCGAGAACACACACAAATTTAGTGACCAGCCAGAAGTTGCTGGAGGTTCAGGCTACTATTTGTTTCGATATTTGCGAAACCCTTTGAATGGTAAACAATTTAATTAATAAACTTAAAAATAAACTGTGGAGACAGTGATTTCAGGTTATTTTATATTGCATCATTTTCACGTAACTCATCAATCAACATTATTGAGACAATAGTATCAAACAGCACTTGCTTTATTGTTTTAATGAGAAAGCCGAGAAGTTCTTTGGGCGTGGTATCATAATATTACCCAAAATATGACAAAAGATTATCGAAAAAATACATAACTAAATAAAATTAAGTCTTTCTATAAAAAATCGCATTTGATTAGTTAGAAATCGAAATGACAATTAATAAAACACGTTAGAATTCACTTTCTTCGCAATTTAATTCTAACGTGTTTTATTGATTGAAATTTCTCTTCACGTAACTCAAAAACCAATAATATAAATAAATCGAAATGACTTCAGACTCCACCCTATAATCACTACTAAGCACTTCTTAACCCTGAATTCAGAAACTAAAATAGGAGGAAGATCTTATTTGATATGAAGACTTTCAATACATGCAATAAGCAATAAAAAGGGACGTTTGATCTAGATGCATTGATAAAATGCTGTAAAGAATATCGCCAATGTCAAAATGACATAATAGACTTTGTCTAAAATATTCAATAAAAGAGCCGTGAGTCATGAAGCACATTTGCTTACAAATACTTAAAAAGAACTCCGAAAGTAGCAAAAGTGTATCATCTTTCTATGGAAGAACGTGGGTTTGGTAAACCGTAAACTCCCCCCATGATTCCTGTGCCTTAATTGATTTGTTGATTTTATGTTAAATATGTGTAATATTTTTTTGTAATTTTGTAAACAAGAGAAGCAATGACAATAAAGAATAGAATAATGAAATAAGAAACGGAAAAAATTCATTACAGGAATACAAGCAATAGCTCCTCCCCTCTTGCTTGTCTAGATCATAGATATATTATTAGGATAAAACATCTTCAAATGATGTAGCAAGGTGTTAAGAGTATTTCTTGCAATATGGCCAGTTTAGACAAGGTATGAATGAAAGGATATAGAGATGGTTTTGATTACAGGATGATAAAATTGGAGATTGGAGTAGGTATAAGAAGATAAAAGAGAAGAAAAGAAGGCGACGAACGATTTATTTATGCTAGGATTCGAAAATGAGGGGATTAATTGTGCAATTAATAATAATATTTAAGTCAACTATTTGATTGATTATTAATCTAGATGAATTGAAGTTGAAGCCAAATATTTTAATGAGGTAGCACAGAACAGAAGAAAGAAGTAAGTGATATATCCAATGTTAAAGGATGGAATTGAACCTATACTTATATGTAAATAGTAATTGTAGGGAATTAAGCAGGAATAAATCACATTTTTCAAGAAGAAAAGCGGATTTAACTATTTGATCAGCTCCTTATATAATTAAAGCATTATTCAAATATATTATAATTGGACTTTATATTTGTAGGTTTCTGATAGACATGCTCTGTCTATCATTATACCAGAAGTATAAAATACGAGTTCGAGAAAAACTGGTTAACAGAATGTTTACTAAACTAAAATTCATGACCGTGTAAACAAATGATGAAGGGTCAGTGAGTTTTTGATTGGATTAAGCAAATTTTGTGAGTTAGGTATTTAGTTGTTAACGCATCCTTAGCACACTGCCCTATATCTTTATTTAACATTGGTATCTTGCTCAATCTCGTACAAATAAATTTAGATCAGTGCTTAGTACCACGCATATTTAACGATTTAACTCCGCAAACACTCGTAATGCTCAGTATTATAGTTTTGTCGAAACATCACCTCGCCCCTTACTGATTTGTTGTTTATCGATTGTCTTCCTTGCATTCTTCAAACCGGCACCAACTGCCCGACTCTTTTTTTACGACTCGATAAGTTCATTCACTCTTAGTTTAAGGGTATCCAACTTTTCCAAATCGTGCAATCCTTTCTCTTCTAACAATGCTATATATACGTTTTTTGCCTTCAAAACCACGAAATCCTCTTTATTATAGTTTTGTGCGCCATCCGATAACAATCTGGTATCAAGAGGAATAGTTTAGCCGCCTTCTCAATTGTCGGAACACTCTTTACTACAACGGAATTAATCTTTTCCTGAGCATCAGATAAATTGCTCTTACCCAACTTGTCAAATAGTAGTCTAATCGATTCAGATACTTTTAATTTATAATATCTATAAAACTGTTGTATCCTTTCTTCACACTTTATTTTCACAAAATATATATCTAAGCATAGAAAGTAAAGTGTGAAGAAACGATATAACCGTGTTATTTGTATTGATTATACACCTCATAAAATATCGGTCGGAGTCATAATTTCATAGTTTTATATTTCACTGCCTGGGATAATGGAATTAGCCATTTTGACTGCTTTAATAACTTGCTTGAAATATACAAATACAAAATTATGAATCCGAGCGCACCCACAATCCATGGCTTACCCAAAGTGCACAAATCGAATATCTCTACATGAATGCTCCTTCATTATATATTTTCTACATAATGAATGTTTTCTTGTGAACAAAAACCTTTCAGAAATATTTCCCTGCACATCAAAATACAGCATAAAAAACTCCATTGACTTCGTGAAAAAATTAGAAAACTTAGCCGTCAACAACAATGCAATTCTTCGATGTCAAAAGTCTATTCATATCATTTCCAGTACCAGAACTTAAGGAAATCATAAATAAAAAATGCCAAGTACAAACAACAAGTTAGAATACCACGGAAATAAGAAATATAATAAATGTTTGTTTAGATCAGAACTACTTCCACTTCAAAAACACCTTTTATATTCAAAAGAGATCATGGGATCTCCTGTATCACCACTCTTCGCGAAAATATTCATGAGTCATGTCAACTCTTTAAAAACAACACGTTAACAAAAAGTATCCGTTATTGGTGCAGATATGTCGACGATATTTTTTGCATTTAGAAAGGAACAGACGGACAACTAGACGCATTTTTAACACTAAATTCAATCAACCGTAAAATTCAATTCTGAATCAAATAACAAATTAATTGAACGCTCAAATTTTTGGACCTGAGCATCTCAACAGAAAACAATACGTTAAAATATTCTATATACAGAAAACCCACCACCACAGACACAACCATTTCTTTGACTTCACAACAATCAAGACAAATAAAATCTTCCGCACTAAATTCATACATTCACCGTCTTATAAATATTCCGCTGAGCAGAATAATTACGAAATAGCCAAAAACAACAGATTATAGAAAACTAAAGTAGATATAATCTTAAAACGAATAAGAAGGAATACAGTTCAGAAAATTAGCAAAGAATTTAAAACATAATGTTAACGTTGAAAATGTAAAAAAACAATTAGCATCAATAGAACCACAAAAAATGCAAGTAACTCAATAAAGACTTTTTTGGATAGATTGAACAAAATGTTTAGAACAAATTTTGTAAGGATTTTATAAATGTTTTACTTTCAAAAATTTATGGAGTTGTTATCAAAATATTTTGTTTTGAAATTTTTGATCGGTCGCCATTTTGTTATTTGAAACAATAAAAAATAATTGTAAATACAAATATTTTAGAGAGATAAAAGCTACTTTTGAAACTTTTTGTTTTTTTTTAAATAGTCCTTCAAATAAGGGAGTTATAGCGATTTTTAGATAAACAAAAGATCTCGAATAACTCTCAACCGGAGCACCAAATCACAAATCGAAACTAAGAAAAGTTGTATGTTTTAAGGAGTTCCAACTGCCATTTCCGGGTGTAACGACATCCTGTATTCAATAACCAGAACGAATTATTAACAACTTTTCTGATCCTAACTCCAATATTGTTACATTGTTACCTCATTTTTAACCAGTTCTAATTTAAAATTACCTAATGTTATAATTAAAAACAAAGTATCTATCGTATCTGGAAAAATTAACATTAAACCCGGATGTCGATTTCCAATACAAACGCAAAAACTAGATGTATTAGAAACTTTAGAAATTAATCTTAAATATTTTCACTCAACGAACGACTATAATTATCAAATTTGCCCCTCTTCAAAACTGTATATCCCCACCAACCAGAATATTAGGTTTTAGCAATTATAGTAACTTAACCCAAAAGAAATTGTAGTGTAAGGAAATGCAAGTAGTGTGTTAGATAATGTAAATTTAAAATTCATACAGTTAATATTAAATATTGTTTTTTAGCATCTAAATTTTACATCTTCAATTTTATAATGTATTCAATTCAAGCGACTATTAACCTTTTAACATCTACAAAATCTTTTTTTTTTCAACAAGCATTAATTTATTTTGGCGAAAATAACACTTGTTATGTTTCATATTATTAGTTTTATTTTCAGTTTCCTATGATTGCATCAAGAGGGTAGCTCAACAAGTATCAATTAATTAATAAATATTTTGTATTATATTATATAACAATTTAAGTAATATTAAATAATATACAAAAAAGTAAAATATAGTTGTTTTAGTATTAGCATTTTCTTATCTCAACATAAATTTTCAATATGACACGATAAAATACTTGTATATATGATAATATAATTATTCCACTTTAACAATTTTCATAAAACTTAGAAAATTGTTTAAGTGGAAATTATAGAAATAAAACTTTTAAAATCTTACAGAAACATTTGTTACACACCTTTTATTATGGGAACTATAAAATGTTTCTCTTGTTTATTTGGTACAAATTTTTCAAATAAAATACCTTATCTATTTAATTATGCCATGTTAATATTAATATAATAATAATAATAACAGAATAATAAAAATGAAATCTCATGTCGAATTGTGCATTTAATTAACAAAATTTAAAATTTAATGTGACAATTTATAATCAATGCGTATTGTATGTTTATTGTAATTCAAACCACCTATTTATTTAATTTGAATAAATTTAATAGCTTAGAGAAGATAGTGTTTTATGTTAATGAATAATATTTTATTAAGAGATAAATTGATTGAATTTTTAATTTAGTTAAGAATGTCTCGAAGTCAATTCGAGTATAAAAGCATTATATAATATCAATTAAATCCTCTCATCGGCATATAATCTAAATTGATGTCAATAAAACAAAAAAAACAAAATAAACTCGATTTTCCACTTTTTATATATTTTAAGAGACTGTGGAGTATAGAATAAAAAACTCAGAAATATTTTAATATCCAACATTTGGTTCGATAGTTATGATGATATAACTGAAAAACAAAAGAAAGTCAATTTTCTGATATTCAATAGGATTTTTAAGTGCTGAGTGAGAAACTCAGAAGAAATTTTGAAAATCAAAGCTTCGTTTGATAATTATGTCGAAAAAAAACACGAAATAAACAAAAACTCGGTTTTCCAAGTGTAAAATAAGAAACTAGAAGAAATTTAGAAATCCAACGTTTGAGTTAATCGTTAATTTCTCTAACTAATCGATCACACGATCAATATTTTCAAGGGGAAGTCGTATAAACAAAAAAAATAATTTAAAGTTTAAAATATCCTTTTCTTCACTTTGTTTATTTAAACTCTAAATGCACATTTCGAACACAATGTGTTCATTATTAATATTTAAACTGACAGAAAAATTAATTATTTTGTTAAATAAAATAGATGTAAATTTCGGGTTGGGTTAAAAGGTTTTGGTTTGGGTAATTTGTCGTTAAATTCAATTTAGGTGAAAAAGATTTTGTGTGACTTTTTACTTTTGTTTTGTTTTATCCTAAAAATATGTTTGATATTAAATGTATCCTTATGTAATAATATTGTTTTTGATTTATGTGTTACTAGAATGTTTACTGAAACAAAACAGTAGTGCTTGAATGAATTATACCTTCATACACGTCGAACAAATAATAATTATCACATAAATCACCAAATCACTTGTTTATGCGATTTAAGTAAATATCAGAAATATCCTGAATGAAGTTTCACTAATCACATCCGACCGCAAACTCGTGAGATTGATTTAAAACTGACCGATTGCAATTCACCTAGATATTTCTCTTCGGCCACGGTGTTCGTTTTTTCGGCAGTTTTTCTTCTCGGTACTTTCGATCCGAAAATGAAGAAAAAAATGCAATAGGGAAAGTTCCGTTAGATTGCCGGACATATGAATTGGGCAAATGGATGGTCTGGGAATGGTGCAAGTGAAGGTGTGCCTGGTGGAAGAAGGAAAGTGTGTCCGTTGTTATTCGTAAGGCGTCCCCTCTCAATCCGTCAAGTTCACTGGCAAGATAGAGCGAGACGGGAATAGGGGTAAATGCTCGCACACTTTTTTCTTCTACTTTCTTGATTCCACTATTTTGATATCATTTTCCTTTCATTTCAAAATAAATGTATAGCATATAAATAGCGGCGGACCGAATGCTGAACATCACATTCCGCTTGTTGCTTGTGTAGTGTTAACGAGTGCACCTGTGGAGGATTAGAGGATTTACGATATGCTCGCCAGGATTACTGTGAGTACTAACACTAATTATTATTTTTGTTTATTAATTAATTTTTTAATTTTATTTCTTCAATCAGCTCGTTGTTCTTCTTTTCTTCGTGGTTGAAATTGTAACTGCCGGAGGTGGCGGCGGAAGGTAAATAACGTAATAGTGTTTTGTATACAAAGCCGATTTATTGTTATTGTTTTTTTAGTTCCCACAAAAAGGTTATAATCCATGTTCCCTTCAAAATAAAAACTATTCACCACACACACACTGTGTATAAACATGTCGGAGGTGGCCATGAAGGCGGCGGTGGTGGCAAAGACCATGAGTACTACAAAGTCATCGGATTTAGCGGTGGCATTGATCATGGTCAAGTAGTGTCATCTCATGGTGGAGGTGGTGGCGGCGGCGGAGGAGACCATAGTTTCGGACATAGTTTCGGTGGAGGATTTGGAGGAGGTCATGGAGATGACAGTGGCAGTTCCGGCGGATACGGTAAGGAACTGGGTGGATACGAAAGCTCCCATGGTGAGGCTTCCAGCGGTGGTCACGATTTTGGCGGTGGTTTCTCTGGAGGACACGGTGAAAGTTCACTTGGTGGTCATGGAGCATCTAGCGGTGAACACGGCGGAGGAGAAGGTGGTTACGGTGACGTGTACTCCGGAGGTTACGGCGGCGGAGAAATCGGCGGAGGCGACCATGGAGGTGATCAAGGAGGTTACGATAGCGGCGCCAGCAGTTACGGTGGTTCTAGCTTCGGTGGTGATGGCTACAGCAGCAGCGGATACGGAAGCAGCGAGGGTAGCAGCCACGGCGGCTATTAATCTAAAACACTACACCCTTGCTCTTCGTTCATTATTATTATTTTTATTTACAAATTTACTAGTCTCTGATGCGAAAATTTTTGGAACTGGTCCAGCGCCCCGAATAGAGGCCAGTTTGAAAAATAGGTTATTAATACCAAATTCTGCATTTTCCGCAAGCCTTTATTTATCTTTAGCATAGAACACATTGTTATGTTTGTTTATTTTTTTTTGTTCGTACTGTTGATTAGTTTGTACCTGTATATATGTTGCTTTTAATAAACAAACTATACCTTTTTATAAATTATTTACATTTACCCTAAATAATAAAGTTGCCATTTAAAACATATTTTAAATAATTCGTAATCATATTTAAGTATACTTAATATACTTGGGAATGTATATAAAAAGAATTTGTTTTTATGTATAAAATAATAAATTATGATTTGCAACTACTTATATTATAATTAATGATAAAGACACTTTTTCCTAATTGAGAATATTATAAGAAATTATACTAATATGGCGATCAAAATTAAAAGAAAGCATATTATATATATCCAAAAATAAAAGTTAACAGTTTTTTATGGAAAAACCTCAAAAATCTAAACATGTCTTTAAATTTTATTAGAATGAATCTTGTTCTTGATTTTTATAAAAAGCTTTATCCAAAATGAACAAATTAACAGAAATGCCAGCCCAATTTTGTCATTCTTCTTTGTGATTTAGGGGCGTTATAGTTAAATTTAATAATTAGTTTTTGTTCGCCACTAGATTCTCATTAGATGAGATCACTTTTAACTTTTTTTAAATAATAAATTTGTCTCTTCGTACAATCTTGTCGAAATTGATCAGGTAAGAAAATATCGTTGATGTTTTTTCTTAGAACTTCCTTCGCTTTACTTTCGTTATTAATGATGATATGTAAGGGTAGTGATATAGAATTTACTTGAGCTTTTCCTAGTCTCAAAACTTTTCGTGGTATGGTGTGTAAGGGCAGCCAAAATCACTTTAACGTGTTTATGACCATTTGTAATCTTTTTTTTAGAGGTCGGTTGAGGATGATTAAAGTACATTGAATAGTAACACATTACGTAATATAATTTGCAGAACATGGATCCCAAACAATTGCCCCATATTCAAGAATAGGTCGTACAAATGAGACATAAAGAGAAATCAAAGCCCTTTGATTTGTAAATAATTTTGTATTACGGATAATAAAGCCAAGTGCTCGGCTGGCTTTGGAAGTGATGGAAAGAATATGTTCCTTAAAAGTAAATTGTGAATCAAAAATTATTCCTAAATCTTTAGAGATAGAACATCTCTCCAACATTTGATTATTAATGTGGTAGGGAAACAGAAGCGGATTAATTTTCCGTGAGAAGGTAACTATCTTGCACTTACTCACATTAAGAAATAATTTATTGACACGACACCAGTCCGATACGATATTAAGTGCACTCTGTAGAGAGATACAAGACGATGTATCAAAAATCGGTGAATATATTTTGAGATCGTCAGCGAATAAAACTTACTTAGGTCATTAACGAAGAGAAGGAAAAGTAATGGCCCCAGGTTTGATCCTTGGGGAACACCCGAATAAGCAACAAATGTAGTTGAAGAGTGTCCATTTACTGATACTTGTAGACGTCGGTCAGATAGGTACGATTTTAATAAGTTAATAAGATTTACGTGAAAACCGAATTCAGCAAGTTTATTGAGTAAAATAGCATGGTCTACACGATCAAAGGCCTTACTGAAATCTGTGTAAACACAATCAACTTGACCTTTACGGTTAAGTTCACTACATACAAATTCGCTAAAACAACTTAGATTTGTTATTGTAGATCTTTTTTCCATAAAACCATACTGATGCGGAGAGATGAGGTTTTTGACATTCAGATAAATATAATCGTAAACTATCATCTCAAAAACTTTTGCAAAATTAGACAATAGGGCAATAGGCCTGTAATCTGTAATGACGCTAGGATCGCCTGATTTGAACACTGGACAGATTTTTGTTTGTTTCCAGATTGTGGGGAACTACGAGTTTTTTAGAATGAGATTGAAAATTGTTTTTAGAGGTTTAACCAGGATATGTCTACAACCTTTTATTAAGAAATTCGGAATGCCATCGATACCACAAGACATGGAACTACTCAATTTATTTATGGCAATATGAATATCATTAGAGCTAATAGTTGTTATGTTAATAGTTGGTACATTATTATGGTTCTCTCTAATATCATTAAAACCATCACTTTTGGTATAAGCATTTTCAAAAGAGTCAGAAAATGCGTTGACAATTGTTTCCGGATAGGTCAGTAATGGCATTTTTTAATTCTAGCTTTAATTCTTCAAAGAAGGAGCCAGTCAGGGACACATGCTTCGGACCAACGGAGCGTGATTTTAACAAAGCTGAAAACAACAAGGATCACGGATGAGATTCTATGGAAAATTTAGGGAAATTCAGTGAACAATAAAATTAATTAATTTATTTATTTATTTGTATCTTACGGATACATCCCTCTGATTACAATAATATAATATAAATTTTTACAAACTAAAGTGTGAATATATTACGAAACAAAAAGAACAAGTACAATCAGTAATAAAGAGTTACATGAATTAACGAAAAATTAATGAAAAATACATATAAAAACTAAATAGATACATATATATGAGCATATAAAATATTAAAACAATAAAAGGAAAGTTATAATTCTGAGCGTTAAAAATTTAGATTAAAAAGTCCGCAATGAGTTAAATACACAACTAATATCTAATACTCGTCAACGCTTTATAAAAGTTTCATATCATTCGAGAAATGGGTTCGTTGTAACCATAATTTGTTTTGTGAGTGGATAAATTAAACGTAATATTACTGCGGGTCCTGGCACCAACACATCTAACATTAAATTGAATAAGATGGAGAATTATTGGGCTGTCTATCTAACCATTTACTACTTTAAATAAAAATTTCAAATCTGCAATGATGCGTCTTTCCTGTAATAAAGGAATCCTTAACTGGGAACCAAGTAGTTTATAATTTAAGTTAAGACAGGAAATATGAAGCAGAAAGGCAGCCATTATGAGAAATTTGCATTGAACTTTATCTAACTCTCAAGAGACACAAGAAGCACTAATGATTAGTATAGGCAGGGAATAGCATTAAGTGATAGATCTCTACCCATTCTTGAAATAAAACCAAGTAGCTTTAAGCCACGGTTTATAATATGACGAATAATATGACCTCCTTTCAAATATAACACCAAGGTCACTAATCTCCACAACACTCTCAATAATGTAATTCTTTAAAGTATATTGGGTCTTAATGGAATTGTGGCCACGATAAAAAGTGATTGTCTTACACTTATTTAGATTAGGTTGTACGCTGTTCAGATCACACCAATTGGCTATACTGTCAAGATCCTCTTGGATTTTTTCTACATCATTACGGTTTGTGACTAGATCTAGGCTATCTTTAAATCGTCAGCATATAGCCAGGATGAACAAAATTTTAAGTTAGAGACAATATTGTTGTCGAAAATTAGAAATAAAATAGGATCCTTGTGGGACCCCAGATTTCACTGAAATTTCTTTTGAAATACAATCATCAATTATGACAAATTGTTTACGGTCTACAAAAAACTCCTTAGCCACAAATTATGTTGGGGTTGAAGCCAAGTATCTCAAGTTTGTACAAAAGCAAGTCATGAGAGACCCGATCAAATGCCTTGGAGAAGTCAGTACAGACAGCATCTATCTGATACTGATTCTCCAAGGCATCTAAGATAAATCTATTGTAGGTTAACAGATTGGACGTTACAGATCGTCCCGACCAAAAACCATGCTGTTCAACCGCTAAATACTCTTACATAGCCAATTCAATTGTCTAGCTAAAATGCAATCTAACATTTTAGGAATTGCTAACTGAATACAGATTCCTCGATGATTACTAATGTCAGATCTATCACCTGCTTTATAAATGGGAGTAATATAAGAATATTTTTACATTGTGGGTACAATTAACTCATTAAGCGGCCTTTTAAAGAGCAGCGTAATCGAATGGGTTATAGTAAAAATACAATTAATTAAAAACACATTTGGAATATTATCAGAACCCACTGAAGCTGAAGGCTTTAATTGATTAATTGCCTTGAAAACATCCATAAAATTAACAGTGAACATATATGTTGAATCAGCATTTTTTCATACTTGAGATCAAAGAGTTGAACGTTATTATGACAGTAAACATCGGCGAAATAATCAGCGAATAGATCAACAGTGTCCTGTAAATTATCACTTTTGAAATCATTTAAAAACATATTTACGGGAATGCCCTTCAATTCTTTAGAATCATTAACAAATTTCCAAAATGATTTACTATCGATGTTAATATTTCTCTCAATATCTTCTAAGTATTTTTTGTACAAAATATTATTTAATTCTTTGCACTGACTTCTGACACTTTGTAATTCTAGATAATGCTGGAAATTATTATACAGGGTGTCCCGTTAATGCGGGGAAATGGCTAGACCATAGATTCCTGGGGTCAAAATATGACGATTTAACGCAACTTATCTATATCCAAAAATTTACGGTTAAGCCGGAATTTGGCTTCAAAGTTTCAAATTTTTTTATTTCTTTTGTTTATAACAATTAAACGCTTTATTTGATTTGAATGAAATTTATTTATAATATATAACACTGGCCTGGAGGGAGTTACGGATTCCAATTAAAACTCCACCCCCTGAAGATTTACCGCTAGTTAAAGATGATCTATCACATCGAAACAGATTATATTGTTTAAGTCTAAACTCACTGTCACGTGTATTAGTCGACAACCATGTTTCTATGATAATAAAAATATCATAACTACTCATGAGGACATTATTGGAAAATTCATTAAGCTTGGTATATAGTCCGCCGACGTTGTGGAAATAAATGTTTAGTTTTTCCTGTTTTTAGAAGTTGGGAGCGAGACTCAGATGTAAGAATTTTGGGTTTACCATTAAAATATCTAATTGTAAGGTTATTTTCATCACCTTCAATTCTGGAAGATAATTCATTTCGAAATTGTTTTAGCTATGAACGTTGAGTCAAGTCTTGTTTAATCTTTCTAAACCAACAGATTTATTTCTTGAACACGGCTCATATCATCTTGTAACTTATCTTTTGCGTTCGAACTTCTAGATTCTTCAAGATTAAATAACATTACGTTATTAGCTCTTCATCGTGAAGTAATTTATTTTCATTTTCAAGAGCAATATTTTTTTAGTTAAGTTGCTAATATTCCACAAAATGAGAGAGGCCATCAAAATGTATAAAATCAATCAGAAAATCAATAAGATGAAATAGGCCATCAAAATGTTTGAAAACAAAACACAAATCCATTTGAAATTTAAAATTATGTAAATGAATAGAAACGAAAGGAAATAAATTAAATGTCTACAAAACCCAAGGGTATTGGAATAAACGTAAAGACAATTCTGATGAAATATATATTGAATATCAAGAGCAAATGGGATTATTTTTAATTTTTTAAGAAAAGATTCTCAAAAATCAGTTCGCACAACAATGAAAAATTAAAAGCAATCCGCAGAAAAGTGCAGACTATCAGGAAATTTTAGTAAAATATGAAAAATCGACATAGTAGATAGAAGAAAGAATATTCACAGATACAAATTATTTCTCAAGAAAAGCCAAAACAAGCACTCGACAGAAAATTTGAGAAATATTTGAAAAAAATAGGAAATCAAGAGAAGCACACAAACTCTCGGGATTTCAAAAAGAAACTAAAAAGACATACCAAACAGGAAATTTAAAAAAAACAGGAAAAAGAAAATGTATCATAGATAAATATAGACTAATAGATTTAAAAATGCAACATAATGATTAGTTTGAATAAAAAGAACCGCAAAAAGAGATCTTAAATAAAATCTATGTAGAGAAAACCAAACTAGTTACTGATAGAAATAACAAAAAGGCTATTAGAGATTGAGCTTACGAAAAGAAAATTAAAGTGATTATCAAAATTATATTCAAACGATAAATCGAGAGAAGATATCGGGCTTTTAGATCATGAAATATTAAGAAAATTGATTAATTAAAACACTTTAAACTTTCATTTAGTGTTATAAAAACGAAACTTTAAAGTGTTTTATTAATATTCAGCATGTATAACGAAGTAGATGTCTTAAAATTAATAAATAGGCATAACAAAGCTAAAGACTAATAGAATTTTTAAAAATGCAGAACTTTACGAAATTGAATATATTTCTGAAAAAAACCTAAATAATAAATTAAAAGAAGCGTGTAGGCCATTATAAGGCGTTTAAGTTTATGTTAAAGTTGTATTTATGAGATTTTAAAGATCGAAACCCGTGTCTACAGATGTAACTAGTTGTGGTAACGGTCGACTTGTTGGAGAATAAACCAGAAAAAACATAGAATTTCTCTGTGCTCTGATTCCCTGTGACTATTTGTGGTATTAATTTAAATGGAATATTTATAAACGATAACGAATTCCTTTGCTGTTTGTGTAAATTAGATAAAAGCCATAATGTTAAATGTGATAGCCAGAAACTTTTATCTGATGTATCAGCCACGCTTACGGATCTGTAAAATTTACTAAAAACTTTAGTTACTAGTGCGGAAAATCAGCGTTTGGAAATAATAGAGATGCGGAAAATTCTATCTAATACAGAAGTCTTACAATCCAAGAACGAGGATCTGAGACAATTGGTAAACAATCTATCTGGTAGCTTTACTTTGCTAGAATCCAAACCTGACCTAAAATGTCTCTAGACCGCGAGTTGGAAGATCGAAAAAATAGGAAAAACAATATCATTGTATTTAATATTTTTGAAACTTAACTACTTTCCGGAAAATCAAAAGTTAGTGATTAATTTAATCTAACATCTATTTTTGCTACGGTCGTTCCATCCACCAAAATCAATATTTTTGTTGATTAGGTAAGAAAGAAGATCGTGTCCGATCGGTTAAGGTTATTTTTCGCAAGGAGAGGATGCTAAAAGAAGTTTTAAAACAAAAAAAGTTGCATATGTCACAGTTTCGATATTAAAATCAGTGAAATTACAAACCTAATGTTTTATTTACCTTACAAAAAGTTGCTTTCGCGGACTTTTAGATTTCAGCCTGATAAAACTCCAACTCAAAAAAAAAACGAATTAAAAAAATTATTGGATCGCTTAAAGTCTCTAAATGATCCGTCTCTCTACATACGGTAGGTTAACAATCAACCTTGAATCGCATCTCGTACTCAACTCAAAAAAACTATTAATTTCCCAAAAAAATCCTAACTGTGGTGCAATTTCGGCTTTCTATCAGGATGTTAGAGGACTAAATTCTAAAACTATTGAATTTTATAATACTTGTGCATCAAATCATCTTTATTAAGAAGAACTGGCTTACTGCGACAGTTAATAATTCATAACTTCTCCCTAACTCATATATTGTGTATCGCCAGGACAGAATTGACAAGATAGGTGGAGGAGTTATACTTGCTACAAAAAAATACTCTTTTATCAGATCGTACTTTTTTACCCCCGAATCTATTGATACAGTAGCCGTAAAATTAACTTGCAATGACAATACTGCTAATTCCTAAAGCTCACATCTATATTTTGAACACATTTTTTGAAGTACTGGATCCAATTACTACTCAATATGATTTATGCGTTGATTATGGGAGATTTTATTAAAGCAGAATATAATCATAGTCTGCAGAGTAATATACATACAGATTCCATAACAGCTTTGAATACTTTTTCGAATTTCACGACTTGAGGCAATGCTCGGTTGGGTTTTGCAACTTAATCACAAACTTTCAAATATGTTTTATAAAATAGTTATGGTAACGGTTGACTTGTTGAAGAATTGTTGCTTTTATTTAACGCTACAGTTGTTTTGCCATACTGTGGCTTCTTCAGGTGAAGAATGGTCTTGACGAAATGCAATACAATTTCGAACAATCTGAACAGAATATTAGATCTGTCTATTGTCTCCAGTCATCTAAATTGTGAACTGCAAAGAGACATAGTTCCTCTTGTAATTGAGGGTCAATACCACCCTTCACTGCATTTAAGCCTCTTTTTAGAATCTACACAGGTTCTAAAATTTGAAGTATTAAACCAATACAGTTAGAACTTTAAAAAAGCTAATTTTACAAAACTATACAAGAACATAGGTAAAATAAATTGGAATAGTTTATACATTATCTATGTTGATGATGGTTGTGATTTTTTATACTTTGAACTGAACTGTTCTTGATGTTAGTTAGTGTCCCTAAATTCAAACTGTGTAATCTCTAAAAAGACACTCCACCATGGTTCCAGTTTGAGTTTGTTCGCGACGTCAAACAGAAAGAGAATCTTTGATCTAAATATTTACGATAAAATAATGAAAGATATAGGAGGGAATATCAAGACTCACCTAGATTCATTATATGTAATTCAGTTGCTAAATAATGCTTATTGAAGCAAAATGAAGTCTAAATGGCAATTAGTTGTCTGCAAGTATGGTCAACTTCAGATCTTAAAATTCAGCATTGAAATGGAATGGAATAACATTCTGCCGAGTGAACTCCCTTCGGATCTCTTACGTCAAATTTACATTTTTTAATCTATCTAATTTGTAGTAAATGTATCTATTGTAAAAGGATCAAAGTATTAAATACAAATACATAAAACGGTTTCATTATATACACTTTGTTGAGACTAAATTAAAAACTGAACCAACCAAATTTTGGAATTACATCCACGCTATGAAAAATACTCAACTTGAAATCCCCATATCCATCTAATAGTATCTACCAGTAATTACAATCCTTCAAGCCCCGAGGCCCCTAAAGGAATAGGTTTGTTTTTGATTATCGAAGATGACATCCTACAACAACTAAAACGGCTAAAAATAAAGATGAGCGCTGTATTGGATAATATACCATCTTTCTTACTAAAGTATTGTTGCTATGCGTTCTGTCAACCTGTAACTTACATTTTCAATCGGATACTCAAAAATGGTATCTTTTCTCGGACCTAGAGGAGAGTTAAAATTGTGCCTATAGGTGAACAATAGGACTATTTCTCTCTTGGTGTGACATTTAAACATTAAATGTCATATACACAAATTAATTACCGAGTGTCATCTAATCTTAGGTTTTATTTCAAATATATCTCTATTTTTGACACGCTTATTGTACTGATTTTGACGATTGGTTGTATTTCTCAGTGTTCTATTCACTATACGAGGGTAGATTGAAAAGTTTCCGGAATGGGCAAGAAAACGCAGTAATTAAACAGTTTATTTTTCAACATAGTACCCTTGCAGGGCGATACACTTTTCCCAGCGGTGCTCAAACTTTTTTAAGCCTTTAGAAAATATGATTTCGGGAACTCTGCAAAATAAGCTTTAGAGGCGTCGATGACCTCCTCATTTGACGTAAAGGGCTTGCCTCCGAGCCAAGTCTTCATGTTTGTGAACAAAAAGAAGTCGCACGGGGCCAGGTCTGGAGAGTACGGGGGATGCGGCACCACCTCGTAGCCCAATTCAACCAATTTAGCATTGGCGATTCGGGATGAATAGGCCGGCGCGTTGTCGTGGCGGAAGAGCACTTTTTTCCGCTGCAAATGAGGCCGTTTCTTCTTCAATATGCCGTTGAATTGATCCAATAAATCGCTGTAGTATTGTCCCGTGATAGTTCTTCCCTTTTACAAAAAGTCGATGTGTATCACACCTTACGAATCCCAAAAAACGGTGGCCATGACCTTTCCAGCCAATGGGACAGTCTTTGCCTTCTTCGGAGCAGATTCGCCTGGAGAAATCCACTGTTTCAACTGCTGCTTGGTTTCTGGTGTGTAGTGGTGGATCCATGTTTCGTCCACGGTCACGAATCAGCGAAAAAAATCCAAAGGCCAAACACTCTTTCGAAGTGGTCACACGATTTCGCTTGTTGTCCATAGTCAGCAAACGCGGCACCCATCACGCCGACAGCTTCCTCATGCCCAAATATTCGTGCACGATATTTTGCACACGTTCATATTAGATGCCCGTGGTCTCTACTATTTCGCGCAACTTCACTCGTCGATCGGCTAACACGAGTTCATGAACTTTGTCGACCATTTCTTCATTTGTGGTCGTTTTTGGACGTCCACTGCGTGGTTTATCCTTGGTGCTCGTACGGCCACGTTTGAACTCGCTCACTCAGAAACTAATAGTCGAAAATGAAGGTGTGGATGTGGCATGAACTTTCTGCAAAATATCTCATATCTCCGTCGCCTTTTTCCTATCCATCCAGAAATGTTTGATGACTGCACGAAATTCGTTTTTATCCATTTTTCCAAAAGTGCCTGACTTGCTTCACAAGATATCCTAGTAAACAAAAACGGAACGACGCACTTGTCTGAAAATTTGACAGATTTTATGACCCGTGGAGATAGTGTGATACTCTTCACTTACTCAACATCTCAAAAGAAATACCTGTGACTAGTTGTGGTATCAATTTAAATGAAATATTTATAAATAATGACGAATACCTTTGCTGTTGGTGTAAATTGGATAAATTAAATGTTATAGCCAGAAATTTTAGTTGATCTAACATTCATGATTACTGCGAAATTTAGTAAAAACACTAGTTGTTATTACGGAAAATAAGCGTTTGGAAATAATAGAGATGTAGAAAATCCTATCTAAGCCTTACAATCCGAAAACAAGAAACTGAAACAATTGGTAAATAATTTATTTGGTAGGATTACTTTGCTAGAAACCAAACCTGATTCACTTATCTTACCTCTCTAGTCCGCTACCGAAAAAATAGGGAAAACAATATCACTGTATTAAATATTTCTGAAACTGAACAACTTTCCGGAAATCAAAATTGAGTGATGAATTTAATCTAAAATCTATTTTTGCTTCGGTAGTTTCGTCTGCCAAAATCAATAATTTTGGGTAGGAAAGGAGATCGTGTCCGACCAGTTAAGGTTATTTTTTCGCAAGGAGAGGATGCTAAAAGAAGTTTTAAAACATAAAATATTTGTAGACTTTTAGAGTTCAACCTGATAGAACTCCAACTCAAAGAAGTGAATTAAAAAAAAATTGGATGACTTGATGTCTAAATGACCCATCGGTACGTTAACAATCAACCTTGTATCGCATCTCGATCTCCAACTCAAAAAAAAAATATTGATTTACCAACAAAATTTTAACACTGGTACAATTTTGGCTTTCTATCAGAATTTTAGAAGCCTACATTCTAAACTAATGATTTTACTATTTATACCTGTGTATCAAATCATGATATCATCTTTATTACTGACAGCGGGAGTTAATAATTCAGAATATTTTTCTAACTCATATAATCTGTATCGTCAAGACAGGATTAACAATATGCATGGAAGAGTTGTACTTGCCATAAAAAATACTCTTTTATCAGATCATATACTTTTACTCCCATACATGAATCTATTAATACAGTAGTCGTGATATTAACTTGCAATGCTAAACGATGAATTAAATTCTCACTTAACCCGTGGTAAAACATTTTTATGTTAATTAACCTTCTAATTGCAATGCAAAGACAATACTGCTAATTTGCAACTACCTTCCTAAAGCTCACATCGATATTTTGACCACATTTTTTGAAGTATTGGATCATATTGTTACTCAATATGATTATGCGTTGATTACGGGGAATTTTAACATAGCAGAATATAACCATAGTCTGCAGAGTAATATACATACAGATTCCATAACAGTTTTGAATACTCTTTTTGGAATTTTATGACTTGAGGCAATCTAAACAGAATATTAGATCTGCCTATTGTCTCCAGTCAACTAAATTGTGAACTGCAAAGAAACATAGTCCTCTTGTAACTGAGAATTACTACCACCATTCACTGCATTTAAGCCTCTCTTGAGGATCTTCACAGGTTCCAAACTTTGAAGTACTACACTAATACAGTTACAACTTTGGAAAAGGTAATTTTACAAAACTATGCAAGGACATAGGTAGATGATGCTTTTGATTTTTTATACTCAGAACTATACACTGCTCTTGATGCGAGTGTCCCTAAATTCAAAGCGTTATCTCAAAAAAGACACTCCGCCATGGTTTGATTCTGAATTGGTACGTGAAATCGAACAGAAAGAGAATCTTCGATCTAAATATTTACCGTCAAATAATGGAAGATACCGGAGGGAATATCAAAACTTACGTAGATTCGTTAAACGCAATTCAGCAGCTAAATAATGCTTTGAATAAACGACACAGTTTGGCACTTTTTTCACTTAACTGTGCCGTTTACTCATATCAATATTTTAACGTACTCAAACAACCCAATTAATAAATAATGCTTATTAAAGTAAAGTGAAGTGTAAATGGCAATTAGTTGTCTGCAAGTATGATGAACTAAAGATCTTAAAATGCACCACTCGGCTGGAGTTAAAGAACATTCTGCCGAGTTAAAATTATAAGTACATTTTTAAATCTATCTAATTTGTAGTAAATGTATTTATTGTAAGAGGATCAAAGTATTAAATACAAATACAAATACAAAATTGAAACGTGATCATTATACATATAATCTGTGTTGGAAGAAAATTAAAAACTGAACCAACCAAATTTTGGAATTACCTCCACGCTTTGAAAAAAAATAAAGTGCCATGGATATTGTTGATCACTTTAAATCCTCATATCCATATACGTACTACCAGTAATTAGAATGTTACACCCTTTGATCCCTAAAGAAATTGGTTTGTTTTTGTGCAGCTTGATTATCATTGTAGATTGTAATGTTTTGCTTAATTCCTAAATCAGCTTCTAACTTTACCAGGTATTGCTTCTATCAAAAAAATACAGGATGCCCAGTTTGCATCAGCATATCCTTTCAATTCAGCATCTTCATTCCTTAAGAATGTTAACTTTAGATCTCTTGTTCCTTTTAGGTACCTGAGTACCCTTTTAACAGCTTTCCAGTTTTCTGCACCATAGTAAGCATTGAGATAATCCTGTCTCTAGGTATTGAGAAAGGCTTTGAATCTTGCATTTTGAATTTCTTTAGAATTTCATCAATATATCTGTTCTGGTCCATTGCTAAGTATTCTTTTTCACATTTGAAATCTATTCCCAAACAGTATATCAGTTCACCCAAGTCTTTCATATCGAATTTTGTTTTCACACTCTTGTTTACTACATTTAATTTCTTTTCATTTGAGTAGGATATTATTAGGTCATCAACATATATTGTGATATAATTTCATCCTCTCCTTTTCTCAATATGTAAACACAAGGGTCTGCCTGAGATGGTTCAAAACCATTTTTTTTTAGTTTAAAATCTAGACTTTTATATCATTAGTCGCATTCTTCATAATTGTCACTTTCTAGTTGCTCTCTTTTAGATGATTCTTCATTTTCAGGAAGTTCTTAATTTTTATCAGAATTTTGTTTATAAGAGAGTTCGAGAGTCAGTGGAATGAATGAGTATCATTTTTTGACCAAAGTACATTAAAAAATTTCACATCTGTACTAATGACTATTTTATTTTGACTTTCTAATCTTGTAGCCTTTAGTATTTTCTGAATATGCAACAAAAATTCCTTCTGTTGCTCTTGGTAAAAATTGTTTCTTTTTTCTCTTTTATATCAAAGCATTGAAAATGTCTTACTGAGGGTGAATATCCACCCCACATCTCAAAAGGGGTTTTTCTTTTCCCGTTCATTGCTTTTGATGGCACTATAATTTCATTTTTTCAGTTCATTTTTTTCTTTCGGCTACCCGTTATGCTGTGGCGCATATTAAGCGGGCAGACGTTTTCATATGGCATTTTTTTTAGATAATCGTCAAATTTTCTTTTGCAATACTCTTTGCCGTTGTCTGTTTGCATTATTTTTATTTTGAGGTTAGTAAATTTTTCTGTCTCTTTCTTGTCTTTGAATTTCTATAAAACTTCATTTTTATTTTCAATTAAATACACCCTGCCATAACGACTGTTTTAAACTATGAAAGTAACAAATTATTTGTAACCAGCATTTCTTTTCTGTGGCATGGGGCCACATACGTCTGAGTGTACCATGTGAGGTCTTTCTCGATGTTTTGTTTATACTCGTCTTTCTTTCGGAAAAGGTAAGTTTGTCATTTTTTCGCATAATTTTTCTTCAGATTTGAAATGTAACGCTTTCAACGTTTGATTTTCATCTTTCTCATTCAGATGTCAAATTTTTCTATGCCAAATGTCTATCTCAGTATCTGTAGGTAAAAAATTGCCTACTGTTCTTTTTCTTTTGTGTCCACATCCGCATGGCATAGTTTATCTCTTTTTATAACATTAATTTCCTTTCCTCTTGAATTCTTTAGTGTTGCAGTTTTCTTCTTGAAGATTAAGCTATAACCTTTTTCAATTACCAATAACAAGATTACTGGTAATTTTGGTAGGTATAGTGTATTTTGTAGGTCAATCTCCTCTAAATTTTATTTGAGCGATCCTTCCCCTCCAATTTTCTCAGTTTTATCAGTGACCAGTTTTAAGATTTCGCCAGTTAGCTTCATAGATAAGAATAAACTTCTGTTATTGCACATGTCTAAAGAGTAACCGCTGTCCATACATCACTTGTCAGTTTTTTTAGTTTCTGCAGCTAAGCATGTTTGTTTTTCTTTGCAAGAATTTTAGACCAGCAATCTGATGTATTGTGTGGCCTAGCTTTTTGCAATTTTTATATTTTCGGTTATGTTTGTTGTACTGTTTACTTTTGTTTTTAGTGGGATAATAAAGGGTCCGCCAATAGGGACGCGCGAATTTGCCGGAAGGGTGCGGCCATGTTGTTCGAGGTAGAGCTGTCAAAGTTGCTGTCATTTGTTCAGTATATAACCCCAAATAACCATGGCAAGTTTGAGTGTCGAGCAGCACGTGCAAATTATTAAATTGTTTTACGAAAATGGGTCATCAGTTCGAGCAACGTTCCGCGCCCATTTTACGGTCGCGATGATCGGCCTGTAGATTCGACTATCCGTCGATTGGTGGGCAAATTCGAGTCGACTGGTTCAGTAAACAACCAGCCAACACTGTTTGGTGTGGATTTTGGGCCGGCGGCATCATCGGTCCGTACTTTTTCGAGAACGAAGCTGGGGCGGCCATAACCGTCAATGGGGAGCGCTACAGGTCGATGATAACCAACTTCTTTTGGCCTAAACTGGATGATATAGACACGGACGACATGTGGTTCCAGCAGGACGGCGCCACGTGCCACACAGCCCATGCCACAATGGACATTCTGCACGAGCGATTTCCGGACATGGTCATCTCGCGCGGAGGCCACCGAGATCGTGCGATTTAACGCCTTTAGACTTTTTTCTCTGGGGCTATCTCAAGTCGCTGGTCTACGCCAACAAGCCTCTAAACACCGATGACCTCAAAGTCAACATATGCAACGCCATCGCTCAAATTGAGGCCGATATGTGCTCCAGAGTCATCGAAAATTGGACCTCCCGGATCCGGGCTACCAAACGGAGCCGCGGTGGTCATTTGAACGATGTTATCTTCCATACTTAATGGGGTCGAATACCCTTTCGAATGAAAAATAAATTTCGTTTCTACCTCACACACAACTTGTTTTATTCAATTTTAAAATTCACGCGCCCTTATTGGCGGACCCTATACTTTTGTTTTGGTTTACCTCCATAGTACGATTCTTCTTCCTGTTGCTTATTTCTCTTGTTTTTTGCATGCCTCACTCTCTTCTATAATTTTTATTTTTAAGTCATCAAGGGCGGGTAGCTTATCTCGTGATTCGATTGCTACACGAAAATGTTCGTAGTTTTCTGGTAGGCTGTATAATAACATAATGCTTAGTAGGTCCTCGTTGATATCTATCTCCATATCTTTTAGTTTTTCGACAAGGTCAATGAACTAATTTATGTGGTCTTTAGTCGGTTCGCCATTTCGTATTTTGTTGTAAAGTAATTTCGTCAAAAGGTTTGCTTTTCTTGCGGGTCCTTTGTTTTCATTTTTCAAGTATTCCACATTTCTTATGTAGTTTTGGCGATGTGATCAGGAGCAGCTCGGCTTTGGCCAATAAATCTTGATATTTTTCACCCGGTCTTGCAGACCAGCCCGAACGACGGCTGATTCGGCTTAAACCCTCCAAGTGTCGTAATTTTTTTTGTGTAGGGGCTCAATATAGACGCTGAGTTTCGAAGCCAAATGCATCAATTTTATCTATTTACTATTCCAAATAACATAAATCATCAGATAATTTTAATCAGTCATAATGATGGTTGCGACCGTTACTATGTGGTAATTCATAATGAACAATGAATAAAACACTTACTATGTTTTTAACCACTATAATTATAGTGGTTAAAAACATAGTAAGTGTTTTATTCATTGTTAATTTTAATCAGCTTAAAGTTTTAAAATTGGTTCATATTATTGCAACAAATAATAAATCCTTTTATAGATATTAAATATGTGTTCGAGAAATGCGATTACTATTATTAATCTTTCGCATTCCTGGACTCGTTTACAAATAACTACAGTAAACCAACACGCGTAAAATTAAAGTTGTAATAACACCCAACATATTATCACTGGAATGAAATTTGGTGCGTGCCGTAGAAATGCCGCACTTAAAGCCGTGCGACACGAAACCGATAACTTTTACTTTCATCGGATTCGATCCATTGCCTACAGTTCAGTTCCTTCCGGAATGTTCAAGCATCATTTATTCGAAAGTAGTTTATGCTCGGCTCCGTCTATTTTTTGCTTTGCTTCATTTAATGAGTGAAAATGGACGCCAACCTTAATAAGCTTTTTGGCTTGCAATAGAAAATCTAAAGAAAAAAAAAATAGGCCAAATCCTTTAACATCAACAACAATATGATCATTAGTAGGCAAAGTAAAAAATTATATTATTAACGGATTATTTTTACATTATCCAACTAATATAAATTTAGATGTAATGACTTCTCTAAATACCAGTAAAAGTAAATATTTTTGTAGATATATTCTTGAGAATAACTAACGGTTGAAACTAGTTGAAGAGGAAATACAAAATTGTGAAACAAAACCAAGTATTTTAATCAATCAAGATTATCCAAAATGTTTTTTTTTTCCACAGGTTAAGTGAGAAATTAATCAACAGTATAGTATCAAAAACTAGAACTAAGATTTTATATTATTTTCATATACACTTAAAAGTTTATGAATATATAAAAATTTGTTCTTGAATTACGTGAAGATTTATTTTATACACTTAGAAAAAAAACGCAAACACTTTTTTCACAATTTAGTTTTATTTCGCTAGATGTACATTTCGATTACTATGTACTTATTGTCAATATCTGATAACTATAAATAGATGTACATCTAGCGAAAATAAACTAAATTGTGAAGAAAGTGTTAGTGTTTGTTTTCCAAGTGTTTTTATGAATATAAGTTGAACAGTTGTGATGTTAGGAAGACATTAATCCAAACATATACTGAGAATAGCAATCCTGGAGGTAAAGCTCCGTCTTGTTATAAAATAATATATAATTCCTGCATGATGGACCTATTAGGTCTTAAATCATAAATAATTCGACTCCATGAATAACACTCAATCAAATTCTAATTAAATAATTAGTAAGTAATCTTTAAATGTCTTTATATTTTGGTAAAACACATATCGCTGTTTTTTTCTAAATTTAAGTCTTGTATGTCCACTTTATTATAATTAGGATGTTACTCAAATAATAGAAAAAAAGTTAAATCATGCATCAAATCCTCGGCTTTTCTAAAGATAAACAATATATATTATTTGAACACACAATAACAAATCGTTTTTATATACTGGTTTAAATAATATCGACATGATTCAAACATTTAAAATGTGAAAGTAAAATTAATTCCCTACATCGATTTACATTTCAAATGGATACATCTTTTTTTACACATATATCGATCGGAATTTATAAGTGAAATGTTTAAATGCCGGAGAAAAATCAAGGCTAGCTGGGCAGGCAATTATGAAAGTGACGACTCTGGCTTGTTGTCATCTCGTCTTTCTATGAAAGTCAATTTACCCAGTTATATATATGGACGAGTGAATCTATGTCAGTATAAAAAGTGCAGCTAATTAGATACTTGATAATTAATCATGTTCGCGAATAATTATTGCATGTGTATTCGGATTAGATCTGATTCATTAAAATTTGCGAATCTGCACGAAACTGACAACTTAATTTCGCAGTCGTTAATATTGTTAATAAGTTAATAAGTCTATGTAGGGTAGAAAGTCAGCAGCTTCAATAATTAAAATAGTTTTATCCATAAATTAAAGGTAATTTCTTAAATTTGTTGTATTTAGGTTCCTAAATTTGTTATGTTTACCCAATAATGCAATATTTATGCCAGTATGTGAATTTATGCAGTGAACGAGAGGATATGGGTTTGAGTGGAAGATCATCTACAAGCATGAACTCCGCTTGTCAGTATGGGGTCAAAATTATAAGTATGTTTTTTCTCCATCAATATTTGGAATGTCTCATTAATTTATTTTTATATATTGTAATCATGTTTAATAAAGCTCTAATTAAGATAAAGATAAAGTCTTAATAGCTATTATTTTGAGTTTATGTGAAGGTTTTTGAATAAATAAAATTAAAACGGAGTTTATTCTTTAATTCACTTGCTGATTGTTTGGGAAACTGGTTATTTAGGATTATCAATGTTATTTTTTTTTTATATTCAGACTTCAAAATCATATGTCAAGTCATATTTCCAGACAATTCTACTCTATGGTTCCATTTAAAGTACGAAAATTATGATCTAAAAACTTACTATCAAATATCTCATAATAGAGTATTTTGAAGCTCCACCTTACTATGCGATACCTGCTGGTAGATTATAACCTGAAAGAAATATTCCGATTTTTTTTGTAAAATTTTATACTGGGAATGTTCTAATAAATTTATTCAGAAGTAGTTTGTAACTATTTGTAAGCATAGCAACTAGAATATAAGAAAGGCATATTATTAAGAAGAAGACAAAGAAGATCAAGAAAAGAATGACTAGAAAAGAAGAGACAAAGAAATTAAGATTTCAATATTGAAGAATTTAAAAGTGAATAAAGAAGTAAAAGTTTTTTTGCGAAAAATAGCAAAAACATGTAAAGAAAATTTGTTGGGAATTAATGAAGGAATTATTCCCACGCCTTATACTAAATGGTAAATTAGAAGGAGAAAGGTGTATAGAACGCAAAAAAACTGTTGTGGCTACGGAATTTATGGCAATAGACTGGCATGAACGCTGATGATCAGCGCTCGGGATCAGGATCGAGAGAACTTTAGAAAAATCATCATACACATGGTATTCGCCAACGTTCCCTAGAGGGCAAATCACTTACAGAAGAAGAAGAAGTTCTTTTTGCAGAATGAGTTTATCGTATCTTTAATACCGCGGCCAAATGTTTAGACATTGCTTAATAAACCATTAGGGTAATATCTACTGCCTAAAGAATTTCACTAGATTACCCTAAATTGAGTGAAATTCAATCGATAATTATAGGGAATCTAGTGAAAGTCTTTTGTCAATGGATGTCATATTAATGGTTTATGTATATTAAAAAAATATAATAGAATAACATTACTAATGAAGGTTTAAATTAAATTACACTTGGTTTGTTTCACAATTTTTCTATATTTACTCAACTAGTTTCGCTTTTTACAGCATTATCAAGAGTGATAATGCTGTAAAAAGCGAAACTAGTTGAGTAAATATAGAAAAATTGTGAAACAAACCAAGTGTAATTTAATTTAAACCTTCATTAGTAATAGTTCAAAATGTTTCACCAAGTGATAAATGAGAAAGTGATTCAAGAAATATAGAATAACATGTTATTGAGACTTTTTGAACTATTACTGATGAAGGTTTAATAGTTCAAAATGTTTCATCTAGTGATAAGTGAGAAAGTCTTTTAGGAAATAACATGTTACTGACTAATTGATCTTATGTTTAGAATGATCTAAAAGGTTTGACCACAGTGTTAAGGATAAATTAAACTAATTTTGTAAAGAGAGGCTCATTCTCTTGAAATTATTTATTTAATGACTAGTAATTAACTCAATATTCTCCATAGTTTATTTACAAACGAAACCAACAAAATCAAAAAGCTTTTAAAGACGTGTTTATATCATGATTAAATATTTTTTTGTATAGATAAAATTTAAAAAAGTGTGGTTATTTTCGTAAGTTTGTTGTGACATTAGAAATCTTTGACTATTGACACTATGGTCCGGTTGATATTTGTAGTAGTGAAGAGTTTGACAATTCTGTTTAGTTCGTTTTATAGGACGCCTATTTTTTTGAATTTATTTATTTCCCAGTTTTCCAAATTGTATCAAAAAGTTATTAAGATTTTATTTATAAAAAGTGAATATGTATTTTCAATACCAATTAAGCTAATTTGAAATATATTAAGAAGAAAAATTCCTGGACTCTTGATAATATAAAAAAATATTAAATAATTTCACCACTTTTGGTGTAAGGTTTACAGGTTCTATGATTCTTCCTGTATAATTTTCTGCTCATTGTTAATTTCTTAGTTCTCTCCGATGATACTTTTTTGCTTCGTCTCGAAAAAGGTTTGAAGAAGACAATCTAGATTTGTAGAGTCGGAAATGACTGTAAACGAATTTAGTTGCAAAACATTTGATGACCTTATTATGTTAATTATGAATTCTCAATCAAATCTATGGTAAACCATAATAGCTGTTCTCATTTGTTAATGAATACATTAAACAAGACCGTTTAATGCTGTATACTAACTAGTTGTAAAATATTCGAAAACAGAATTGACACAATTATTTAATAAATTTATCACGTAGTCTTTAGTAATAAAATATTTTCAAATATGCTTAGTAGTAATATTAGCGCTGAAGTAAATTTTAGAGTTATAAGTAGAAGGATTTTGGACGTATCCCAATATATTGAAATCATGAGGCAGATACATAATGAAACTCCATAAAAAATTGAAATAAAACAACTCAGTTGAGAAGATTTTACACTTATATGTTTTACTACATAGTGGCTTCATCAGCCCTGAGTATTCTCTTCATCTGCCTGATTAAGTCACTGTGCGGTAAGAAATATATCTCAATATAAAAGGACGGAAGATTAATGCACAGATATTTATTCTAGGTAAAGACAAAAGTTCTATTTTATGATAAAAATATATAAGTCCTTTAAGTTGTAGAAAATTAACTAATAATTAGAAAAAACACGAAAATATTTCATAATGTCTACAACGAATGAGTCTTATTAAGACTACAAAAACAAACCACTTTTGAAACAATTACTTCTCTAGCTAATAAATGTCTGTCGAAGTATTAGCTAGAGTTCTATTTTATGATTGGGTGTAGTTCATTGTTTTGGTTTTGACTGATGATGAAGACCATAATAATCCTCGCGGTGTGATACTGCTTCTATCTACGATATTATAAAAAATATAATAATAAAGGACTTTAATTCTTGGATTTTCTAAAATTACATACTTAGAACTAATACACAACGATATAAAATCAAAAGAAAACGATGAGGTTAAACATGAGTTCTGAACTGTTGGTAATCGTTTTTACCCAAATGATGAAATACAAAAATTTTCGCATACCATAGTTTTGAGTTTGGTCTATGCGGATATAAAAGTTTCAACGTTGAATCTGATAATTTTGTAATTTTGCTACTTACAGAATTTTAGATTAGTGTCAGGATAAATGCCTATGTTTTTGGCACAGTTGATAAAGTTGACTGTAGGTACTTACAGAAATATTCATATCGGCTTGAATCGATTTTATTAAGGCCCAAATAATAAGCTAGTAATTCAAAATAAATAAAATGGCTAACTTTTTTGGTATCATTTCTTTATTATCAAAATGCATTTGAAGACATGATATTATATAGTTTTAACTTTATACATAGATATCCAAAATGAAATTTCGAGACTTCAACTGCAATACGTTGATGAGATCTAAAATGTATTATAATATGTCCAGAGCTACTGTTATCAGGACAGCTTTAAAAAAATACTTTATTATTTTTTTATAAATGACACTGTTGGTAATGCAATACTTCAGATAACAGGTACCTTATTATTTTTAATTAAGTTGAACTTCATGTTCCAACTATATAGATACTTAAGCTTTGATATAAATATTGAATTGGTTTATATTTTGCAGAAAGCTTGCAGTGTTGAACAAGTTATGGTTTCTTTCTCAGCTTCCAATTATTGAAAAAAATCGAGTGGTTGCTATTTGTTGATAATAAGTTGCTAAATTCTAGAATCAATAGCTTAATTTGAAGTATTATTGTATGTAGATCATTTATAAGAAAAGACGTATTCCCTGAACAGAAGCTCTTGTATAATTTTTACTATTTCTTATTAGTTGTACCTATCTATTCCAACAACTAAAGGGTCTTCCAATAGGGACTTTTGACTTTAACAGTTGATAGCGGCCATATTGTTGGAGCTACATCTATCGAATTGGCTCTCATTTATTTAGCCAAATCACTATACACGATTATAGAGTTCAAAACCATGTGAAAATTATAACATTGTTTTATCATTAAGGGTATTATGTTCGGGCAACGTTCCACATGCTTCGCCCATTATAGGGTCGCCATAATCATCCTACCGAGAAGATTATTTGCAGTGTGGTGGATAAGTTTGAGTCCACTGCTTCAGTAAACAATATACCAACGCTCGCATGAAGACGAAACGCAAGATCTGCCGCTATCCTTGAGATTATGCATGCTCACAAGAACCCAGCCTTTCGCAGATGACAACTTTGTGAATTTTATATTGTGGCTTGAGCCCGCACCCATACAAAATTTAACTGACTCACAAGCCAAAGGTAAACGACCACAGATAACGACGTGTGTTCTCTGAATGGGCTGACTCTAATTTTCATCAAAAATAACACATCTTCAGCGATGAGGCCCATTTCTGGATGAATGGGGTATGACAACATACAAAATTGCCAAATATAGGACGATACCAATCCACATGAGATACAAGGGCGTCCAATGCATGCTGAAAAAATCACTGTTTGGTATTGATTTTGAGCTTGCGGCGTCATCGGTCCATTTATCTTTGAGAACGCTAGGTTGGCTAGATCATGACCGCCAATGACTAGTGCGCTACAGGTCGATAATAATTTTCTTTGGTCTAAATTGGATGATGATAATATGGACATGCTACATAGCTCATGCCACATTGGACATTCTGCACATGCGATTTGAGGTCATTGTTATCTCACGTGGAGGTGATGTGAACCGGCCACCGAGATTTATATATTTAGCACGAAGTAGACGTAATGAAAAGCATAATGTATCAGACTCAGTAGTAATGGAGTATTGTTTCAAGATTTGGAGATTTGGCTGGTTCTTAAATATACAAGGTAATAATTTTTCGACATTACCTGTAACTTTGAAGCTTATGCTTAAAACTGTTACAATTGTTGAACTGTTGAGTTTAAAATACGCGTTAGACTTCCTTTAAAACTCAATTGATGAAATACTATTCATTGGTTTTTAATCTCAAGGTGGATTAAAAAAATATTAGGAATCCGTTAAAAACTGTATTTTTGCATAACTTTCTCCGACACGTTAAAAGGTCTGCATCGATACGTCGAAAATTATGAATAGGGATTTAGAATGTCTGCAATTTCAAAAATATTATTACTGGTATAATCACTTGCTGATTATAATCGAAAATAATGGTTTTTATTGTAAACGTATGTTATTTTGTATATTATTTTTTTGTAGGGCTTGTAAAGTCCATAAACTAAACTAAACTATAGCAGTTTCGCAAATGTATTCTACATTAAGAGTATTTTATTGGTATTCTTCTATCATATATATGGTTAAAAATACGTTGCAATCGCTAAAATTACTTGCGAAATTGGGGAACAGTAACCTAGATAGGAATGCCTTTTAACAACTTACTGTGCAACCTATAAGGATTTTCTCAAGGACAAAAAGTGTCAACCTGTAAGAACTTTTTGTAGTTAAACGAGGGTTTCGATTGTATATGCGCTGGTATCATTCTGATGTGGTGATCTGTTTTTTCTTGATTTCATTCATTAAGACGGGCGAACGGATAGCATTGTAAATTTCTGCTGTGAACAACCCAGTTATCTTAGCTTCCACTAATACATTGCTATGTCTCTACAAGTAATACGGAGGCGTGAATTGAATGCATTTAATAGACATCGTCAGAAGTATAAAGATATCCAAGAAGGCAAATCATCAAAAAAATTATTTGTATCATTACAAGTATAAACACTCTGTTAGGAGCACTATAGGAGAAAGTTGAAGATGGTGTGTAATAGACGTCATGGAAAGCAAGATATGTCCGTCTTATTATCTACAAGGGAATACTTTTTCGAGGCTCAGTCGGTTGAGAAAGGGCAGCTTCCTAATAGTAGACAGTTATAGGTTACTTTAATTAACTGTAGTCTGAGACACTAAAGAATATAAGGGCAATATACTTATTTCCTAAAACATCGTGTGATATCAACAAAAATTGTTTGATCTTTCATTGATTGTGATCTATCACTAAGGCTAAACTACGATTTTCTAGCGATGTAGATAATTTTTTGATCGCTGAAATTTACATTGTTATTTAATATCGTTTATCACGGCGATGTGAAAAGGATTTGCGTTAGCATAAGTTGCTTTGTTCGTTAGGCTATCTATGAGTAGGTACTCCCTACTTAAAATATTACCTTCATCTAACTCCTCCAAAAATAATCAATTATATAGACTTTACTCAATGTTTCAAAAATAGAAAGTGGACGTCCAATTACTTGCAAATATATTTAAATCAGTGTGAAAGTAAACACCTGTAATATGTGTATTTCTATTAAATGCATTAATTTTATTAAATAAAATACTATTTATGATACAGTTTTAGTATAGTTTAGTTTATTTACTTTACAAGATCTATTAAAAAATTATACAAAAACACATTCATACATTTTAAATCGATTTGAAATTTAGAGCATAGAACTTCACAACTTCACGGTGTCTGGTGTTCTTCTAATCGACTAATTACACCTCTTAGCTGCTGCTTATAAGGCGATTGTAGCCACTGAGGCAATATTTTGGCCCAATTTTTGAAGACCTCTATAATTTTACCGGCTTGTATCACTGTGACATTTAGGTAATATTTTATTATAATTTATATCATAAACAATGTTTCATTCATATTAATTTCATTGTTTTATCCAAGAATAGAATTTATTCACATTTTTTTATATGGATAAAAGGTAGATTAAGTTGTATAACACTGTATATATATATATATATATATATATATATATATATATATAATAGCAAGTGGAGTTGCCGAAACTAGTCAACATAATAAAAAATACAGTGTTATACAAACAAAATTAAAGTGTTTTATTAATTATTCAAACATGTATAATGAAGTAGAAGCTTCTTACATTAACAATATAAAAAATAAATATTTATTTTTCCCAGTTTTTAGTTTACCAAAAATAGGTTAATTATATTCTTCATCTTCATCCTCATCCTCATAATCCTCCTTGACTCTGTATCCATTGGAAAAGTTATCATACGAATCCGCACTATCAAATCCCAGCAACTTCTCTTTATTTTTATCATTATCAAATCGATTATCACTTTTAAATTTATGCACTGGATTATATCGTTCCGATTTTGATCCATATTGATGTTGGTACGCATGATACCTCTGCTTCGTATGAAAAACATGTTTCTCAGGTTTAATTGTTTTTGCAGGTTTATGTTTTTCATTTCCATGATGATAGTGATGGATGTGATGATGGTGGATGGTTTTCTCTTTTTTGATAATAACGGGTTGTTTAATAAATTCCATTGGAGGTTTAATATTGTAGAAATGGTTGATGTTTTTGTACGCTTCTTTCGGAGGTTTGTGGGATTTCGGTGTTGGGCGCTGTTTGTCGTGTTTATGTATGAATACAAGCTTGGTGTGGTGGTGATGTTTCAAAATTTTTGGCACGTGTATTTTGATCTGTACCCTGAAAATTAAAAACAATAAAATTAATACTTCCACCGTAAGGCAAAAAAATTATCACTTGATGTTTTAAGGTAAAAATATTATTGCGTTTTTGTATTGTTTACCACAGCTTAAACTTAAACACTATTCCTATAATTAATCTAAAGATTTTAGATATATGGATATCATTACAAAAATTGTATGAGTTATGTGAAGATGTTATTTATAATAAAAATTCGGTTAAATTCCTTTATTCACTGTTTTTATTTAATCATCAGATTATTTCCTATAAATAATAGATAGACTTTCGAAATACATATATGGAAAATCTTCAGAAGTGACTCAAAATGCAATTATCTTATCATTATTTAAAAAAAATCGATTAATATATTTTGTTGATAGGAAAAAAATTCAATACTGGATTGATGATTTATTAAGTTAAAATTTTCAGTAAGAAACATTCTTAGAAATTAAAGATATGAGAAAAAAAATACATCCATTGAGTGATTATTATATTAAGTTACAAATATAATAACCAATCTCACTTAATATACAGGGTGACTGACAAAAAACCTTTGGTGCTGTATCTCGCTTATTTTTGATCCGATTTGAATAAATAAAACATCAAATTAAATGATTTTTAAAAGACTTTAATATGAACTATACTGATATTTTTTCTTGTATCCAGTTTTTGACAAAAGACGATCAACTTTTTTTTTTCAAATTGCACTGTATATATATTTTGTACTGATCCGCAAGGAGATTTTTTTCTGAATCTAAATTTGTAAACGATTTTATCCATTCGTCAAACTAAAGTCGAGAAATTGAGGATTAAAAAAAAATTAAAAATCAAATACCCATAGTAAACAATATACGGAGCCTATTCCAAATGTCAAAAGTGACAGTGTCAGTCATTGGTATAATACTGCAATGATTTTTAATAATTTCATAATAAAAATGTTGCAAGATTTCAAAAACTGAAAAACGATTTCTGTAGAAGCACAACATTCTAGTACAGTGTTTGAAATATTGCAACATTTTAATTATGAAATAATTAAAAATCGTTGCAGTATTGTATCAATGGCTGTCACTGTCACTTTTGACATTTAAAATAGGGTCTGTATATTGTTTACAATGGATACTTGACTTTTTATTTATTTTTTTAATCCTCAATTTCTCGACTTAAGTTTGATGTATGGATAAATTTGTCTACAATTTTATATTCAGAAGAAAAATCTCCTTACGAATCAATAAAAATATATATACATTGCAATTTAAAAAAAAAATATTGATAGTATTTTGTCAAAAACTGGGTGCGAGAAAAAATAACAGTTCAGATCCTATTAAAGTCTTTTAAAAATGGTTTAATTTGATGTTTTATTTATTAAAATTGGATAAAAAATAAGAGAGATACAGCACCAAAGGTTTTTCGTCAGTCACCCTGTATAATGTACTATTCAATGTCTATTTCATATAATTAACCATTTGTAATGCCTTATTATTAATAAATAGAAGCCCTTAATGTTCTATAACTAACTGATACTTTTGAAACTTAAATAAAACTCTATAAAAGAAATAAAACATAATATAAAGAAGTAAAATTGTTTTTAGTGAGAGATAAACATCTTTATTTGAAAATAGTGTTTTATCATTGATAATACCACAATTACTACACTTCTTCTCTTCTTGTTTTTTACTTGTTTTTCCATTGGCTATCGACCGATAGTCTTTCAGTCAATTTTTATTTACGAAATTATTCACGGTTATCTATGAAACAAATTATTGTTGTAATTTTTTAAAATTTAAAGCAAATTATTCACTGTGTATAATTCTTGAGAAATAATTAAAAATCGCCATGTCAATTTGTATAATTAAAATTTTTAATGACATCTTGCTATCCATAAAAACAATTATTGTTTCATGGTGGTAATTAAATTAATTTTGTGAGTATCTATGATTCAGTTAATTACATCAACTCTTTAAAATTAATAACAGGTATATTTGTACTTACTTTTTATTATTTCTTCCACAGTCCACATCACAAATAGCAAATAAAATGTAAATACATATAAATATCCTCATTTTCACTATAATTTCTGTGGATCCTAAAATAAATTGAACTGATCAAACCCACAAAACGTCGCCGAGTTACTTATATTGATTTATGTACGGTAGTGGGGTATTTGTTCGGTATCAATTTATTCTGGTAGATGCATTAAACAACAATTTTTGCTGTGCAAATTAAATTAGTGCGGTTAACCAATACTCGGATTTAGCCATTATTGCAATGATCAATAGAGATCGGTGAGTGAAATTTATAAATTTTCTCCTGCACAATACACCCAAATAGCTTAAATACGTGTTTTGGTAATAGAGTAATATCTATTGTAACATGTATACGTAAACATTTAATATATTAATGTTTTCTCTCACACACTACATACGAGGGCCATCGTGAAGGTAGTACCCATTTAGGAATATAAAAAAAACTAGTTATATTTACAAATATTAACGTTTTTTTTTTGTTATGGACATACCGTAAACTACTTTTCTACATAGTGGTTACGCAAAATATAAGCATTTGCCGTATGTGACTAATTTTTGTATCCGAGTTCGAGCCTTGACGATGAATACCGCAAGGTCGAACATTGCGTTAAAAAATCTTCAAAGCTGAAGATTCACAACTGACGGTGTAATTTATTTTCTTCAACATTATAAACACTGAAATAAATAGTACAATCAATACCAACAAGACGTAACCTTGCACACATACAGCTAAAATACAACTGAACTTGTTAGCACACATCCAGCGGCTACTCTATTTGCCAGTGATCCGCACTGTTCAAACGATTACTACTTTGTTAACCTTCGTACATAACCTTAATAGTACCATGGATTTAAAAATTAATGGTTAATTATACCAGGTTAAGAATGTCAAAACACACACATAATTTTATTTATAAAAAATAGTTATAGTGATAATTTTATTGCATAAACAAAACTTTGAAACATTATTTATATAATTCTAATAAGTTTAAATTAAAAAAAAAACACTTTAAAATCAGAACATGACATACTTTGAAGACGCTTAATGTGAAGGTCATTTCTGTTGTTATTAACAAAGGAATTTGGCATCCGTTGCTCTAGTATAAAATGAAATTATTTTCTTCCTTATACAAATATTGAGAACATCCGTCCTAAATCAGCTCGTATTATACACGTAGTACCATCTAATCTAGTGACCGCATATCACAAGCAATTAACATAGATAATCAAATTATTTTTTCTGATGACTCTTGTATAGCATATAAATAATTTATAATTTATATATTGTATAGCATATAGATAATTTATACCTTTTATTAAATTAATATAACAAAGCCTTTCAATTATACATTAATTTTTACACTATAGTTTGTTTAATTATAAATTTTATTAATTATGACCTTGCTTTTATCGATCATCATATTATTTGTTAAATTTTTAACATGTAAAACCCAGTTAGCCAAAAAATTATTAATAACGTTAAAATCAGTACTATTAGCTATTTAAAGTAATTAAGATAAATATATTCTAAAAGTAGTATATAATAGCATACAAAATTCCTAATTAATACTATTCTTGCATATTTACAAACATGTTTTATTTTGTATCCTCAAAATTATTTTCAGGAATTATATTTCTCGATTTTTATGATATTTTTCTTCCTTAATAATATTTATCTTCTTAGTCCAGTTCTGATTATTTTATTAATATATTAATAAAAATGATGTCCCCTTCGTCAATTCATAACTGACATCTCTACTCTAATCCAGTAAACTTAAATTGGAATTACTTAAGTTGCTTTTTATCTAAATCAAAATTCCGTCTTCTTTTTTTGGTGTAAATCTCTATGACAAAACATACTATATTTATATTTGGGCATTTCCACGCCCACATGAGTATATTCTGAGTAAGTTTGAAAAAATTCAAATTGATAGCTATTGTTTTACCAATTTTAATCATCGCAATGTATAGAAGTTTAACAAAACTTTTTTTCTTTAACAATTATCTTAGAATATTTTGAAGACACGATTATAGATTTTTTATTTGATATTTAAATAGAGTATATTTTGATCGAATAAAAAAAATGTAATTGATAGCTTTTGTTTTCACTCATTTTGAAACTATCTGAATTTATGAACGTTCAAAAAACTACAAATTATTTTCCTCAGCAATTATCTTGGAATATTTTAAAAACACAAATTTAGATTTTTTATTGGATATTAAAATAGAGTCTATTTTGAGTAAGTTTGAAAAAAATCAAATCAATAGCTTTTGTTTTTACCCATTTCAACCACCTGAATGTATGTACGTTCAAAAAAACTACAAATTATTTTTTTCAGAAATTATCTTGGAATAGTTTGAAGATAGGATTTTAGATTTTTAAATGGATATTCAAGCAGAGTTTATTTTGATTTAATTAAAAAAATCAAATCAATAGCTTTTGTTTTTACTCATTTTAAAACCATCTGAATATAAGGACTTTCAACAAAACTAGAAATTATTTTTTACAGCAATTATCTTGGGATATTTTGAAGACATAATTTTAGATTTGTATTGAATATTAAAATAGAGTCTATTTTTAGTAAGTTTAACAAAATTCAAATCAATAGCTTTTGATTTTACCAATTTTAACCATCTGAATGCATGTACGTCCAACAAACCTACAATTTATTTTTCTCAGCAGTTATCTTGGAATAGTTTGAAGACGAGATTTTAAATTTTTAATTGGATATTTAAGCAGAGTTTATTTTGATTTAATAAGTAATTTAAATCGATAGCTTCTGTTTTTACTCATTTCAAAACTATATGAATGTAAGGACGTTCAACAAAACTTATTTTCTACAGCAAATATCTTGAAATATTTTAAAGACACAATTTTATATTTTTATTGGATATTATAATAGAGTCAATTCTTAGCATGTTTCAAAAATTCAAATCGATAGCTTCTATTTTTGCCCATCTTTAACCATCTGAATTTATAGAAGTTCAACAAAACTACAAAATTTTCCTCAGCAATTGCCTTAGAATATTGATGCCTTATAGGAACTTTTATAAAAAATTAAGAAAAGATAGGTTTTAATAAATTTGATTTTAAAAAATGTGAAGAATTTTAAAACCAAGTTTTTATATATTATGCTTTAGACAATTTGCATCCAAAACAGGAGGTAGCGTCCACTATTCTTCAATTTCACCACCCTCGACATATAATAGATACCATTGCAGCCTCTTTGTGTAAATCATGGCTTATCTACTACCACCTACACACCTTTTGCAAATTGTGCAAATTTTATGAAGAAACCTTTTCATATCTTAGAAGCCTTGCCTAAATTTTTACATTTCATGAAAAATATGTTATTTCAAAATTTTAATTGTAATATGCTACTTTGAAAAACATTTTCATGTTCTACAAACCACCAAGGGAAGATAAAGAGTGAAGTCTTTTTCAAACAAGTTCTGAAGCTGCTGAAGAGCAAGTTTTTTTTATCGTATTAAAATATATTTTTTTTTTCAGATTTCATTCCAAAATAGCACTATAAACGACACTCTAATCTTATCTTGGTTGAAAGTGAGTTATTCTAAAATTGAATTCAATCTAAGATATTCGAATAATTTTTAGAAAGATAACTTTTTTATTAACACAATTTCAACGCCGAAAAAAAAAATGTAAAAACAATTGGCACGTAAGTAAAATTTTCGATATTTACTTAAAATCATTCACGCATTATGATTAAGCAAAAAAATGCAAGTGTTCTTCAATGATGTGTAACAATAATTGGACGTAAACACCAAACGTGAATTTTTAATTAACGCAATTTCAACGCCGAAAAAATGTAAAAAAATTGAGACATAAGTAAAATTTTGGAAATTTACTTAAAATTATTCACGCTTTATGATTCTACAAAAAAATTACAAGAGTTTATTATTGGAATTTAAAAATAATCGCGCTTAGACGCAAAACGTGCATTTTTGAATTAGCCCAATTTTAATGTCAAAAAAAAATATAAAAACAATTGACATGTAAGCAAAATTTTTGAAATTTATTTAAAATTATTAACGCTTTATGATTCTACAAAAAAATATAAGAGTTTATTATTGTAATTTAAAAATAATCACGCTTAAACGCAAAACATGCATTTTTTAATTAGCACAATTTCAACGCCAGAAAAAAAATGTAAAAACAATTGGCACGTAAGTTAATTTTTTGAAATTTATTTAAAATTATTAACGCTTTATGATTCTACAAAAAAATTACAAGTGTTTATCATTGAAATTTAAAAATAATCGTGCTTAAACGCAAAACGTGCATTTTTTAATTAGGACAATTTCAACGCCAGAAAAAAATGTAAAAACAATTAGTATGTAAGTAACATTTTGGAAATTTACTTAAAATCATTCACGCTTTGTGATTCTATAAAAAATTTAAGTGTTTATTATTGAAATTTAAAAATAATCCGCTTAAACGCAAAACGTGCATTTTTTAGTTAGCACAATTTCAACACTAGAAAAAAATGTCAAAACAATTGGCACATAAGCAAATTTTTTGAAATTTACCTAAAATTGTTAACGCTTTGTAATTCTACAAAAAAATTACAAGTGTTCATCATTGAAATTTAAAAATAATTGCACTTAAACGCAAAACGTGCATTTTTTAAATATCCCAATTTCAAAGTAAAAAAATATGTATAAAAACAATTGGCATGTAAGTAAAATTTTGCAAATATACTTAAAATCATTCATGATTTGGGATTCTACAGAAAATTCAAGTGTTTATCATTGAAATTCAAAAATAATCGCACTTAAACGCAAAACATACATTTTTAATTAGCACAATTTCAACGCCAGAAAAAAATGAAAAAACAATTGGCACTAAGTAAAATTTTATAAATTTACTTAAAACGATTCACGCTTTATGCGTCTACAAAAAATTCAAGTGTTTATCATTGGAATTCAAAAATAATCGCGCTTAAACGCAAAAAGTGCCTTTTTAATTAGCACAATTTCAACTCCAGAAAAAAATGTAAAAACAATTTGCACGTAAGTAAAATTTTCGATATTTACTTAAAATCATTCACGCATTATGATTAAGCAAAAAATTCAAGTGTTCTTCAATGATGTGTAACAATAATTGGACGTAAACACAAAACGTGAATTTTTAATTAACGCAATTTCAAAAATGTAAAAAATTGAGACATAAGTAAAATTTTGGAAAATTACTTAAAATTATTCACGCTTTATGATTCTACAAAAAATTACAAGAGTTTATCATTGGAATTTAAAAATAATCGCGCTTAGACGCAAAACGTGATTTTTTAATTAGCCCAATTTCAATGTCAAAAAAAAATATAAAAACAATTGACATGTAAGCAAAATTTTTGAAATTTATTTAAAATTATTAACGCTTTATGATTCTACAAAAAAATGTAATAGTTTATTATTGAAATTTAAAAATAATCTCGCCTAAACGCAAAACGTGCATTTTTTAATTAGGACAATTTCAACGCCAGAAAAAAATGTAAAAACAATTGGCATATAAGTAAAATTTTGAAAATTTATTTAAAATCATTCACGCTTTGTGATTCTACAAAAAATTCAAGTGTTTATTATTGAAATTTAAAAATAATCCGCTTAAACGCAAAACGTGCATTTTTTAGTTAGCACAATTTCAACACTAGAAAAAAATGTAAAAACAATTGGCACATAAGCAATTTTTTTGAAATTTACCTAAAATTATTAACGCTTTGTGATTCTACAAAAAAATTACAAGTGTTTATCATTGAAATTTAAAAATAATTGCACTTAAACGCAAAACGTGCATTTTTTAAATAGCCCAATTTCAAAGTAAAAAAAAATGTATAGAAACAATTGGCATGTAAGTAAAATTTTCCAAATATACTTAAAATCATTAACGCTTTGGGATTCTACAGAAAATTCAAGTGTTTATCATTGAAATTAAAAAATAATCGCACTTAAACGCAAAACATACATTTTTTAATTAGCACAATTTCAACGCCAGAAAAAAATGAAAAAACAATTGGCACTAATTAAAATTTTGTAAATTTACTTGAAACGATTCACGCTATATGCGTCTACAAAAAATTCAAGTGTTTATCATTGAAATTCAAAAATAATCGCGCTTAAACGCAAAAAATGCCTTTTAATTAGCACAATTTCAACGCCAGAAAAAAAAATGTAAAAACAATTGGCACGTAAGTGCATTTTTTAATTAGCACAATTTCAAAAGTGTAAAAACAATTGGTAAAAGTAAAAGTAAAATTTTCGAAATTTACTTAGAATCATTTACGCCTAATGATTCTGCAAAAAAATACAAGTGTTCATCAATGAAATTTAAAAATATTATTTTCTGTTTTTTAATGGTTTAAGTTCATTAAAACAGTTTTCAGATTTTTTTAGAAAAAATAAAAATAATTTTGGCTGAGAGACTAGCAGTCGACAGATAATGATATAATAAGAAAAGAAATATAGTAATTGTCGTATTATTATATGCAACACTAAAAATAATAAATCAGTTTGTATCAGCTGAAGAAATAATTTTATGGCCTAGAAGCATGGATCAAAAGTAAATGATGGTCGGAGTTTGTCTATTTTATTCTTTGTCAAAAACATAAAATTACTGGGTTACACAGTTAAACTTCAACTTAATCTATAAAAATAATTTTTAATATAGTTTTTAAAAACTACAGTACACGTTTTAAACAGCATTCTAATCTGGTCTTGACTAATAGCAGCTGGACTGAGATATCTATTTCCAAGCAAATTTCTTAGACTTTGTTGCTACAGGACTAGTTCTCAGGTTCGATTACAGGAATAGTTAAAACTATATTTGGAAAAATCCAGCAAAAATAGTTAGATAGATTTTATTTACAAACTTTGCATCCAAAAATAATGTAACTAAAAAAAGATACCTTAATTGTACTTTTACCTTTGAGAAACAAAATGGTTCTCAAAGGTAAAAGTACAAGTCATAGGACCCTTGGAAAAAATCAGATGATAATTTTTTTTCAAAGCTACTTATTAAACTTCATCTAAAGGTTGAAGTTAATAAAGAAAAAATTGTTTCCAATAAAATCTTCATTGTATTCTTGTATATTTGTTTTAGAAAGAGTAGTAAAAATTGTAAAACAACATTCTAATTTTGTTTTAGCTAAAGGCTAAGCTAGATTTCCCAGCTGTTTTACCACGACATATATTAAAATATTTTTTGGCACAAAAAATAGCATACAAAAATCGTTCTAATAACAAACGACATTCTAATTGGATTATGCCAGCTTGAGATACATTTTTTATGTACTAGAAGAATTCGTTTGAAATGCTCTAAATTAAATTTCTAAACTTCGTCAAAAATGTGGTAGATGACCACAATTTTCATAATTTATTTTTTTTTCGTGAAATGCAACTATTCTTAAGCTAAATTTAACCAATTTTCAAATGTGATTTTCTAATCAAATATTAGTTTATTGAAAAATTAAATATTAAAATCCTTAAATTCGTTGTAAAAAAGTTGAATTATTATTAGTTTATATTTAATTTTTGTTAAAATAATTTTTTAAGCAAATTTCAATTACTTTTGATAAACTTCTACGTTTCCTTAAAAAGCTTTTAAATGATTTAAGAAAGTTTTCAACTATTCTTAATTTATTTCAATTGTTTCTGTTTTTTGTATAATTCTATTAAATTTTAAATTGATCTTTATTATTTTTTCTCTTAATAAAGGTGTTTATTTTTGAAATATTTTGGATATATTAATTTTAAAAAAATCTTATTGTTTAATAATGCAATGATAATAACTATAGTCATTTCCTTTTTTCATCCTTTTTCCACCCAAGTTTCATCAAAATTCTAACACGAGCACTACCTTCTCTCGCCCTTTTCGTTTCTTTACATACATTCCTCACACACTCCTTCACACTCTTCTGCCAAATGCTTCCAAGTATCCCTTCCACGCAAACATAATACTTATTTTCCATAACTCTCTCCCATCCAGCTTTTCCTCCCTCTCTCTCCTAATTTACATCTAGCTCCTATCAAAATGACTTTTTCCTCTATACCAAGCTGAGTGTTATTCAGGTATCTAGGCATTCTCTCATCCACTTGCCACCTTTTAAACATGTTATAATATTCATCTCTTTCAATAAAACCCCACCTTTCATGAATTTCAATTTCCTCCACTCTCTCTTTCACCCAAGTCGCTACGTTTACTCTATGCTCTAACTATCTATTGATTACATTCTCTGATAAATCTACTTTTTCATACATTCTCTTTCTATCTATTTTCCACATAGAGATTCCTACACTCATCTACGCTTTCCATACCCATTTTACCAGTCTGTATTCCTCTAATCCACACAACTTTATTTCATAACACGTTATTCTTTTCATTGCCTCATTGCTTCATATTGCAGACTCACTCTATTTGTTACCTGAAACACTATGTATATTGGAGTTGATTTTTTAACCCCAAGCATATGCTTTAGGAACCGTAGTTGCTCTCTCTCTGTACAATAATATATTCTTGCTCCACATACTTCCACACCATATATTAAAATTAACTTCACACACACATTCTATAATATAAAAACCACTCGAAAATTGTTCACCAACCATTTTCCCACTTTTCTCTTATAAATACTCCACGTTTTGATTTACTTTTGCCTTTGCTTGCACTAATTTACATAATCCACGTATCCGCATGTACTTTTAAAAATAAATCCTAAAAGCTTGAATGCTTCAATCACTCCCCTTATAATTCCATCTTCAGTTCCGCAAGGATGTCCACTGTTTTCTCTACATGTTTTATCTGTTCTTGCAATGACACTCTTATACATGCCCCCATGCCGGTGGCGATTAAAATTTGCAGCAAAAGCTTAACCTCATAGAGGGATTAGAAATTAAGGGAGTCATCGAAAATTGGATTAATATTTTGAACAATCAGCAGGAGCTAATTTAGGCCGACATCATTCTAATCGTAGGGTTTTCCGTCCATTAATACTACCTGCTCCATCATATATAGTTGTACATGTCTTAATTTTAATTAGTTTAAGCTAATTTAAACTCTAAATAATCTGTGAAGACCAAGTCAGGCAATTGAAAATAAAAACATTACTCAACAAAAAACGTGTTCTTTAACTTTCATTCTTCTTACTTCTTGCCTTGAAAATCCACTGTTGACTATATAATCAATCACTGTCGATCCATGTGGCCAAGTGTATGTTTTCTTACCTTTTCCACCCCATTCTGTGCTTCAATTTAATATTTCCCATTCTTCTTCCATCACCTGTCCCTTTCATCTTCCTACCCTCGCGAGATCTTTCAATCACTGTACCGTCATCGCTAATCTCAGCCCTCGTTTCCCTAAATCTTGTATTAAAATTACCCCTTAAACCCATCTTCCTCCTTCGTCAGATCTATAATCTATTTATTCTTATTTAATACCAGTTTTTATTAATATACAAATTTATTTGATCCTGCTCATTTTTAACCCATGCCAGACTTTCTCAATTCTCTGTTAACTCTATCTTGTAATTTTTCTCATTCCTTGTATTATTTCACCCTTTATTTCGCTGCAGACTTTGTTGCCTCTCTCAATGGTCACTTAAATCCCTCTAGTAGCCAGCCCTTTATTTCCTCCCACTCTGACTTTGACTTTATCAGGTTTACACTAATCCCACAATATCATTTACAGTTACCCGATTTTCGAAATCTTTTTGCCACCAAAACCCTATAGTTATAAATCCTGCATTATCCAAAATGCTATCATTCTTATTTTGATTGCCTTTGCCATTCCGTATTGCTTTTGTTAGTTTTTTTTGTAGTATCTGATATTTTCTTCATACCATTTTCTAAATCATCCAAAGCATATCTCTCTTCGTTTATTATGAATGAGGAACTATATTAGATGTTTGTAGTCGTACGGCCAACTTAATCAGATTAAAGCCACCAAAAGCACAGTTTGGGAATAAAAGCATCTCAATAAAATAATAAATAAACTTAAGAGGATATTGAAAATATTTGAAGAACTCTTTTGTAAATAAGAAAAACGTAGAGCTTTCAAAATATCACTTAATTAAAAACACAGTTATATTCCTTTCTTCACTGTTTAATCAAAATATATTAATATTAGATATTTAAGAAAAGAAGAAAAGATGTTGTCTGTCAGCTTAAGTGCGTAGCAAAAATAGTATGCTTCTCACATTGTATTGAGAATACTCTTCTATGTAAACATGTATTGCACGACCGATGATTTATCGAAAGATATTTTGCTAACAATATGGCCATAGACATAAATGAATAAATGAATGAATGAACAAACTTTCGACTAAGACCTAGTCATTAAAAAACATAAAGTTATCAAACATATACTTTATATTTGACAACGACTGTTAATCGAAACTGTAGTCACTTCTGATTTTAAATAAAGTGGTTAATGTCATCGTATCTCCTTCTTCATCAAGTGAATGATTAAATAAATTAATAAATAAATGAAAGAATAAATAAAAGAAGGAATATATCAATGAGTTATTAAGAGAAAGAACAAAAAATTAACGAATGATTGAATAATTGAACTAATAAATAAATAAATTACATTAAAATCAAACATATAAGCAACATACATTTTATATCAAATTTAAGTGTCTCACAGTGAAGAATAATTGAATACCAAAGGTTCGCAGTTTGATCTTGGCACCTAGCTGACCGTTAGCATATTACTGACAACATATGTGTTATCCGCACGTTAATTTTTTGCGCACGCGCTATCTAGCTGTTCAGTTTTTGATTAGAAGTCGGAAGTTAGGATTTTATTAGGAATTATAATTTAATTGAAAAATATTCATTCTAGAGATAAAATATGTAATATGTATAAACATCAACCAAGACAGACGTATTCAATAAACCATCTACTTTAATCTAGAATGTGTATGAATATTTAAAGAAACTAGATAAATGCAAATGATACACAATCTCGAGGTTGAGATTGAAGCCGCCAATACTATATTTAAGAGTCAATACTATAGTTAAGAGTCATGGGCGTGTTATTTAGCAAATAAGAAAAGGTTCTGGAGATGTAGAAAATGTATACATATGTGACGTTGATACAAAGAAGGGGGCAACTGACTGCTGGCTGCTTAAACTCTAAGAAAATTTGTGCAATTAATATAAGTAAAAGGACAGCAAGAATTCGTTCAATTTTTATGAACATTTCAGATAATACTTAAATAATCCACACTAAGAAATGATTAAAATTTCAACAAAAAATTATGGTAACTTTTTCACTTTTTAGACGTTAAAGTAAAAAAACACTTTATAAATTTTCAAAAACACTTTATTGCATTAAATTCGCAACAATTGTTTCGCCACACTCTAGCTTCTTCAGGCGAAGAAATGGTATCCTTAGAAGTTTGTGTGTGGCCTCAAGGCTCTCCTCTCTCACCTCTGTTGTATAACATTTTTTGCGTTGATATCTATAACCCTGATCCTCTCTACTTCAATCCATCCAAATACCTCCTGCAATTCGCTGATGATACTGCCCTAATTACACATGCTCCCACACTACCAAAAGTCCTTCAATCCCTTCAAGAGCTAATTGACTCCCTTCAATGCTGGTTTGCAAAATGGCGCATTAAAATAAATCCTCATAAATCGCAACTCCTAATTCCTTATCATCGCACCAATAACTCACCTTACAAAATCCATATTTCCCAAACTATGATCCCTCCCTCAGTTTCCGTAAAATACCTGGGCATAACCATAGATCAAAAAATTAGTTTTAAAAAACATACAGCCATAGTAAAAAGCAAAATTACTTCTAGGGCAAAATGCTTTAGAAGTTTAACGTATAAAAACAGAGGTATTAATACAAGAACAGCTGTTAAAATATATAAAATGATCTGCCGTCCATTACTTGATTATGGTTGTGCCCTCTATCCCAACCCCACCAACCCAACCTCCCGCAACATCGAAGTTAGCGAGCGAGCATCCCTCCGTATCCTAACTAAACTCCGCCATCCTCTTAATCCTCTACACAATCCTTCTAACCAACTCCTCTATGATACTACTTTAGTTATCCCCATCTTAGAACGCCTTCGATTCCTATTAGAAAAATTCTCGAAAAATCCTTTCAACTTCCACATATTATCCTTATATTGTCTTTTCAGAAATCCAAGTATAAACCCTAAATTTAAAAAACCTAATTCCACTATATTTGACTTCAAACTTCAAAACAAGGCAGAAAGACTTGTCGATAGCCTTTTGACGAACTATCTCACTAACTCATCATTCAATATTTATTATTTAAATGTAAACATGTATAAAGTTTGTCAATAAAAATGTGTATTATTATTAAAAATACTAAAGGAACTACAAAATACTGTAAACTTCATGAGCCATAAATTTGACGAAATTCAAAAGGAAAATAAAGACCTGAAAAAACTACTAAAGGATAACAAAAAACAAAACGAGGAAATGAAGGAACGAATACAAACACTTGAGAATATATTAGAAAAAACTGAGAAAGAGAAAATTAAAAATAATATAATAATTATAGGAGTACAAAAACAAGAAAAAAAATGAAAAAACAGAAGAAGTTGTAACAAAAATTATAAAAGGCCTAAACATTAATATTGAAGAATTATTATTAATGCAAATAGAAAAGAACAAAGACAAAGTAATGATAAAGTAATGATAACAGCCCAATAATAGTTGAACTTAAAGCAAAAACGGCAAAAGAAAGTATTTTAAATGCTAGGAAAACGATAGGCTCTATAACTAGTACTGAATGTGGACTGAAAGGAAAAACAAATGAAATATATATGTTACGGTAAATGTAAACTCTTGGGAAATGTACACTTTACATACTCTTATCTTCATGTTTTAAGAAGAGTTGGAATAAAATATAAATTAAAAATGTTGTTGCAGTAAAAAAATATTTATTTAAATAAACATAATACAAAATGCTTTAATAACGAAAATTATTTTAATTAAAAAATGTAAATGACAAACAAAACATACTCTTCTTTGCATATTATATAATATGTCGTTGGTTAGGTTAGGTTAGGTTAGGTTAGGTAGGGTACATAAACATAAAAACATTAACATTATATATAGAGCATTTGCACGAAATGTGTAACGTGAAATAGCAGCGCCTACTGTACTAGCCGAAACGGTAGTTCGCGTACCACTACAAGTGCACATGCACACCACATTACTAGCACTTGCGATTTCGTATTTTGTATGCTCACATTTACCAAAACGACATGGTCATTCTGAATTCAATGTACATTTCCCTTCTTTGAAATTGTAAATGTTAGTTGAATGCACATTACCCAAACGAGGAGGCAAATGTGCACATTTACCGGAAAATGTGTACATTTGCCGCAATATCTACTTTTACCGTAACATATATAAATGAGCAACTCATATCCTTAGCTAACGACTTGTTCTACAAGGCAAGAGTACTAAAGAAAAAGTATAAGTACAAATACTTATGGACTAGAGATGGTAATATTTGTATTAAAAAAATCAGAAAATTTAGAAAACATATGTTAATGTTTAGATCAACCAAATGAATAAACAAACAAATAACAAAAGTGTTAAAATGAATACCATATACCTACATAACGTTAGAAGCATCGTAAACAAATTCCATGAAATTGAAATTTTACCAATAATACAAAATAATCCCAAAATAATCGCACTAACAGAAACGTGGCTATCACCAAATAATGAACACCTATACACACTAGAAAATTATAACGTAGAATTCAACTCCAGAGGCACGAGAGGAGGCGGTCTCGCAATATATATATAAGACACGACACAAAATACAAGACAATAGCAAATAAAACAATAAGCAAAATACAATTTTTAACCATAGAAATAATAAAGGTCAATTTACAAATTACTCTAATTTATAAACCTCCACAAGTTACACTACAAACATTAAAAAATACACAAACAAATCACATATTTAAGAAAAATCAAGCACATGTACTGATAGGAGATATAAATATCAACTTATTAGAAAAAAATAAAATAACAGAAGAATATAAAAACATAATAATAGAAAACAATTATAAAATACGAAATAAAGTATGCTCAAAATCGTATACGATATTTAATGAAAATGGCAAAAATTCAATAATAGACCATGTAATTACCAACAAACCTAAACTAATAAACAAAATACAAATCACAGAATCAAGCATGTCGGACCACAATTCCATAAATATTCAAATAGATGAACTGGATCAAGTAAACTACAAATATCAAGTGTATAGCGCTACAAAAATAAACTACGACCAATGCAAACACGAAATAAATAACATTAATATAAATTAAATAAATAATTTTGAACAATTATCAATTACTCTAGAAAATATCATTCGAAGTAATCAAAGAACCACATAGATAAAAAGAAGGAGACAAAATCCTTGGATTAATAAAGAAATAATAAAGAAAATCAACAAGAGAAATCAACTACAGAATAAATATAATAAAAATCCGACAAAGGAAAATATAAAAGAAGAATATTACAGACATAAAAAAGAAACTACAAAAATCATAAAAAGGATAAAAAGTCAATACTATAAAAGACAGTTCGAAAATAACAAACACAACACAAAAAACCTAATAAACAAACAAATAAAAACAAAAGAAAATGAGGAAAAAGGAATTGGAGAAATTAGAACAAAAAATGGAACTCTTACCAAAAACACAAAAGAAATAGCAAACGAAATAAACTATTACTTTAAAAACATTGGAAAAGACTTATCAGATGAACAAATTAAAAATACACATAAAATTTCAACAACAACAACAGTAACGAAAAAACCCATACCTACATTGACCTTCCGACTAACTAACTATAAAGAATTTAACAACAGTATTATGGATCTAAATGAATATAAAACTTCTGGATTTGACAAGATCTCAAATAAACTAATAAAACAAAATAATGTAATTCTTACAAATATACTAGTAAAATTAATAAATAAAGTTATAACAGAAAGAATATACCCCGAATACATGAAAAAAACAATAATAATCCCAATACACAAAAAAGGTGACAAAGCAAGTCCGGAAAACTATAGACCTATTTCAATTCTCTCTAATTTAAATAAAATACTAGAAAAAGTCTTACAAAGTCAAATAACTGATCACCTAAACATGCACAAAATTATCCATCAACAACAATACGCATTTCAAAAGCACACAGGAACAGCATCGGCAGCATATGACTTAATAAACCAAATCAAAACGAATCTACAAGAAAAAGAAAAAGTAGTGGGGATTTTCACTGATATGAAGAAGGCCTTCGATACAGTTTCAAAAAGCAAACTAATAGAAAAACTAAAGGCCATGGGAATCAGGAATCAAAAAGACATACAACTTATAAAGACTTACTTAACAAACAGACAATAACAAAAATTAAAAATGAGGAGAGCATACCGATGTTCTCAGAATATGGAATACCATAAGGAGGTATACTACCAACACCATACATAATGTACACCAATGAAGTTAGAACTAGATCTAAATGGCAAACCATATATATATATATATATATATATATATATATATATATATATATTTATTTGCAACATGTAAGAATCGACCTACGTTTTTTATTCCAACGCCACCCGGGACTGCAATAATTTTTGGACACCCGTTATATATATATATATATATGCAGATGATACCTGCATTATATATAATGGAAAAAACTATACCGAAATCCAAGAAAAGATTAATAATGATTTAACACTATTAGAAACTTGGTACTTTAACAACCTTCTAACAATCAACGAAGATAAAACAACTTACATGGTGTTTAATGAAAAATTCCCACTACCAGATCTTAAAATAACAATAAAAGGAAAGGACATCAAACAAATCAAAGAAGTAGATTACTTGGGACTAAAAATCCAAGAGAATCTCAAATGGGATGCGCACATCAACAAACTACTCCAACAAAATACTAAAACTTTGGCAGCAATCGACAAAATACGTAGTTACGTACCTTCAACCGCAAAAAAATCTATATATCATGCCCTGTTTACTTCAGAAAATAATTACCTATGTAACATCTGGGGAAACACAACAAAAAAAAAATATGACAAAAATACAGATACAACAAAATAAAATGCTAAAAAACCTTTACAAATTAGATAAAAGAACTAGTACCGTAGAACTATATAAAAAGACCCAGGAATTAAACATAAAAAACCTCATAACATTAAACAACCTACTCTTCATATATAAAATTAAAAATAATCTTATAAAGACAAATATATCACTAAGGACTGAAAAAATCACAAAAAACAATATACACAGCTCTTAACAACAGAGATTACCAAACAATTTAACAACCTAAATGTAGAAATCCGGAGTCTTAAATACCCGGCTTATAAATTAAAGATTAAAAACTTACTCCTGAATGGCAAAATATAAATTGAAGAAACAGAGAACAACACATAAATCCCTCAATGCCAATAGCCCGAGATGGATCAGATGCCCCAGATTGTCGAGGTGAAGACCGAGGGAGAAACACCAAAAAAGCCAACTACAAATTAATGGTTTTTTTTAATGTATATATATATATATATATATATATATATATAAAATATGATGTATAATGCATGTAATTTGATAGTGTAAATAAAATTCTATAACTTCAAAAATAAAAATCATGTCTGAATAACAAATTCAGGATGGACCTGAGAAGATAATCAGACATTATTTATATCTAAGCAGAATTACTGCGTGATAAAGAAAGTATGTAATGGTAAACTCGGTAATGATTTTCTGTAAATAGTATAAACTATTATAAAAAAACGGCACATGCTGTTTTAAAATTGCTTTTGCAGTTTACAAGATGATTGGATAGGCTTCAGAATCTTTTTTGATAATATATATATTTGATTAAATGGTTCACAACAAAGGAAACAACTATTTGCTAGTATAACATGGTCAGCTCATTCAAACGTAACGAAATTGATGTTTTTGGACTATTTTTTACTATAATTTTAAAATTTCACACCGACATTAACTTATAGAAGAAGAAATAATTATAAAGAATACACATATCCTAGAAAATGCAAAAATATTTCCTCAATAGCCAGAATCGCCTGGTAATCATCAAGTGCTAAGTCGAGTGGGAAAACAACAGGCTACGAGATGTATGTTCCAAGTATTTGAGATCTTTAGAATTATGTATGTATTTTTATCTTTAAAGTATATGAATGAAAAGATCTATTCCCTGAGTCTCACAAAGGTAAGAAATATGTCATCATAGTAATGAATTACTTTAGTAAATGGTTAAAGTTATACTCGATACCAAGCCAAGACACATTAAATTAAACGAATCTAATCTTTGACAAGAGGTATGCAAAATCCTTAAAATTAACACGAAGGTAGCAACAGCTTTACACCTCTAATCAGATGGTACGGCAAAACAGATGGATTTGTTAATTGCTATTTATTGAAGGTAATGCATAAGCATCAAAGAGACTAGGTTCACGATCTTTATTTGCTTTTTTTGTTTGCCTACTCAGCAGTATAACAAGCAGTTAGATGGATCCCAGCAATCATCTTCATGGTTTTAGCTGTAAAAAGAAGTGGCAACGGAAAATTTATAGGTGATTTGCATTATGAGCAAAATTAGTCACAACATATAGTACATGATCAAATATCTAGCGATTAAATAAAAATTGTTATACAGTAAAGATGTGCAACACAAGTTTATTTAATCCACAAGAACATCTAGACTTCAACAAACCTCTGAAGATTAACCATAACAAATTCTAACAAGGTAGTATATCGGATTTAATAATAATAATAATAAAAATATTTCTTTCTTGTCCAACAGATAAACCACGAGAGGATCAAAACCATACCTAAAGTAAAGCAAAAGTTGTTTTATCATCTACTAGTTTGAACATTGCTGAATAATGAAGAATCAGCTAAAAAGGAAATGGCTTAGCATTCTGACAGATATTTTACAATGTATGTTGTGTGATTTCAGAAAGACAACGGGACCTAATTATCTCTAGATTTTTGTCTAGCCCATTATGTAGCAAAAGATTCACTAAGATTGTAGGGACTAGAAATAGGTGTTCACTAAAATATACTATCTACTTACGAATACAAGAATATATGTAAACGCACTAAAAAATTAAATTTCTTAGCAAGGAATCAAGTTACAAGATTATTTTGAAGATTGGAACAATTGGATTCGAAAATAATTAGTACTACTATGCATTAATAATTTAAGAAACATTCAGCATGATGTAAGCATAGATGACCATTTTTCTCGTAGGTAAGGTAGAATACTTTTGTAGACTACTGAATTACTAATTTTAGAACGAAATATATCTAAAAAGATCGTTCGAAGTTGGAGCAAAAAATTTAAGGCTTTGTTGAAATAGCGGATGGAAACACATTATTGTTAGATATATATTTGTTTAAAATTTCAAATCATGAAGGTTTTTTCTTTTCATTAGAAACCTCTCAAGACCTTTTAGACTGAATTCATATACTTTTCCGATTAATAATTAAAATGCAATCCTTGAGCGTTCTAAAAATAATGTCAATTTTTTATTTATCTTTAATGAAACTCGATATTTACTTAAATTCTGTTAGCAAATGGTTTTATACATTGTTCTTTGATAATGAAGTGATCACTATTTTAGCTATAAATTATATCATTATTCCAAATATATAAATTATAGAGTTAGATCTCCTTCTAGAAAAATATGTGTATATGACATAAATTAAAACTCATGAAACTGCATAAACACTTTATTTTATAATAAAATCGTTTATTTTAGTAAGAACTCTTATATTTATTTTTTATAATATCAGCACCTTTCTCGGCGATCATAATAGTTGGTGCATTCGTGTTTCTGCTGACAATTACAGGCATTATACTTGCATCAATAACTCGCAAACTTCTAATCCCGTGCACTTTCAACCTCGGATTTACGACTGCATTTTCGTCGGTTTTCGGTCCCATTTTACACGTTCCAGCACTGTGGTAATGCATGAACGCCAAGTGTCTGATCTGGCATTTCCAAAAATCATCGGTGTCGAATTTTATCGAGTTGCATTCGTCTATATCCAGTCGTAATAATTCTGCACGAAACTTCTGCATTATGTTTGTGTCTATTAATTTCTTCAATGATCCAATAGCGAGTATCAAGTTAGTCATATCTGTTTCGTTTTTGTCGGTTAGAAGATTACTAATGATACGTGGCTGGTCGGAAGGATTTTTCGATCTTAGCAAAATCTCTCCTCTAAATTTCACCTTAGCAAGAAATATCGAGATACTGATAAGATCATGCTTCTTGCCTAATTCAATAGTGTTGTCTATTATGTCCTTCCTAACACCCATGCTTTCGAAAGATAATTTAATTCCGCGTGTATTATTTTTTGGAACGTAGCTAAAATATATATTAGAATCAGGAATATTTTTATTTGTTGCACATTGTGAAAGCATAAGATTTAAATCTGCACCTTTTGCAAATGGACCTGTTCTATGAACACAATATTCTAAAGCATTATAGGAAGGATCTTCTACGGCATTAGTGTTGTTGAGATTAATTTTTAAAAATAAACCACGCAACCCTATATGATCCTGGTAATTTTTTCCAACTCTAAGGTTTTTAATAACAGGTATACGCATCGCTTCTAGATGCTCTTGTGGTCCAATTCCGGATAGCATTAGTATTTGTGGTGAACCGATTGCACCTGCTGATAATATGACTTCTTTTTTGGAAAACAATGTTATTTTCTTCCCCTCGATAACAACTTTTACTCCAGCTGCTTTATGTTTTTTGATTATAACCTTTTCTACTCGAGCGTATACTGCTATGTACAAATTTTTTCTTTGTTTCGATGAAGATATATATGCTTTTGCACAACTGCTTCTCGTACCGTTTTCAATGGTATTCAAATACTCGAAAAGTCCTATGTTCTGTTCAGACTTGCTAAAACGTATCTTAGCCTCTAAAGCAGTTTTGATTAAAATATCTCGTACTATATTTTTTGAATTTGAGTATGAAACTCCAACAGGACCATTGGTTCCGTAGTCAACTCCACCTTTATTATCAACGACGTGTTCAGCTTTTTTGAAATATTGATGAATACTGTTCCAGTCCCATCCACCATTTCCCATTCTCTTCCACTCGTTGTAATCTTCCTCAACACCTCTAAGGTAAACCATGCCGTTCGTGCTGCTCGAACCTCCTAGTACTTTTCCTTTTGGGAGATTGCACCTTTTATTTTCGAAACCGAGACATGATGCGTTGGATTTTTCTATTCGGTAGTTCCAATCCAAATCCGTTTTGCCAAATCTGTAGCTGTATGAAGGGATCTGAAATGTTAATTCAATAAATAATCTCAATATTTTAATTTGTTACATAATCTTTAGATAAATGTAAACACTAAATTAAAACTCTTGTTATGTTTTTTTTTTACCTTACCACTATGATTAAAGTTTTAAAGGTCATTATCAAGTGAAAATTGTAAATACCTACTAACAAAGTTGACCGGAACTCCCCAACACCTACTGTGTACTTGAAAAACTGAATGCACGGCGAAAGTCGGAAAGCCTATGCTTCTTGTAGAAGAGCTAAAAAGAATCCCCTGGCAGAAACTCCTGGACTTCATAGAAGACACAGGAGTACACATGGAGTAAAACATCCAGAGGCGCACAAAAGGACCACGGAGACCGCAGTGCAGGGACGCTAAGCGATGAGGAAAAAAAAGTTGACTCGAGATATTTAAAGATTTCTTAAGGGGTAAGATTCGTATGTCCAAAATTCTACCTAGCTCAGGATAAAGACACCCATACATCAAGAGGGCTGATGATATCATCCTTAAAAAGATATTGGTGAGCACATGAAAAAGTAGCAAATGGTAATAGGAATTCTCACTCACATATGGAGTTGAACTCTCTAAAAATAAAAAAAGAACTGATAAAGAAGTATTTTCCCACACAGAAAATTGAATCTTCTTTCACATAAGGGTATGTCTATACAAAAGGTAAATAGATTTTCTAGAAATTAAATACAAATCTTTTTAGGAAAACTATTTAAAAGTCCAAAAAGTATTTCCAAAAAGTGATAACCGACGACAAAAATGTTGCGCTGCTTCTGGAAGAGGCTAGCATGTCTTACAAAAGGTGTACCTTTATAACTCAGGTGAGATATTTACAATAGAAATATTTAGAATTCAAAGACTAAAAAAACAAAAGCTGTAAGCTAAGAATGCAGTATGAAGTTAATCTACAGAAGATTTGTTAGATGTTAGAGAGACAACTTTCTGAAGAAGGAGAGAAAAAATAAAAAAATAAAAAATAAACGTCTAAAAGAAATGACTTGACGTTGCATTTTCAAGAGACTCTTATATTTTCTTACAAATTTAAAAGTTTATATAACTCAGATAGAACAAAATTTATTAGTCCATTCCAAATTAGATAAAAAGTATTTTAAAAATTAACTGAAAAGTTGAAATTAATTAAAAACTAAAAGCCAAGAACGCAAAATAAAGTCAAAGTCTTAGCGCTTCTTCTAAAAGACGTTCTTTCAAAAAGACAAGCCAATATAAACTTCTTAACTTTCATTCGCCTAAATAAGCAACAAATTTGCGAAATAATTGTTGTGAAAATAAACGTACTTTTTTGAAAATCAAAGACGTCTACATAACCTTATTAAACAAAAGGATATGGATTTTCAACATCTTAAAGCCTTATCAATTAACAAAGCCAATATAACTTGGATAGAATAAAATTTTCCAATCCATAAAATATTTGTTGGAGATTGGATACAATACGCTCTCAAGAAGTATTCGAAAACCTAAGAAGTAAAAGGCTACAAGAAATTAAGAACTGAAAGCGAAGAATATTTAAAAATAAAAATGACATTGCGTTCTTCAAGAAGAGGTTCTCATCTTCTCGGGTAGAAGGAAATTTACCAATTCATAGTAGATTTTGTGAGAAGCTTTTTAAAGAAGTATTTAGAAATCTAAGAACTAAAAGGTTAAAAGAAATTTAGAAAGTCAAAATCTCATAAAGGAGTCAAAGAAACTTCTGGAAGAGTTTCTTATCTTCTCTTACAAAATGGGCGGAAAGAAATTTATAAGTTTACGAACTGATAAGGATGTATCTTGTACAACCTTATTGGAAAAACTACAAAAAATTAATCTTAAGGCCTAAAACGTGTAGGCTGAAATTAAGTTATCTACTATTATTTTACAAATAGTTTGACTAACATATGGCATATTTATTAGAAATCAAATGCGAAATTTTCTAAAAACGGTGTATTTAACTCACAAAAGTATTAAGACTTTCAAAAATAACTTGTAAAGAAGTATTTTCAATAACAGAATATCTGAAACCGGAAAAGGTATTGCAAAGTCAATGACATCGCGCTTCTTGTGAGGCTCTAACCTTTGCTCATAAAGCATGCCTATATAACCATAGAAAAGTTGTAAAGAGATTAGATACGAAGCTTACTGAAGAGAATTAAGGAACTAAAAGAAATAAAGAACTGAGAGCAAAAAATGCAGAATTAACTTAATAACATCAGGTTACTTGTGGAAGAGGCGCCCTTCTTTTCTAACAAAATGTCAAGCTCATATAACAACGTAGAAGAAGAAACCAATGTAAAGAAACTTTTAGAGATAAGCTTCGAAACTTTCTAAAAAGAACTAGCGGATAGAAAGAAATGAAGAACTAAAAACCAAAAATGCAGGATTAAGTTAATGACTTCAGGCTGCTTTTAGAAGAGGTCCCATTTTCTATAACAAAAAGGCAAGCTCATATAACTAGAGTACAAACCCATATTAGTTTATATTTGATCTTTTTAAAGTATCTAAGAATAATTAAAAGACTTAAAAGCTAAGAACGTAGGATAAAGTCAATAATAACGCAATGTTTCTGGAAGAGACTCCCATTTTCTCTTACAAAACTCGAGCCTATATAATTTTTGTGGAAGATAATTTACCAACCCATAGTAAGTCTTTTTAAGATTAGATACTTTATTCTTTATTCTTTACAACTTTGTTCTTCTTGCTTATAAAATATTCACAAAATAATACATAAATTAATGAACCCCGTACATAAAACCCAATAAGAACTAAAAAACCAAATAAAATTCAGAACTGAAAGCAAAGAACACAGAATGAATTCAAATATTTTGCGTTGCCTACGAAAGAGACTCTTACCTTCTTTCACAAAAAGAGTACAAAGTAGTTTACCAACCCATGGTTACTCTGTTAGAGACTAGAAATAAATCAATATTGATAAATTTAAGAAGAACTAATGAAGAAATGTTCTCAACAACTTTGTTGAAAACACTACAGCAAATTTAGAACTGGTAGCTCAAAACGCGCAAATTTAACTCAAGACATTGAGCTGCTTCTGACTGTGGCATTAACTTTCTTAACCTTATTTTGAAAATAGGGAATACCAATATATCGTAGAATTTATTACAAATTAGATACGAAAATTTTAAAAAAAGATATATTTAACTCAATTCGATGAAGAAGTATATTCAAATTAGGAAATTGAGAATTAAATGCCAAGAATGTAAGGTAAATTTAATGATATTGGGGTGCTCCTAACGTTATAGTCTTCTCTTATACGGCAATGCTAATATAACCATAGTAGATTTGTTAGAGATTAGATACGAAGCTGTCAAAAGAGATCTAAAGTAGTAAAAAAATTAAAAAACAAATCAAAAAAATACGCAGAATAAAGTCAATAAGAGGACGCAACCAAAATAGTGTGCATATATAACTAGGTTAGAATAAAATTTGTTGAGCTATGAAAATTCAAGAACTAAAAGGTTAAAAGAAAATGAGAAATGAAAGCCAATAATGCAGAATGAAGTCAATGGCATCGCGTTGCTACTGGAGTAAAGATATAACACTATTTCTAAAAAGGGTTCAAACTTTATATTTAATAATCTTTAGCTTCCTTTCCCAAAAAATACATATGAATATACACAAATATTAAAGAGAACGTACAAAAATTTTGAATGGATGAAGTTGGGCGGAGTTCATGAAGCTGCGATGATCTTCCACTCTAACCCTTGTTTTAGTCCATGATGCTGAGCAAACAAATATCCTCTATAAATGCTTTTTACTTTTTTCGCATTTAAGGGAAGACTTTTAGCTGTTTAGGTCAGTATGGCAGATTTTTTTTTACAAATCGGTTAGACTAGAACATTTCAGATTTAATAAAATTATAAGACTTGTTAGAGATTAAATATAAAACGTTGCAAAGATGAAGTATTTTGAAATCCAATAATAACTGAAAGATCAACCTATAGTAGATTTCTTAAAGATTAGATAAGAATAAGAATGTGTTCAGAAATCCAAAAACTAGAACTAAAAGAAAATGATTAATAAAAGCCAAGAACACATAATAAGGTTACTGCCGTCACGCTGTTCTTGAATAAGTATTTCACTTTCTTTCATAACTCTGATGGAATGAAATTTACCAACACGTGGATATTTGTTAGAGATAAGATATGAAACTTGGAAATCTAAACACTAAAAGAAAATAAGAACTGGCCAAAGACACATAATATAGTTAATAACACATATCTCCTTGAGAATGACCAACGATCGAAACTAGTTGGAGAAATATAAGAATAGTGAAACATAACCAAGTGCTTAATTAATCCTTTTATTAACATAAAAATGTTTTACCTCGGGTTAAGTGAGAAGTTAATTAATCGCATAGTTAATAACTTCGGGCTATTTCAGAGAGTATATCTCATCCTCACAAAAAACGCATCCTTTAATCTCAATTTACCAACTTATGGAGATTTGTTGGAGATTAAATACGAAAGAAGTTTTTAGAAATCGAATAAAAACTAAAATAAACTGAGATCTTAAAGACAAAAAGTCATAATGAATATTTCATATTGTTTCACAAAAGACGTTCTTATATAACTCCTATAGAATTAAGTTTAATATCCTTTTGTCTTGCCTCATTAAAAATAAAATAACAACCAGAGCAAAACTTTTCAGAAACCTAACCTACAAGCAGGCAGGTATAAATATTAAAACAGCAGCTTTAATTTATAAAATGATCTGTCGCCCCCTAATTGTCTATGGATCCATCCTATTTTCCACAGTCCAGAATCCCACACTACACCATATCTAGGTCAGCGAGCTTAGGACCCTTAACAAACTCCGACATCCCTTAAACCCACTACACAATCCCTCAAACCAACACCTTTACGATACTACACTGATAATCCCCATAGAAATCCAAAAATCCCTTTAATTACCAAATCCTATTCCTATATTGTTTCCTCAGAAACCCACAATTCCTCCCTCATCAACAATCTTCGAACACATTCTATCATATCATCCATTTACATACTGACTGACTGACATTCGACATAAATGACTAACCTTGTCAGAAAGACCTCTGGTCGATAACCAATGAACAATGACAGTTACATAACCACTTTTTCACTTATTGTAAGTTTAATTTAATATTTGTAGAACATATGTATCTGTTTGTTAATAAAGATGTTGAATATATATCCTTTTGTTGTTACAAATTAGCTACAAAACATTTGAAAGAAGAAGTATTTAGAAGTCTAAGAAGAACTAAGAGGCTAAACAAAATTAAGAACACCAATCTTAATCTTTTTTAAGAAAGTATTCAGATGCAAAATTTTCAAAAAAAAAAAGATATATGAGAAAAAGATATGCATCTTTCCTCAAAACGATAGAAAGAAATTTACCAAACCATATTAGATTTATTAGAGATTATTTATCAATCATTTTAGAGAGAAATTATTGAAAATACAAAACGAACTTCCGGCAGGGAAGTATGATTTTTTTGGAACGCGTATAACTCACCGCAGGAGGAGCCTAACGTTATTTGAATGGTTGATATGTGAACACCCGATATTGCCATTTGGTTTGGTTTAGTCGTTATGGAACCGATGATGCTAGATCACTGCGTATTTATCACGACACTTACATCAAAACTGGGCTACACAATGCAGATTTTGATCACCATTTAATATTGAAAGGCAAGGTTGTGTTCCTACGCAAAACACCATCCTGAGGTGGGTGCAGAACCTCCGTACTGAAGGATAGTTGAAGCCTGGAGTTGCTTGAGATGGAGAAAGAAGTATCGGAACCCCTGAAAATCTGATTCTTTCCTTCCAGAGTTCAGAAGGCGTGATATTAACATTAGAAGAGTTTTTTTTTATGAAGATGGAGCAACTCATCACAACTTAAGGCAATTTTGAGAGAACTAGTGACCCCTAAAATCGCCTGAGTATTTTTTAAGAAATGTCGGACCCTTGATAAGCTGTCCAATGCTATCACCTGAGAAATTCAAGGGATTCTTTCAAATATATTGGAAGGGTGCATGAACCACTTCTCAACTCGACTTCAGGAGTGTGTCGAAAAGAACGGATATCACTTAGATTATTATTTTTCGTACATGAGTATTTTTTTAACCTTTTCTTTGATATGAATACGAAATGGCAATTCCACACCTACCTATTAAAAAAATAAAATTTTGATTTAATTCAGAAATGTGCGAGTTTTGATTGTTTCAAAAACGTCATTCTGCCGGACCCTGTATTATCAACAACCTTGTTTGAAACAATTAAATTTGAAACAAAAAGCTAAAAATGTGCCAGCAGAGATCAGAATGTTCCTCTGCGTTTGATTGAAGATCTAACCTTTTTTTAAAAAATAGGGTAATCCAAAATTTGGTAATTTTATTAGAAATTAGATGTGAAACTAAAAAACATATGTATTTAAAAATCTTTTTTTCTTCTTCTTCGCAAGGCTGATGGAAAGAAATTTACGAAAACATGGTTTATTTGTTAGAGAGACGAACTGATAAGATGATATTATCAACATCCTTGTTAGAAAGACTACAAAAAATTGAAAACTCATCTCATTATACAAGGTGGCGCAAAAATAATGTCATAGTTTGAATTGGCCGCCATTTTTTCAGATGGCGCTAAATGTCAGTGTGCTTTGACATTTATGATTTAGAATATAGTGAATTATTTGTTAACAAGCCATGGAGCGATACACACATCAAGGTCGTGGATTTATTGTTACTGCTTATTTGACAAATTTTAAGCCTGTTATTTTAACGCAACGTATATTTCGAAGTCGTTTTCCCTGTCGTCGTGTTCCATGTGCTTGAACAATTAATGGTTTGGCTGAGCGCCTTGTGCAAACTGGGTCCACTACAGATATAACGGGTGTCCAACAATTATTGCAGTCCCGAGTGGCGTTGGAATAAAAAACGTAAGTCGATTTTTACATGTTGCAAATAAATGGACTGACATTTTTAATGCACATTTAGGTTATGTTTTAAAATTAACATGTCAGTTCATTTATTTGGCACATGAAAGAATTGACCTACGTTTTTGATTCCAACGCCACCCGGGAGTGCAATAATTGTTGGACACTCGTTAGTAAGAAGTGCGCGTTCGAACGAGCATACCATTAGGTATCAGCAGACGTTCGTTGCAACTGATTTTGGTGAAAGATTTGAAAAGGTTTCCCTAAAAGTTCAAACTGTTCACGAATTGCTGCCTGCTGACCGTCGGACAAGGTTAACTTACACTGCCAAATTCTGTTGATCTTGGTGCAAGAAGAGGATGACCTTGTATCAAATATCTTAACGAGCGATGAAATCCATTTCCACTTAAATGGTTATGTTAACACATAATACACACAGATAATCCACATATAATGAAATAAGATCCATTGCATCCCCTTGCCGATGGCGTCGCCGTAACTGTAAATGGCGAGCATTACAGGCAGATGCTAAACGAGTTTTTTTGCCGCAAGTTGCTGCATTGGACCTCGATCGTTGTTAGTGTTAACAGGATGGAGCAACCGCTCACACAGCTCGAGTAACTATGGAGATTTTGAGACACCAATTTCCAGGTTGAGTGATCTCCCGTTTTGGAGATTTGAACTGGCTGTCCAGATCGCCAGATCTAACAGAACCAGACTTCTTCCTTTGAGTCTTTTTAAAATCTCGCGTTTACCACGAAACTTGCAAGACTTGAAAGCTAACATTAAAGAAGAAATCTCCAATTTGGAGCCAGGTGTTTTGCGAGCAACAATTCAAAATGCCATAAAACTAGTGCAATTATGCATCAACTCGTGAGGTGGCCATTTGAGTGATATGATTTTGTCCAATTAATAATACACTTTCAAATAAACTTTTTATGAAATCAGAGCTCTTTTTTTCATTTATAACAAAATGGCAACCAATTCAAACTATGACATTACTTTTTCGCCACCGTGAAGAACACAAAATTTTAAGATTAATGTGCAAAATATTTTTCTATTACCAGTGAAACTAAAGCAGGTCCAACCTTAAAGAATATCACTGATAATCGAGAATAGGTTGTGAATAAATTATGTGTAGAACCTCAGTATAAATTCTCCCCTCTAAATATTCGAAGATAATGCTAGAAATAATGATAAGGGATCATGGTAGTTATACAATAAAAACACATCCATAGTTAGGGAAATTAAAGACATACATGTTGACCACTATAATCCAAATCCATTTTGAAAAAGACTGGAACCTTAATATTCTAGCGGTCATCATCCAGTCTTCTTCAAAAATAATGTAGATTACAATGGTCAACGTATATTCAATCAAAAATTTCTACCCAGCCCTACTCACAAAGTGACATTTTTTAAGTATTCTATGCCAAAATATATCCCATAAAGGAAAGAATTAAAAGTGGTATATTTGGCTAAATTTAGAAAGAAAAACTTTACTAAATTCACATTAGTCTCATTAAAATTTTGTAGAGACAGATCTTCGAATTGAATTAACAGATTTAGAATAGCGACTTATTATTAATTGTAAGAATGGCGTAAAAAGGATAAAATCCATAGTTAGAGAAGAAAAGGCAAATTGAAAATAAATATGGGTGAAATATCAAAAAGTCACCTTAAATGTAGAGAGATGTGGATGGAATAAATCAGAAAAAGAGCAGTTTAGGTAAAGGATTCTTTAAGATAATATGTTGAGATGCAGATAGAATAATGTCTAAATACAAGGAAAATGTGTGACAAGGATTTCTAAAGTGTGTGTTTAGGTGGATCATAAAAGAAGAATGTGTGGAAATAAAAGACTAGTTATCGAGCAGCAGAAGGTGGCCAATAAAAGAAGTAGGATGTGATTTTAAGGGATATTAAGTGAGTATGAGAGAAAAAAAATGAAGTTCATAAAGAGTGGAGGTCTGACATAGGTTAAATAATATGGGTTTGAGTAGAAGATCCTTCGAAGAAGTAAACTCCGCCCAAAATTTTGAGTATATTTTATTATTTTGTAATATATTTTTTATCATATTTATTTTATAACCTTGGAGTGCAAAGATATAATAAAGATAAAGATATAAGAACTATCAACAGGAAATGTATAGAATAGTTGTGAGAGTGCTATATATTAATGAAATACTCGATTGAAATTCGAAAGAAAGATTTAAAATCTAGTGAAGGTCTTAATATTTTTTTTTATTTAAAAAATCTGTGCGGTTTATTTGGTTATAATTTACTTATTTAATTTACTTGTACTTGTAAATAATTTGAAATACTATATATAAATTGAATTTTTAACTACATACATACAGTTATTTGAAAATAAATGAATGAAAATCAAACCTTTTTTATTTGTAATATCGAAATTAATTAACAATTTAGCTAAACATTATAACATAATTATATATCATTTTAAATTTTATTTTTATTTAAATATTTCTTAGGCTTATTTTATGATAGTAAACATACTTCTGTTGCAGCAGTAGGATATCCACCAGCTTCCAGCAGCAAAATTTTCCAGTTCGGATTCTCTGATAACCTTCCAGCGAGTACGGAACCGGCGGTACCACCACCGACTATTATGAAATCGAAACAATCGCCATTCCTCAAATGCGGGCCGTAATCCTTCGGGTAGTATTCTCGAGGGTCGAGGTTGCAATTGGTCGCAAACAAGAGATTAATCAGAGTCAACAATTTTTCCGCCATGGTAACTACACAATTTCGCACATCGTAGAAAGCAATACCTCACTTTAATAATTTGAAATTTTATTGCGCGAACCGTGTTTAGGCATTGCACGTACGAACTATAAATCATAGGCAATGTTAGCGTTAGCAATATCTAATCAATTCGGGAAAGTTACGTACGAGTACGTTTTTAAATGAAGTTGAAAATCGTTAACATAAATATAAGTTCGGTTTTTATTAATTTGGATTAATCATGCATGTATGAATATTTATTCATTATTGACACAATTTATTTGCATCGTTGTACATTAAGAGTGATAATAATTTAAAAGTAATCACAGAAGCGTGTTAAACATATACTATAAAAAAATAATGTTTTTATTTCCTTTTACTTTTAAAATTTTATTCTTGCTTAATAATTAACAGATTTTTTATTCTCTTTTATTTCAATCAAGTCAATTTAATACTAAAATATTGAAGTAAATTTTATTCAATTTAAAAATCATAAAAATTTATTATTATATAATTGAAATTGAACATCTTCTGATTATTTTCTTTTCTACGAAACAAAACAATCTGCTTCCATCTATGAAATCTGAAAAAAGATTAAATCTCACATAAAAGTATTTACTCTTCCTCTAAACCTTCCAATCCCGAAACCGTTGAGCAGTTCTTCCATAATCTTATCATTCCCTATTTGGTACCATACCCTTGTTTTCAATACACCTTTATTTATTAAATAAAATAACTTCTAATAACTTTCCCCACAGATTTTTTTTATGAAATGAACATTTCTTTTATATATGAACATTTAGCGTAATAAAAGTAAACTGCGGAGAAAGTTACATATTACAGGTTATTTTATTTAATATTATATATCTCCACGTAACTCATCAATCAACATTACACCTAGATTTGCCCTTCCTCCAACTTCTCTTTAGCAGAATTTAAAGATATCTTAAAAATATTAAAGATTCATTATACCATGGCTGCGAAAATATTTTCTGCTCTATGATAATGAACCACCCTTTCTTTGACAAGCTTGTCTTGCTATAAATTTATAGTAAAATATTAAATAAATTATATTAAATTCATTGAAAGGAGTGATCATATGTTCTATCCTTAAATAAGTCAAAAATTCTAGTCCTAATATTCCTAATAACTACCGACCCATACCCCTTACACCCAGGAAGGTTTTTGGACATCTCAATAAAACCAGGATTGTCTGGTGAGCTGAAACAAATAATGTACATTATAACTCCCAATTTAACCTTCCCTAAAAATCAATCCACTTATGCTGTATTCCTAGATATATCACCTACCTTTGATTCTAGTATTCCCTTCATTTTCATAGAAAAACTGATTGCATGAAAAGTAGACACTAGAGTCATAAAATATATATGTGTTTTCATCCACCACAAAATGTTTTTCCTTTAAATGAGGTAACATATTTAGTAATATCATGTCCTTCAACACCAACTTTCCTTAAAGTTCAATCTTTAGTTTCATTATATGCATCCTCTATACGAAAGGTTGTTTACTGCTCTAATTTTTAGTGCGCAGATGATGATAAGCAGTAGAGGACTGCTCAGGCCATACAGTTCAATCCCTTTACAATAGAATCTTACTTTCTGGTTCATTTTTATAGTCTATTCTTATACCCTTGAAAATTTCACAACATTATTTTCTCTAAAAAAAGACAACCTCAATTGTAAACTATTTCTCAATAACTCTTCTATCTAATAACAATCTGCAAAATATGCAAGCCATATTTTCGACATAAAACTTTAATTAAAATCACACTTCAACTCTCTTTTCATATCTATAACCAAAATTCAAAATATCCTAAAAACACTATCCTACGCTTGGTTAGGTTCTGATCACAAAGTCCCTTATTAAATCACGAATAAGATACAAGATCCAAACATTTTCGACCTCCCTAGATTGTCTATAATCCTTCTTTCTCCATATAATGTATTTCCATTGAGATCTGCGCTATCCAAAGCTTTAAAACTTCTTTCAATTCGTATTTTCTTCCTAATCCAAAATGTCGCTAAAATGCCTCATATATAAGTCCCTAGTTCTTCAATATCTGCATCTATTATGCATAGAAGGTGAAGGAAAAATATCGCTCCCATCACTTTTTATAAGGAAAGAGCAAAAGTATGGAAAAGGAAAACGGATATGATTTAGTACGGAAAATAGATTAAAATTAATACTTCCGATGCTACATTCTTGATGAAACATAGTCACAGGGGCAGATTTGTATATACTGACAAATAAAAATTCACTTCAGCAATCATAGATGAAAATGGCAAGTAATTGTCGAAACATGTGCCAGGAAACTAATAAATTAATTATGAAACAAAACAAGACTTTCATTTACAAATCCACCCCAGAAAATAGATTAACCAAAATAAAAATAAAAAATCCTGTTATAAAACACAGAACAGTTTCTACTAGTATTTAGATAATATGCATGCCATAATAATAGACCTAAAGTTTATATTACTCAAAAGATGCCAACCTGTATGTCTTTGTAAGTTTTTTTTTTTTCGTTTTCGTGGAAGTGGAGAAATCTTACATGAAACACCCAGTGGCCTCTCCTCTAGGTAGTGTCATATTCTTACTGACTAAAACTCCACTTCTCTAATTTACAAATTATTTTTGAGAACTTTAATGGTAGTATATTTATTGGGATCTTTAATTGACTTTGTAAATTTTTGAATCATGATGGAAGTTAAAATTTTCTTGTATTACCAAAAAATTTTGACAGAAGTATAATTAAGTGCCCTGTAGTTTGTCGTCCAATTCTAATGGACGTTTTCTTTTCCCTGATTGGTCCAATGTGATCCCGCAAAAGGCAGATATCGAATTTAGTAGAATGGTCGAGGGCAAGTTGAAGGACTCTAGGGATGTTTTTAGAGATGTACCACGGCGTATTAACAATCCTTCTGATCATCACGCTCTGTGTGGCCTCTGGCTTATTTAACTGCGTCTTGAAGAGGATAATCCATGCAGGGCAACCATATGTCATTTTTGACCGTATTATAGCCTTATATATGTAAACTTTATTGGAAAGGAAAAGCTGAATTCTGTCAACCAGTAGTTATTAAAGCTGTGCCATAGCTTGTTTGCCTTTTGAAATGATCATTTAGAGGTGTTTATTCATTTAGTCTTTTATCCATGTGCAGACCCAGGTATTTAACCTTGAAAGTAAGGTTTCGGCTTTGTCTTACACAAGGTAGACTAGGCCATTTCGCCCATGGTTGGCAGGGGTCGCCTTTCTTCTTTTGGGGAAATCTTTATATTTATAAGCTTCCAAAGTTGGGGTTTATGTGGCGGCTTTATCAATACGCCTAACCCAATGAGAATTTTGGATTTCTTTAAGCTCTTTATGAATTTCATTTTGCATCTATATCGTTTTAAATTTGACTGACTATGAAAAAGTCTAGAATGTCGGGATGGTATCCAGCATTGTAAAAAAAAAGAACAGTCTTCTGCCTCTTTATTTTGTGATTCAACTGTGCCAGCTAGGATGCTTGGCATTAAAGTCAGCCCCGAGTATTATGTGAATGTCCTCATTGAGGATTTTAACTTAATCTTTTTCGCCGTTTATACCGACGATAATGGATATTGCTTCCAGATTTTGTGGGTCTGGGACTATCAAGGACTGTGTAATCTAACCAATGCCTTACGTAATTTGCAGTGTGAAGATTCTAGCCATTTATATATAAGCTGGGTCGTGAGGAAGCTTGAAATTCGCTTATTAGCATTATGTGTATGTACGCATGAACTGCTCTAGTCCCGACGTTTTATCCTTTAGACCGCTTGCGTTCCATGCACGCATTTGCTTTGGTTACTACTGCATCGTTTAGTTCTTTAATGCTTAGTGGGTGTGATGGATGTTAGGGATTCGAGAAGGGACTCAATTCTTCTACCCTTTGTAATAGGGCAAGGTATTTTTTGTTTGCGAGCATTTCGAAAGTGCTCATAAAATTATCATTATTTACACTAGATGCTGGTTGGATTTGAGGGACAGTGGTGGTGCTACTGCATTTATCTTTTTTATATAGATTGATTTCCGGGAATTTTTGGCATTCCTTATAGTTGGCTGTGTGGTGGACATTACAGTTACAGCACTTGGGGTCACCGTCGATTTCTGGATTGCGTTTGCAATCTGACGTTTGATAATCTCCTGCGCATTTTACGCAACGAGGGACTAAATTGCATCGTTCAGTACCATGCCCAAGGCCTTGGCAACGATGACATTAGTTACCATCACCCTTGTCAGTGGTGATGGTAAACTAGCTCAACCGTGATGCCATTCCAGAGGCATAACTTTGTTTCTTGAATCACTTTCTCATTTATCACTTGGTGAAACATTTTGTAATATAACTTTGTTTGTTTGTTGTTTTTTCGTTGTTTTTTAGGCTGACCATATTATATTTATTAGTTTTTTTGCCCATAAAACGTATGGAAATAACTGGGAAGCCTAGTTCAAGAAAATCCTCGATAAACTCTTGGTCGATGATTTTTTGATGAATATTCCTGTATTCTTTTTCCTCAATGAGGTGATGGGCGAAGAAAAAGATTTGTTTTGATTAAGGAAATTTATTATTTCCCTGTAATCTTTGACTGACTGCAATTGGATTTGTATGTCGTTGCCTTGTATTTTATCCTTCGAGATGACAACCTGTTTGCGGATTAGGTCTTTCGATAGAGAGAGTCAATTGTCTGGGGTTTTTCCACTTCCTCAATTTTATCGACATTTTCGATGTTTCTAATTTTTCTGGGCTCTACTCTAGTTGTTTTGTTTATGATCGGGTCGGATGGAGGTGTACTTTTTGTATCTCTTAGCACTTTACTTGGCGGACTTTTTTCCCAGATTGATTTTCATTTTAGTCGGCGGATGATTTGATTTTTGGCTTGGTTTAGCCTGGGCTGAGAGAGGTTGACTCTCCCATTTATGGAATTTTTGGGCTTTTTTATGGATTAGCGGTTTTCGTCAATAAACAAGTAGATTAGAGGTTGGGCTATCGCTTGATCATTTGTTTGTTTACTTAAGCTTATGTAAAGTAAACGTTTCTTATTTTTTCGGGTCGATTTTGTACAAGTTGTCCACGTTTTGTCAAACAGTTTAAGTAAATTGCTCTCGTTGAAGATTAGATTAATGCGCATTTCCTTTCCTTTTTTATGAATAAACTTATTAATAAAAGATACCTAGACGATATTCTAGCATGCATCGAGGTACGGCTCAACAAATTAATCAAGTTCTTAACTCTCTTTATCCATCCATTAATTCTACAATTGGAAGGGAATGTAATAACAAAATTAATTATTTAGACTTATCAAAGAAAAAAAGAATTTGCTAAAAATATGATCTGATAAAAAAACATACAAATCTTTAAATCTAGAAACAATATTACTGTAATAATTTAGAACCCTATAAGATTTCTTGTTAAATAAGAGAGAAATTGCTGGAAGAAAATAAAATATATACTGAATATACAAGATAAATTACTCGAAACTTATTAAACCCCAGATTTTGTTTGTAAATAGAAAAGAAATGACTAGAAAGTTCGGGAGAATAAATAAAATTGGATAGCAACTTTATGATTTTATAAAAGTAAAATTTTCCTGTTACATTACTAAGATAATAGTAACATAACAATAATAATAATTATTATAACAAGCTTTAAACCTATAAATTATAATAGTAGGTCTTATATGAAAATTATGTTTATACTACAAATAGTGCTAAACACGTTGTTAACCGACATAAGTTGCCATCTTTATCTTCAAGTTCGCATTTTTTCTTATTATATAAAATAACGTATGCTACCGAATGTTCAGTGAGTAAAGCAGGTGTGCATATAGAAATTTTAGTCGCCGAATATACAACTACTTTTAAAATGTTTTTTTTTTTACTTTAGGAATAATTATAAATAATATATTAAATTAAATAAATGCATATCGTAATTTATATTTATATAATTATATTAAAAAATCATATATAATAACCATTTAATATTTAAATTAAATATTATATAGCCTTATTGTATAATTAAAAAATGAATATATTACTCCGTAAATTTAATTATTGATTATATTAAGGAATATTTTCGAAGTTAAACACAATATCATTTCCTTATTACCTGACCAGAGGTAGATATAAGCTAGATAAACACTTCTGCATTTATTCTATGATAATGGCGTGATTGTGGAAACTAGCCATATTAAATAAAAAAGTAGTAAAATAAACCAAGTGTACATTCTGTTATTTCTGTATAATTATTGATTGATTTGACTTAACACACCAGAAAACATGTTTGTTTCCTGCGTTGTATGTAAGTTATTTTTGAATGTAGAAATTTGTTCTTGAGTTACTTGAAGATTTATTTTATACACTTGATTGATAATGATTACATAGTACTCGAAATGTATATCTAACGAAATATAACTAAATTTTGAAGAAAGTGTTACTGTTTGTTCTCTAAGTGTATATTTGAATGTATCTTATGCTACATAAATATCTCAATTGTAGATGTAAATATTAACATTACATTATTTTTATTAAAGTTATGGGCAGAACAATTTTACGCCGTCATCGCGCTAACAATTAAAAGCTTAATATTAATGTGTATAGCAGAGCAGAAAGAGAGCGAGAGAGAGGGAAGCTGCATGTTGCCAAATGGCATCCTCGGATGCCCCAAATAAAAACTCCTCCATGGTTACTGCCACAGGAGCCACCAGTGACGCTGGTTGCATATGGCAGTACCCAAAAAAGAAGAAAAACCTCAATGGTGCGGAAATAGGTGGCGCAGGAAGGCTCGTCTGGCAGAAGAAGCAGTGAAGGCCAGTACGAGCCACTCAAAAGAGAAGCAACCTGTGCCAGAGAAAAACCGAGATCCGAGGGATCGTCTGGAACTCCCCCTGGGAACAGGAAGAGGGCAAAGACGAACCCTAGGAAATCGACGAAAATTCCCACTAAGGGACAAGGGCGGCAAGTAGCCACCTGAGGGTCACTATCATTAACCCAGCCAATCCTCTGGATAAGATCTCAGAGGAAGTGGCGGGGAAAGTCAAAGCGGGCCTCTGGAGAAGCTTAGACGATCACATCCAGAGTGGGAGCGAGACCATCCCACTCTTCAGTGGTGTACATGTGGCGGGAGAAATTCTTAGGGTCACCTGCGACGACGAGACAACTCTAGAGTGGCTGAAGGCCAATGTGAGTGCCTCTTCAGAAGAGTGGTGTGGAAAGACCCTCGTAACAGTTGGTGTTGACCAGCTGCCGACACTAACCTCAAAGATCAAACACAACCCAGTACAGGGATCCAAGACTGACCAAGAGGAAAATTATCAAAACGACCCTCAACAAGATCTTCAAAACTAGGGACCTAGGTAAAGAGCCAATAAAAGATATACCCGAACTGGAGAATATAACTTACGCACTTCAGAAGGGAATCATATCAGCGTACAAGAAAGCGTGCCCTCTAAAAACTAGAGTAGATAAGGGACCCACAAATGCGTGGTGGTGCGTGGGGAACTAAAGTAATCTTCATACCAAAACCAGGACGCTTGGACTACACCACAGCAAAAGCATACCGACCAATAAGCCTCACATCTTTTCTATTAAAGATACTTGAGGGGCTATGCGATCGAAACATCAGGGAAACAGTCTTAGTGAAACACCCTTTACATCCCAATCAACACGTATACTGTGAAGGCAAGTCGACAGACTCGGCCCTGCACACCGTACTGAGCAGAATTGGTCGATCCTTCGAGCAAAAACCTTCACCCTGGCGACTTTTATGGACATTGAAGGAGCCTTTGATAAGACCTCCTTCCCAAAGATAACAGCGGCACTTCGACGCAGGGGAGTTCCGGTGGCTTTTAGCCAGTGGATCTCCAACATGCTGCAACAGAGGTCAGCCAAGATTTCAACAGGCGACACGAAACTTGTTGCCCACATAATGTGTATGTATGTTGATTTTAAAATCAATTTCTGACAAGAAGATTAAGGGTAAAAACATACACATTATAACGGACAGCAGAGTAACAATCTTGTCCATTGCCAACTGCAAAATAACCTCAGCATTAACGTTGCAAAGCCCTGGAAGAAGTTGCTCGTGACAACGAGGTAACTTCTGCTGGGTAAAAGGACACAACAATAGCAGAGGGAACAGAATAGCAGATGGTTTGGCGAGGAAGGCATCCGGACGAACGATAAGCGGACCGAACCCCTCCCTGGCTGCCCTCTCTGCTAGATCTGAGTACCCTACTGAAAACTGCATCAATCAGATGCCACAAGGAGCGATGGGACAACACACCTGGTTGTAGAGTCTCAAAAAACTCAATCGCAATGAACACCAAAACGGCCAGATACTGTATGCAACTGTCCAGAGAAAACCTACGGAAGGTCGTAGGGCTTCTTACATCACACTGCAATTTACGATCACACCTGAACAAACTGGGATTACAATCTAGTCCTATCTGCAGAGGGTATGTAGCAGAAGAGGAAACCGCGGAGCATGTACTTCTAGACTGCCCCATATTTTTCAACTACAATCCACAATGGGAGAGGGATGTCTAAATTCATCGAACATCCTCAGAGTCCCTCTTGCTGCAGTCCTGGCATTTGCCAATGCCCTGGGTTTTCTTGACAGTGGCAAGGAATGAGGACTCAGATGGGAGAACTAGAACGTAACAAATACAAGATCCGAAACATTTGGTCCTTCGAACCAGATATATTCAAGATATTTTTGGATCAAATCAGTGCACCAATACAAGAAGGAATACAATAAATAAGCTCTGAATACCCTTTGGATAAAGTCATCGTTGCCGAACCCTTCCTGTCGATACCTGGGAGAGGCAGTGTTGGTGCAGGTGATTTTGCCTCATGGAACAGGTGCAAGGCTTCCCCCGATAAGGTCCTATTAAAAAAGAGCCGTTATCCCATTGTGAGTTATCAATGATGATTACGACCACTAATAATGTTTTGGCCAGTCCGTGGACGCCATAGACATCCTCAGGACAAGTACATCAGAGTCAGCCCTTTATTTACAGAGTATATTGATAACGTAGACCTCTCCTTGTTCCTTTTCTACTTTCATATTTAAAAATGTTTATATCTAAATTGCCGGATATTACATTTCCCTCATTTGATGAAGCAACAATTAAAGTAAGATGAAAAAGTACAACAAAATATTCTGAAGCCATGGTTACAACTATGTGAGGAATTAAATTCAAAGAAACCAATAAATACAGAGCGAAAAGCAAAATTGTTGTGATTTATTTTTAATATAGTTCATAGTTTTATATGTATAGTAACAGGATATTGTAAACTTTAAATAAATAAATAAATAAGTGTAGATATTGAGACTCACTTGTATGGCGATGGTAGGTTGGCTGCCTGTGAGATCGCTATTTATTTGAAATCACATCATCCTAACGGATTAACATATTGCAAGTCTCGAGTGGCACCTCTCAAAACAGTAACATTGCCCCGATTCGATCCATGAGCTGCTGTTCTAACTACTAGTCTAGTCGATCGTGTAAAGAGGACATTGTAATCAATAAAATGTTTTTATCCCTCTTATTCAACGATGGTATTATCATGGTTGAACTCAGATGCATGTAGATTTAGGCATATATTTAATTAACCCGTGGTAAAATATTTTTGAACTATCTTGATTAGAATTAAAAACAGTTTGTTTCACAGAAAATTATTTTCTGTGAAACAAACCAAGTGTTTTTAATTCTAATTAAGATAGATTTATCCAATTCATGGCACATAGAATTGGAGAATTTCAGAAATCATCTTCTTCTTCTTCTTTGAGTGCCCTCTCCTTTAGAGGAGGTTGGCGATATGTTTATACTCGTCCCGATCCCCTGATTCCAAACCATTGCCGAAGGTTTCGCACCCAAGATGACTTCTTTCTTCTGGCTCCGCGTTTTCTCTCCATTTCCAGTATCAGTTGTATGAATTGGTATTTTTTGTTTCGAAAGATGTGCCCGAAATATCCAGTACTTCGTTGTTCGTTACTTTATCAGTTATGTCTAATTGCTGTGATATAGGATAAGAGCAAAACCCCGCGTAAATAATATTGCGTGGCTCACTTCTATATGAGCTAATAAATAATGAGCTATGGTAGCATGGTCCTGGCTTCTTAAAATCAGGTTCTAAAATACATAAAACATTTTCACCGAAATTTGACCAAGACGTAGAATTTCGAACGTTGTTAGTAGACCAAACAGATTCTAAACAAACTATTCCATGGTTAAATAAATACTTGCGTTTTGCAAAGTTAGTACGTTAGCATGGATCAATCGTTTTATACACAAAATATCAAATCCTAAAAGTAAAATAACGGGAAGACTGAATGTTGATAGAGTTAAATAATTCAAAAATGTGCATTGTCAAAGCTACACAACTAAGTACGTTTTCCAAAGAAATCTCCCATATTAAATCTAATTAACCAGTGGATACCATAATCCAGTCAAATCCATGTATTAATGAATCGTGAATTATTAGTGGGGGAGGTAAATTGAGGTACGTTAAACTACTGTATGATTAAAAATTTCCTATTATTTTGCCAAATAACAATACTTTATTATTTTTAAAATTACCATGAAGAGCCCGCACGGAACATTTGGACAAAGCCAATTGCAGGGAAAAAAAGTAGTACAAACAAATTATTCGTTAATGGACATCAGAGCCGATAATGGGAAATCTACCTAAATGTCGATCAGAAAAACTCAAACCGTTTAGTAAAACAATTGATTAAGGGGGGCCATTTTTGATTAAAGAGGGTCTTTGCTTTATTTTTATGTATGCAATTCATCTCGAAAAAACTGAATTATTTCTAGCTGCAGAGCATAGATTCATTTCTCGTCGAGGAATAGCCAACGATCTATTCAATAACATTTGTTGGGCCCATAGTGAATAGGACTTTTTACAAGAAACACAAAACGAATTAAAGGCAAGTATTGATGTTATTTGTTAGTATTTCATATCAACCAGGACTCCTCACTTCGGTGTCCTGTGAGAAGCCAGAATTAAATCAACTAAACGATTTTTATGTAAAATCGCTTTTGGTACTTTAATGTACGATAAGTTCTTCATATCGTTAACTCAAATAAAATTAATCCTAAACAATAAATCAAAATGTCCACTTTTCAATGATCCAAATGATCTAATCTTCCTCACACCTGGACATATTCTTATTGGAGGAAATTTACGTGTTCTTCCTGAGCCAAATCTGGAGCACGTACGGATTTATCGGCTATCTAGATGGCAACTAATTCAACGCATGCAGCAATAAATCTGGATTAGGTGGTGGATGGAATATCTTTAGGGGTTGCAAGGCCGTCGTAAATGAAAGCGACCATCTGGTCTTCCCTGGAAGTCGGTGAACTTATCCTCATTCATGAGGTGTTAGCGAACAGGTCGTGTGGAGGAGGCCCATTCCGGAAATGATGAGTAATAGTATGGCGGCAACAGTAAAAACAAGAGGTGATAGTTGTGTACGCCCCATAATCAAACTTTTCACCATTCATAGCTTGTAGATTTTTCGATTAATGATTTTCAAAAACAGCTTTAGCATGTGACTCATAAAGCTAATCGTTCTCTAGTTACCACTGTTTCTTTGGTAACATTATAAATTCTGAGATGAGGCATTCTTATGGGATGTTCTCAGTATTGTAAATGTTAAGAATTTGACTATATCTGTCATGATACTAGGTCCAGACTCGACTTGGATGTGGGTTGGGTCTCCTCTTTCATCGATAAATAACTGTTCTATGTACTTTTTTCAAGTTACTTTAATGTGTCTTCTCTATCTACAATCAGCTCTCCTGCATCATTAATGAGTTTTCCGCAGTTTTCTTTTCGTACTTTCCCGTAACTTTCCTCACCCTCTTATGTATATTGAACTCATCAAATCTGCTTTGTAAAACTTTGATTTAGTGGCATTTTTCATCTAAATCTTTTCGTGAAGGAAACAATAGATCAATTCATCAACATACAAATACGCACAGAAAGACATACAGAGAAAAATTCAAGAGGCCAAGAATTTTTCTCTGTATGTCTTTCTGTGCGTATTTGTATGTTGATGGATTTCTCTATTGTTTCCTTCATTTTTTCATGATTATTTCTGTCATCCATTATTCTTAAGGTACTTGTTCTTGATATTCATTGTTGCTTCGATAAATATATTTATTCGTTAACAGTTTCCTAATCAATCTGTCAGCACTGTCCTTTCTTACTTGATTTTTCTGATATTATATTTTGGTTCGTTTACATTT